>CM068367.1:1028828959-1029428959 GCA_034769895.1 Magicicada septendecula | reverse complement strand
CGCCACTTCTAAAGAATCAAATGCTTTATTACGTGATGGGACGGTTTCGTCAAATACGCAGTCACGTCACTTCCATTTCTTTTTATAGTGCATCTTTTTCAACACTTTGTACATCTCCTCGTCAGTGGAAAGACGAAATCCAAGATCATCATTATCACCACCCACATTTGACCATTCATGAATATGTCCCACGTGACAATTCGTGAGAATATCCGATATCCGTTAGTTCCTTTTCATTAACATTTTTGGACGATTTCTTCTTCGACGTTACGAGTTTTAAGGAATTGGGTGTCCAGCGGAATATGTAGTGAATATGTACATGTGTATAACTGTGTACTTCTCTGCTTGATCTAGTGTCATCATACTTATGGAGACAACACGTGCATCCGTCTGGACATTATCCTGTAATCCTAAGTTACAGCCAAAGTATGTTACATGCTTATCCTGTCAAAAACAGTGTTGCTGAAGCGATCTTACATTACAAATACTACACTGTCACATCTACACACTGGACTATTACGTGATGTGGAATAGCATTCGATTAGAAATATTTGACCCAGAGGGCACAAAAAGTATATCAATATAAAAACAGATGTAGCAGTCGGAGCACGTGACAACAGGAAGTAGGGCCTACAGGATTCAATGACTCGCAACCGTTCACCACTAATATATTGGTAATATTCGAGTATTTATGTGCAGCATTTAGATACAGCGAGACGATAAACGGTAAATGACTCCTCATCTAGAACACCTTATAGAACGTTTACTTAAAACGATGTTGCGTGAGTGGTTACGCCTATATTAATTACTGTAAAGACCGACTATGTCTTCAGTAGCACTATTTTTCTTTATGATCGATCTGTGTCCAGTAAGGTATAGTATACACATAACAAATATGTGTGCAAATAGACGGTTAATTGTGATAGACTGTGTGGCTGCTCCTTTTAAATAATTCTAACTTAACAAAGCAGTTGTATACTAATATCCAGTTATTAAAACAACCGATATAAATTTGTTTAGATTTCATGTATAGTTGGTAAAGAAACACATTCAGGAAGTGTTAACTTTTATGGTTCAGATAAATATAAACGTAGGAGCACACTGAATAGCTAAGAATAATAATATACGAGTGTCATTTCAGAACAACTTATGTAACTTATTATTTTATGCAAAAGTGAAATCAAGTTCAGAAGGTAAATCTCACCATTGTTAAAGTCACATTTTATATAGTACATGTATTAAGAAAACAACTACTGTATCTTTTCTTAAATTTTATATATTTTATTAATAAAACTATACTGCGTGTTTTCGTCAAGTTTTTCCAAATTTCCATTTTTTGATATTCGTTTTTATTATTATTATTCTCATTATGTTACATATACAGTATAAATGTACAGTATAAATGTAAACTTTTTTCACGACTTGTTAAAAGTATGTCTGAACAAGTCTTTTCCGGTTTTGCACGCTCTCACACCGTTATCTTGGCGTTTCGCAGTCTGTCAGTGTCACTAACAGTGTACCACATTTGTATGTAGGCTTCCCAAGATCTTCTCCCCAGTAGTTACTACATCCACAATTGTTTGGGCAATTTAACATTTTTCTAGTTGTTCTTGCCAATTTTCTCTATACATTCTTATTTTGTGTTGTGACTCATGCTATAGACGCCAAAGTCATGCAGTGCATTCTGGCTTTCCTATATGGTGAAATCTCATGCATCTTTTAATCTGTCTTATAATGACAACGTCTATGCGATACATATAGTACTCATAGTCTTTAACGAAAACAGCCAAGTGAACGCATCTAACTGGACGCAACTAAAGATAGAATAACGGAATCATAATAATCCACCCCAGTTTAAAGAAACTGTTCGACATTTTAAGTTAAAAACGTACAGGACTTTCTGGTGGTAATTTTTTTAACCTGAATAGCTTCCCGACTACGTAAGCATACGTAAGTATGTTAATAGTTAAAGTAGTAAACTTAAATATAAATATTTATAGGATTTACACAGTGAACGGCGTACGTTCACGAACAAAACTAGAGTCGACGATGGAAACGCTGTGTAGCGTCGTATAATTTATTCCGACAGCAGTGGTAAAAAATGAACTCGATTAATGCATGTTTACGTAGTGTCTCCGCATCACCCGCCCGTTCCGTAGTCTTTCCTTTCACCAGAATTGCCTTTCGTGGCAGCTGCAGTTAATGAAATCAATACAAGGTGGTTGGTAATTGAGATATTTATTGTAATGTTTGGCCGAGGGAAAGTCAGGTTCTCGCGCTGAGAGGAAATGTGGACCTCGGCCGTCCCCGAGGCAGATGGCACACTTCGGTCACGGATACACGCCCACATTACCTTACATCGTTACTGGTGAACGTACAGCACGCCACGCCGCGCCGCGACGTCAAGCACACTTTTGCATTACACTTTTTAAATTATATACACCCAATTTAATGTATTCAACTGATTCACTGTCCGTTTCAGAATGCGGTTTCTCAGAGAATAAGAAAAAATCTTACTACAACTGGCAGTGCCGTTTAGCGTGCATTTCAAACAGAACGGAAGCATATTTTTATCGATTTAAAAAGTGCCGCGTACCACTGACGCGTTCACAGCTGTCAGCGTACTCACTAGTGTCTTTATTTATCATTAGGTGTAAAGTCAACTCTCGAATATCCGGTGCCGAGATCCAAGGTTTATAAAACAATTGCCGTACGGAAAATCCGCATGCTTTATTTGTAACAGTCGGATAAAATAAAAAAGTTAGGATATATACAATACACAATAGAAAAGGACAATAAATCTATGATTAAAGAAGCAATTTTATAATACGTACGTCGACAGATACCAGAATTATATTCAACAGAATATTCATTCAGTTTAAAACTCAACAATAACGAGTCTCATTGTCCAAAATGTTTAGACTTCTACAATGATGGGGCTATAGGGACTATTGCACAGACACCTTTCAAATGGTAAATGGTTTGATATGAACTTTTCAATTTTTAATTCGATGCATGCAGTTGATTCGTCAGATGATCGTGCTCTTCGCCCTCCAGGTAACGATCAAACAGTACGTATTTAGTAATGATTGTGTTACTCGTGATAGTAATCGTTTATTAAGTATAAAGTAGTATTAGTATCCGTGGTGCAGTTATTGCATGATGTAAAAGTCTGAATTTAATGATTTTATAATACTGTTTTCGGTTTCTTTATCGTTGCATTATGGCTGATATTTGTTTTACAGTTTAACTCGCTCGGTAGTAAATGCGAGTGATTTCATACGTAACTGACTTTCTTATATATCCTTTAATACCAACGTACAATATTATTGCGCGACCAACCCCGTAAACGCGGCACAGACTATCGAGAGTTAATTGTAAACTGTATCTCATTCTTTTTTTAATTTTTTAATTTGGTCTCAAGTGACAGCTCAGTTTCACGACGTCCGTAGTGTAATACTTGTAACTGAACTGTGTGTTATTGATTTTGATAGTAACGCTCAGACATGAATAGCCCCCACAGGCTCAGCACGTAACTGTTTGCGTTGATGTAAGTTTGAGATGAGGAGAGAAAACCCTTATTTTGACGCTGTAATTGTCAGTGGTCGGATCATGCAGGTTACGATTGTAATGTCTGTGTATTAAAACAAATGTAGTTAATTAATGTTTTAGAGGATAGACGACGACCTTTCCCAACTCGAAAAACTATTAATGAAACTCTGTTTTTACCTCGTTTAGTTTTTTATCTCGTATTGTGTGTATTTCGTACCATACACCAATTCCCGGCAGTTATTTTTAATAATTACTTACGTACACTATAGTAAACAATCGTGTTACATAACGCATAATTAAAGTTAATAGACATATAAATGTAAACTCCAATCAAATATAACTAAGCAGTTACTACGTCGCATACTTGCATATGCTCCAAACAAGAGCTGTGACAGCAATCACTACGCTACAGAACTGAGTTATTTCAGACACTGGACTGATAATACAACGTAGGGAATGTTATTTCACTGCGTGCATAATTTTACGACAGTCGAAAATGGTAAAACTCTCTTAATCGGATTCATTAATTTTGAAGGTTTACTTTATTTCAGTCCGACCATCGTCCACCTTGTTTTCATTTCCTTCCTACAATAATCGTGACGCACTACATCTCTCCAGTTTGTTGGAGTTTTCATAACTCACGTAAAGTAAAAGAGAGAAACAGTTCATCTCATTATAGTACCAAAATTATGAGCTTCTGTAGATAGGAACAGACAGGATCAGGAACGTTTTACGGGGAAGTTGTTCCGGGCGCCAGCCACATTAAATATATACTTCTGTAGAAAAATGTAGCAATTGTTGTAAAGACTTTTCAAAGATGAATACCAGTAATTAACAAACAAGGAAGTAAGTTTTCAATACCGGAATAACTAGTAGTGCGTACACAAATATTTAATTAAGAAAGGAAAAATCCCTAAATGCTGAAAAAGTGCAGGTAAAACACAAAAAATACACGTAAAAGAAAATGTGAATTTTCACGTTAAAAATAGTTAATAGAATTTTTATTCAACTTTCCTTAGGAGATAAAAAAATTGTACCGTAAACGGTATTGACTATTCTAACAAGTTGTTTAAGTATCATCTATTAAATGGTTATGTGCTTCACAAAACGTAATTACTCGCAAGAACATATCATCTGAGCCTGGCCCATTGTTACGGTAAGTAGATGCAATTGAAAAAGGTCGTCCGTCGTGCGTACATAATAATGTAATAACGACTGAAGTACTTTGTCTCAGTCTGTTAACACATGACCTCTGTAGGTACCATTGTACGATTTTTAAAAGTAATTTATATAAATCCATTGACAAAGCTATTCATGAGCATAAATAATAGTATCTTAAATCTGTAATAATGCAGTTTGGTAACAGTAATATAGGCCTACTTACATACTCAGTGAAAGTTAAAATTTCAGTCTTATTGTGTTTGTGGCATTATTATACATACATTTAATTTCATAGAATATACAAATTTATAAAACACGGACGAAAGTGAATTTTTTTCTTTGCAAAATAAATGTCCCCCTTGTTCCCTACTGACCTGATTCCAAGATGACCTGATACTGACCATAAGAGGGTAGTATCGTCCTCGGCTAGAAAGAGGACACCCATGATAGACAATGTTAATTTTTTAAACTGGCGAAAAGCATTCTTGACGCTATTTCAGAAACAGTAATAATGTTATGAAGGTGTAGAATTGGCATTTCTTAACTTTCTGGTTTCTTACTATCCATTGACTAAGAAGTTCACTGGTGGAGTAAATTAGATTAAAGAGAAAATTGAAAAGTTTTCAATTTGTCATGGATTGCATTTAAAATATAAATGCTGCACAACGACAATTCAAATATCTTGGTGATACAGAGAAAACACAGAGGTAAGGAAACAATGTGAACTGCAGTCACGCACTAGGGAGTATTACAAACGATAATTGTTGCAAAGACGTCTGTCCCTTTAGACAGACAAGGAGGCCGCCGGGGAGGGGTCCGGTTGAAAAAATTATCATGTTCTTGTCTAACTTTAACAAACTAAGATAACAATAAGTTAAGAAAAACACGCGCACAAAAATACAATTCATTTAATCTGGTCACATGTTTCAAATTTTTCTATTACAATAAAACTTAGAATCTGTTTTCATAGCATGAGATAAGCTCGGAGTAGAGGCTTTTCTGCTGCTGACATTGGCACATTAATTACATATCTTCAATTAGCCTTACTAGTATATGTATGTCTTTTCAACACATTTGATTTTCGAAAGATCAATTATTCTTACAGAGAGCCAGTTTAAACTTTAATACGCCTTTGCTTCTCATTACAGACGTATGTAGATCAAAACTATCTGAACAGTGCTATTACCTTTACAATTACTCAGAAGTAAAACATAATATTCTGAGCACATTCATAAAATTAAATATGTGGATTGAGACAAAGGAGAATATTGAAGGGGATGAAAAAATATATGAAACTAAAAATCATATGCAGAATGTCAGGATATAAATTATTCTAGAATAAACTGTACTTGAAAATGGTCTGTAGCCCTTTTATCGATAGTGGATAGTTCAAGCGTTCCCGAACACTGAATATGATAATTTGTTTATCAATAACAATATAATATGCATCCACTGCCAAAACTAGAAATTACAGTAAGTGCATAACAAACAGAAAACGTAGTGAGAAATCCATTCAAGTGTGTGTGTGCGTGCGCGCGCGCGCGCGAGAGAGAGAGAGAGAGAGAGAGAGAGAGAGAGAGAGAGCGGACTGAAGTTTTTTAACTACCGTGCTGTATTTAAATCCTCTGCCGAATAGACTATAGATCACAGTATAGATTATCATACAAAACTTAAAGAAATTTTGTAAAATAAAATACATTAAACATTAGAAATTGCGAAACTGAATTTATAGTACACATGTAACATACACAATTGAAATACAACACAGAATATTAACATACAGAATTAGTGAATGCAAAATAAAAATTTTTTTTTTTTTGAGGAGGGAGAAGAATTATTAAGATTTCAACGTGAAAATTAAGGATGGTGTCCTTACCTTAATGAAACGTCCGGGGGCATTAAATATGGTTCTGACCATTTGATGTGGTGGAACACGGTCCACAGTGTAATTTGTAACTTCACGAAGAATGGCATAATTGTGCGTGGGACTAGAGAAATATTCTGGTTCATACAAAGTCCATTAATTCTCAGTTTCATCAGCCGCAAAAAGAACCTCCAACCGCTGTTTTCCTGTGTGGCACTGGAATTGTTACTGTATATTCTAAAATGGAAGGGAGGACGTTCTCTATTGAATTTTCTGTTCCCGTTACGATATATTCATACACAACTGCAATGTCCTCAAACATGAGGAGGCGTTATACGAAACGCGGTAACTGTTGTTCAATGTTAGTTTATTTCTGAAGAAACATCGTCGATACCGAATTACTTTCAGTCGATAAGTAATTCTGTAAAGGTCTCTACAATAAACTATTCCTAGTTTGTATATTCTGGTCTACGTTACACAAAAATCTATGATTTAAGGTACTTAAAGACACAAGTGAGGATTTTAACAGCACAATGTCATAACGTTTATCTATGCCCATCGTAAGGAGCGTGATAGCGTAGACATGTGATTGAATTGATGTGTTCCAAATGTGTTACGTTCTGTGATTTTAAAACAGTACAGGAGAGTATCTGTGTATGTTTACGTACACTTAAGTCATCATAAAACAACAGGAAGCAGAAGCATACTGGGGTTTCGTTTTCAGTACGAATTGAGATTTAAATTAGTGGATTACAATTCGCATTTTATAAATGTCAGTCTGACACTGATAAGCGACATGTTGTTCGTTGTCGTCTGTCGCAAAGCCACAGACTGGTTAACATTGATCACCGGTATCCGATTCCATGCTCGTACTACAAGAGTCCAAGCCTAACGTGTACAGCCTTACCGCTACTTGGTTCGTTTTGCTTCTGTCCACTGTCATACCGCTGCTGTTTACCGCTTATGAAGTCGGGTTGTTTTGCTCTGTTTCAAACTTGATACTTCAGTTTTGACGTGTAAACCAACGACTTGCAAACTAATTCGAATTTTGATTTTCAACTTTAAATTTAATGTAAAAATGTTATGTTATTATAAAGGCATGTTATAAAATATCGAGCAGTAAAAACTAAATGGTTTCAGATTTAAACCTGTGAATCTTTGACTCAGCTGTCTTAACATGATGAAAACGTTGTTGTAAAAAACTTATAACAATTGTAGAATATTAGTAACGAAGAAACACATGTTTTCTGAAATATGAATTAAAATGCTATTATTCTCAAATATCTCCAGCAAATACATAAACGTAAATACATGGATTTAAATTGAGTCTGTTGAGAAACAGTCATATTCAGCAGACATTAAATTTTACAAAAGTCGTCGGTAAATTACGACCCACGGACAAAATTGCCCCCCCCCCCCCGTTGAATTGATACAACCTGTCAGTTATTCGTTTCTGACATTTTTGTAAAACACGGAAACATGGAAAACAGTTTACCATGTTTTACTAACACTTTCGAACACTATGTGTCCTTAAAAAAACATTTACTGATAAAGAGACACGGTAATACCGCCCGATGCTTTACACTATCAAAATTACTATCTGAAAATGAATCTTCGGTCTTCCACGGCGGGCGCGTACATACAGTTTCCAAGTGCACTACTCAAATAGATCGTGTTATATTGTAACCACATACGCTCACGAACACATTAGCTTATAAAAGTGCAAAAGTGCGGAATATTAAATATATGAAATATTTAGGCTACAATAGTAGTGATAATGTGAGGTAGTATGTCTAGTGATTACAATCCTACTGACACGACACGGCATTCGGTTGACGTGCCTATGTAGCTCAATGTCAAGTCAAATCACCTCCCGTCTTCCCACTATCGCAACACACGAAATTGTAGCACTGTTTAGCAGACCGATCTGATTAATAATAAAATGCCATCTATATAACGAGAATTTCACACTGCTCTTTTTCTCCCCACGACCTGTTAAATCAAGTCTATTAACCCAATTTCTTGGAGAGATGTAAAGCGAATTGCATATCCCTAAGTATAGGGTAATATGCCTAACGCTTGAAACGCAGACGTCACAACGGTTTTATGTCCAAAGTAAACGTTACCAAAAATAAAATTATATAAAATTTAATCTGGCAAAAAAAGGACTGGCTTGTGGAAACGTACGATTTCAACAATTCCATATTATTACATATTGAAAAGATATTATTTCCATGGTGTAAAGTGCAATGCAGGGTCACGTGTACCGTCGTATTGACCACGTGCGCGCAACACGCAGAACCGTGTAAACTCCTACGCCTACGCCTACGTGTAAGTATGAAACCTGATACACCGATAAAAGCATTCGGTGATAGCGTTCAATACGTTATCAGGACGACAGTAAAAACCACTCAGCGCTTAAATGAATCAACGCAGCCATATGTTCACGATGAATATGAATGTTGACGTACTCACACTCCAACCACTGACTACGTCATTTATACTACGACCGTGGGCTGTGAACTGGCTCCTACGAAATGTCAGGACCCTGACCGACCGGTTTTAGTATTATCAAATTTAGAAACACAATCGCCGTTGTGAATCACCTGAAACTAAATACCGTAACACACATTACAATTTTTTGTTAAAATTATGCAAAACATTAAGGGTTCCTTGTAAGATAATCTGACGCTCACGCTCCGTGGTTTTTGGTGATGGTGATCGCACAAGCTTTCGTAACTCAGCTCCACTTCACAAAAATTTTTTTGCAAAACAAAGATGCCAAACTATTCGTAATAAATTTTCAGAGAGCATATCTCGGAACAATGGCGTAACTAGGAGCTGCTCAGGGGTGGATGAGCTAGATTCTGGGGGGGGGATGAGATTAGCTTGAAGGTTGGACTCCTATTTCTCAGGACAAGAGATATTCAAGATTCTTCCAATATAATTATTTACAAGCCTTACTTTAATACACGCATCTGGCTTAGAAATAGGCCTACGCTAAGTGATTACGGAATTTCATTGAAATTTTTAATAGCTCTGAATGTGATTGAATCCTCTGATGTCCCCCCCCCCCCCGTGGTTAAGCCTCTGTCTCACAATGTCACGCAATTACATGGAAAACAAGAAATAACACGAACAATAGTGTAATTAAAAAATAAAAAGCGTAGGTCTATAATAAAATACAATCTGGTGTGTGTGTGTGTGTGTGTGTGTGTGTGTGTGTGTGTGTGTGTGTTTGTGGCAAGCGCGCATGTGTGAAATGAGACGGAAGATAAAGAAAGGTATAAATGCCTAATATTAATAATAATTATTATTAATATCATTAATCAATATTAATGATAAATAAAAAAGTACAAAGAGAGGTTGGCTGATAATGAGAATCAAATCCAAAAACCGCCATTCAAAGCTGATTATGAGTTAAAAATCTCGATTACGCAAATAGTAATGCGAAACCCCGAAATCTTATGGACTCATTATTTGATCATCATTTGTCCAGACTTCTCTCGCACGCGTCAAGACGAAAGAGGGGAGAAAACATTAACTAGTTCAATGAATGGTAATAAATGTTTTCAATCCCACCCAAGGTTACAAGTTTCCAACTCGCACCTTACGCTTGTATTTCAGTAAACTAAGTTCGCATCACTACTCCAACCAAAAATATAAATCCTTTACACAGTTTAATAAACCTTAAATGTCCTTGAAACGTTAAAGATGGTGATATTTGATGAGGGTAATTAAATGGTCATGTCATTGTTTACAGACCCCATTATACATGATAGCCTCGTGCATGCAACCGGGAACGGGATTTTAATTAACACAGCGCTGCGGCCAGAAACACAAACTCAACCATTTCAATTGAAATTAATAATTCTCTCATAGTTTAAATCAGACAATAACTTTAAGAATAATCTGAATTTCTCAAATTTTATAAAGTTATACAAATCTGGAACAAAATCATAATGTATGATGTTAAATAGCACATACTATACGTTGGTCAGCGGAAAGCAGCTGCATAAGGTAAACAGTATGACTCAAAGATCGGCAACGTCAACGTTTACACTGACCTAAGACAAGAAACTGCACTTTATGTACAATTGTGTCAAGCAGTAACTCACGTACGTTGTTTTCTTAGAATTTACTTCTTGCTACTGTGAATCGTGAGAAACACGAAGTCCGAGATTATCACGGCACACATAATGTTATTGGCGTATTTTACAAGCCTGAATAAGGGTCGCTGCATTCTATTAGTCTCAAAATATAGATGAAAATCTTTTGGTTTATTATTATTATTATTATTTAATGTGTATTTAATTTTTATTTCAGCTAACGCTTTAAGATAGTAAAACGATTAGCTAAATTATTAATTATTCACAATTTTATCGTTTGAAACAAGTTTGAAAAGTTAGAAACTGATAATAGTGTTTTGGAGCAGGTATCACATTTTAATTATTTGGGATGTGATATCTCACATAGGAAGGACAAAGATATCGAGAGAAAGTTAAATAAATTTAGTTATACCTGTGAACAATAAGATGACTATTGAAGAATAAACACACAGGGAGGCAGCTAAAGATTTATAAGGTCCTGGGTGTGGTGACTTTAATGTATGGATGTGAAAGATAACTCTCCTGTCGGTTCTGGATAGAATAAAGGAATACAGGCAGAATTGGAAGTCTCACGTGGAGCGCATGGTAGACACGCATATTCCTTAACAAGCGTTTGAATACAGGCCAGTGGGAACAAAAGATCGTGAAAGACTGGACCAAAAATGGTCATAGACCCTGTAAAGTCGGAACGGGGTATACCCCAAGCAAGAAGAAGAAGAAGAAGAAGAAGAAGAAGAAGAAGAAGAAGAAGAAGAAGAAGAAGAAGAAGAAGAAGAAGAAGAAGAAGAAGAAGAAGAAGAAGAAGAAGAAGAAGAAGAAATTTTTTCAGATGTAACATCAAGACTGATTTACAATTTTGAAAATTCTGAAAAGTCGGGAAGAAGGCTGAACGGCAACTTCCTCAAGTTTCATTTAACCGTTAATCTAAAAATTATAAATACATTAATTATACGATTTTGCATCACTTAAAATTAAAATACATGATGCTAAGTAATGTTACACGTTAATTACAAATAAGATCAAAAGAAAGAATTTTAACGACACAAAAATCTTAACCCGAATAAGACCTGTAATTTGCTATTATAAAATCTTATAGTGTCACCGACATCCGTTGAGAATTTAACGGCCGATATATCACCCGGTAAGGATTTAACGGGAGAAAACCCGTTTCACGAAGCTCAGTTAAAGAAATCTGTCGTTAAAATCGCCAGTTTAACGGGAGATATCCGGACTGGACTGTTAGGTAAGTAACGGGCCGTTAAAACGACGAGAACTAACGTTAAAATTACGTTTGGTGTCATTTATGTAGGCCTACGTTGTTTTCCGTGAAGTAGTCGTTCGTATAACATAAATAAAATATACCGTACATGCGCACATTTGTTTGATTTCTATGATCAGAAAATTCGTTTTATCTTTTTTGTGTTATTTCATTAAACAAATTATTTTACTTTGAATTGTTGCATATACGTATATAACATAAGCGATTGTGACAAACAAAGATGGAGCAGAGAGAACATTTTTACGCTTACTAGTATTAAAAAATTACCCAAACGTAGACGAAAAACAAATGTCACCGGTATAGAATAGCCCTACCAGTTTTGATCATTTGAGCGAATCAGTTTTATACAACGCTAATAGTCTTTCAAAAAAATTTACTCTCATAATTAAAGAATATCCACAAAACATGAATAAAACAAAATGTACAATGAAATATAAAAGTACTCTAGACCAATAGAATATCATGAAACAGGAACGCCACCCTACAAATAGATCACAAATTATTCTAATTTCTCGGCCTACCTGAATCAAAATCGACATTTATCATGGTAGCACAGTCGTGTTAACTAGAGTTTTATTACAATGCTTAGTTCTGTTTGATTTATTAAGCTGCACTGGTTTTATGCTTGCTAAGATTGTCACCATATGTTACTCTGTTACAATCACTGCATTTACTTATTAAACGTTATATTTTGCCAAACAATGAATTTATTTTCTGAACAATAAATTTAGAAAAAAAAAATTCTCACCTAACCTCACGCATTAATACATTACATTTTCGCATTACATTCAGCAATACAATAATTGAGAATTGACACGCTTCTTTTATTCATACGTGACGTATCGATACTATCGCGTATTTGAAACGTCGAAAATGTACTGTAGGTACAGTCATTGGGAAAGCACCAGAAATTCAAAAGTTATGGGACACACACACACACACACACACACACTCTGATTTCCCATTTTGTAATTCTAACAGTACAGGAGGATCAGAATTGCGGAATTAATCTCAGAACCCATTTTCCAACTTGGTAAATGTCTATTTTTACCTACTGTCTACTTTTTGCCACACAACATAAAACACCAAACTTAAGCAACAATTGACTTGTTTGAAATTATCAATAAAACTGCAACAAAAACTATTCGTATAACTTACCAGACTCCGTAAATGCTTCTTGATCAACCAAAAAACGTGACACAGTCGTAATATGACAATATTTTGTGCGGTGGACGTAAAAAATTAGTTTGAACTTGTCAGTGAGTTCACAGAGTACGGCAACAAAGTTCTAGTATTACGCAGCTAACGTTAGGCCTACAATTCCGTGCTAAGGTTACACACATCTTGAACACTAGACAACAAACACGTTATACGTCACTGGCTGTGCGGTAGCCGGCTGTGCAGTACCTAATGAAAACCAAGTGTGCACATCGTCTTGTTCCAACATTCTAATGTGCGACACTGTAAGTTGCAAATTTGTCGAACAAAATACAAATAAACAATAAAATCTGTGTTCAACGATTGCTGATACAACTTTATTACCTTCTACAATGAGAAGTATTCTGATTCTATAAACTAATGTCATAATTCAACGAAAATTTCTTTCGATTTAAGGGATCTCTCTGTAACTACTGTTTTTTCGTTTCGAGTTTACCGTTTGTTCCAGAGAATCATTTGGAGGACAAAATAAGATCTAAGCGTGAACAGACTTTCAAATACAGTGTTGAACAGTGACAGCAACATCATACTGTAATCCTGTGACTATTGTAGTCTTATATGAGAAACGGGTCCCATCGAGCAGAAAAAAAGTGAATTAACCGCTGTATTGCAGACAACACAGTACGTAACGCACATAAACTGCTGGACTCTAATTCTTAGGTTATTCAGTGTTCTTTGTGTTCGGTCTCGGATATCTCGTCTTTCCTAGATAAATGTTACTAATTATGAAGTTCATAATACACAGTATTTTGTTACTGTAGTTCAATCTGCACACATGTCCGAAACGAGAACTAATTATTCTTATGTATTCATAATTCTCAACATAACGACAACTCGCTTTACAACAGTATTTTATTCTGATCCAGCCGGTATCGCTATGTCCAGATTTCACTGCACTAAAGTAAAATTCGCACTGACCATTTTCATTGGTAGACTATCGTCGTCGGAACTTTTATTAATACAACATTTTACGGTTGACAACCACACGTTATATTGGTATCGTTATAAACATGAAACGTTTGGCATGTGGTGATGTGGTGGCATCGTCAGTAGTAAAGCTGTTTACACTCAGAACGTCACATCACGGAATGGACGAATAGTTTGGTGTTCATTACGATACCAATGTACGCGTGGTTGTCGTCAACCGCAAAAAATTGTTATATTAAAAGTTCACACTAACCATCCAGACGACACGACGTGCAAACCGTCCAGACGGTCAGTAAAAGCCGAGCCGCTTTTAAAATTTGCTTGTCAGGACTTCTATACAATGAACAAAACAATTTTACTAGAAAAGCCACAAATCACAATTAAACCCCGTCCATATAATAAACTTGACTATTAGGCCTACTTGAGAGAAATATTTAGTGTAGTTACAATCGGAGTTTTTCTGTAGTATCTGAGACCACTGAAACAGAGTACGTCTCAGCAGCATACGACGGTTAGCATTGATGACTTTGTAAGCAACGTTCTGTACTGGAAGTAACACACTTATAAATCCGTAAGAAAATACTGTACACATGGTCGATATCGATTATAATGTATCGATGTGTGTTTGTGACTATAAGGTAAAAGTAAAAAAGAATAAACAATTATTTTGTCCTGATATAATGGCTCGACTATAAATTTTCACAAAAAACGCCCCCGCGCACACATTTGTTACTCTTTTCGGTTAACTTTTCTCAATTATCTCGAATCGATTCAGAAGGAATTCGCAATTAAAACGATTCGCTGTATTTATAAGTCCGTATACTACAACACGGTTTTCGCAACTGCATTCCGACAAACGGGTTTCGTCCTGTCAGCTGGTGATGATGTGTCGAGTTCTAGTTACACGATTAGACACTTACCGGGATGTACGGTTCCAGCCATGATCACAACACGTAGGCTACATAACGGAGTTCCAGCCTTGTCCAGTATTTACTATACTGACATTACTTGACATTGCATTTCCCATACGATACAAAACGTCTTGAATGAGCACAATAAATGTACTCCCATTCCATCAGTAACCGGATTTACGAAATAATACCCGCTCACCATGTTCTAGATAATAAACTGTTAATTTCAATTAACTCTGACACACCTAAAGAGTTGAAGTTGAAGCGAGATTACAGAAGATAATAATGAAACGATTTTGTTTTTTTAATATATATCGGAAGCATTATAATTAGTCGTGCTTGTAATTAACACTACAAATGTTAATTCACTTCCTTCATCTATTCACGCTTCGTAATAAAGTAACACATTAAATACTTAAGGGCGGACCGTTAATTGATTTTGTAGGCAGCAATAGTATTACACAAAATTGATAATACTTATATTAGCACCCGTGAACTAAATATATGACGTACAGGTTCGTTCAACTTTACAGTCTAAAATACTTGCGCCATAAGACAAAGTATCTTAGTGGGTCACTAAGATATCAGACGCCATATTACCATATACGAGTATCTAAAATTGTTTTTAGTAGTTTGACTATACGCACTCACTAAACAAATTTTTTGGAATGTGTGTGTTTGTGTGTGTAAAATTATTAGTGGCGAAAATGATTGATTGGAATAGACGTGGAGTAAAGACGATTTCCTTACCAAACACGAGGAAAAAAAGGCAAACACAGATAAAAATTAAGTAGTATTTTACTTGTGAGAACTAAGCTAAAACTATGAACTAAACTCTCAAATTATGATCGACGAATAAATGCGCAGAACCTAGTCTTCTTGTAATACGTCTCCAGTTTTAAGTTTTCAATTATTAAGAAACTATTATTTTCTTAGATGCCGTTTATTTCTTATTAATAAACAATTTAATTTTGAAACGGCTTTTAAGCTGATATAAAGAATACACAAATTATTTATTACTTCGATACTTATTAATTACTTTGGTGATCTTAATTAGACCTATGCAGTCGGTATTCTGCAAACTGGGTAGACTTTGTAGAGGTCAGTTGACTAAAACGTGGCTACTTTTTTTGTAGACTTTATCAACAGCAGACAAGGGCGGAAACAACCTACTCATGAGCAACGAGAAATTTGGCTACTTCGATCAACAAGTAGAACGACATAACTGACAAACTACGCAGGGGAGTCACGGGATAAATCCCTCCCCAGAGCTATTAAAAATTTCAGCGAATTTCGATTTTCACTTAAGGTAGATCGATTTCTAAGCCAGTGTTAAAATAAGGCTAATAAATAATTGTACAAATAAAAGGAATGACAATATTTGTAATTTAATAATATAAAGTTAGTTTTGTTAATACTGACGATCACCGGTATTAACTGACCCTTAATATACTCACTACCTTTTGTGGCGTGGAACCACCGACGTTAAACATGTCAACCATTTAAACACAGCTCACCCAGAATGTACTATTACTTTAAATTGCTCCAATTTTTTGCTGTTGTTATGAATTATTCAACGCTTTTGTTGCATTAAAAGTCGACATTTGCTAAATACCGTACGCATATCCAGCCGAACATACATTTATAAAATTAGAAGGGAAGAATCCTGAATTTCTCATTTGTCCTGAGGGAAATGCGAGTTCAACCTTCAACCCAGTCTCATCCCCCTCCTCCCAAGGTGCAGCCCCTAGTACGCCACTGCTAACAAAGGCAGTTATAGATATTAAGGATAGCCATTCAAATAACGTGAATGCATTAAGAGCCATCTAAGTACGCCTAGTAGTGAGGCTGAGAAAGTCGGCGCCTTACAGCCTAAAAAAGTCAATAAAAAATTGAAACATCCGTTTATGTGTTTTATAAATATCAAACTACGAGGTCGAAACCGATTCCAAGGCTTAGTTTATTTAACAACCAAGTACTGAGAAAAAATATTAGGAAGGTGTTCATATAAAAACCCTTGCTAGGGTAGGCCTACACACCTATAAGGACACATATTCTGTGATGTGGAAAATGTGACTTACCATTCAACGAGAACTCAACAGAGTGATTTAAATCTGAAGATGATACTTATTTTCTGAAACCCGTCCACTTAAATAATGCAAAAACGAAGATAAATTGACGAAGATTGCTTATCGTTTCTATGTGACTTATACAGCAGAACAGACATTACTAATAAATTAAATAATACCGGTAACATGTGAATAAATTGCAACGCGTAGACTTAATGTTTAAAGCGTATATTTTTTTTTTATTGGATTTCTTTCCGGACGAGCTGTAATTTATCGTTAAATTTTCACAGTTTTAATTTAAAGAAAAACGTGATCAGTACGCCTATGACAATTAACATTACCTTGTAGCCACACTCTGTGAAAAGCAAATGAAAACAATTGATTTATTGATGAAAGCATGATCGCGCGAAGATGATGTTTTATTCAACTTCATTTTAAATCGGAGAGGAAGAAAAGAAAATGTTTTGAGCGCAGCTATAGAAGTGAATCTTCTATAAAAAATACACTGCCATAGTAACGTGCAAATGACTGTACAAGTTATCCTTACTTTAGTACTGACGGGGAATTAATATATGAAAAAAGGTTTTGTGAGCTTCGGTTATTACCCAGATAAAATGTTTAAAACAGTTCTATCAAAGTTTGACAAACTTTATTGTCATCATGAGACCTTGACTATAGGCACAGTTAATCAATACGCACGTAATTAATGTTTTGTGTGAATATATGTGTACATGTTAAATAAATAATAATAATACTACGCATATATTATTATTATTATTTAATAAATCTCACGCCTGAGAGAGTAGTTTCGCTTATGCTTCGTGGTAAGGCGGAACGGGACCGCATCAGTGCATTTATTCAGTAGGTCCTACTAGAAAAAAAAGACAGGCCCAACTAGCCCAACGGGCAGTAGAAGATAAGGAACAATTAGAAGGAATATTATTATATTAAGACGATATAATTGTAATATTCCATGAATATTAACACTTATTATGTGTGCATTAACTATTTCCGTACTGCCTGTATAAAATGAGTGATCATGACAATAAGGTTTATAGAAACGTCGGCATAAAACTTGCAAAATAGTGTCTAGTTAACAACCACTACCTCACTAAACTTTTTATAACTATAATTTTAAAAAAAATTAAATTTTCCAAGCGTTAGGCCTGTATGTCCCATCATTTTGCTTCGAAAATTATTCTTACAACGCCTAAATGAATCGTACTGACGACAAGCTACACAACACTTTACACAGACAATGACTATCGTGACGCTTCTCACACATGATCACAGATTCAATGTAAAAGATTATTACAGCGGAAATTTAAACCACGGCATGAGACAGGAGAGTACAACAGAACGCTTACTGTATGAACGCATGTAGAGAAATTAAAACGAATAAGTAAAAAGTCTTAATAATTGTAAAGTATTTCACACAAATATTTATTCACACTGGCCGTCTATTACGGTTGAAACAATATCCTGACGCTTCTATTTAATAATCTGAACTCTGGCCTAATTGTCCCTTAATATCTTCACTACCTTTTGTGGCGTGGAACCACCGACTTTAAAAATCTCAACAATTTAAAAACAGTTCAGCCAAAATGTAGTATTACTTAAATTGCTCCCATTTTTGCTCTTGTTTCGAATTTTTCAACACTTTTGTTCCATTAAAAGTCGGCATTTTTCTCAGCTGCAAAACCTTACCTTCCTCAAACACTTACGAAGGCAAATCTACATGGTAGGCCATATTTAGTTATTTTCAAAGAGGCAATGCACATAAAATAAAAAGTAGTTTATCATTAAACACTGTTACACTTCCATATTCATAAATTCAAAAAATAATCCTCCACATAAACGGTTACATACGTCTGAAGTGTGACATCTCACCTACATGTAAGCTTAATGGATATCACCATAAGTGATTCTAATTAACATTACATTACAGTGTATAAATCTTGCACTTTTGAAATATACTTAAATGTTAAAAATTGTGTACATAATGTAAACATCTGTATAATTTTGTCTTTCAGGAAACAAACGTTAGACGTAATACACTCAGATTACAAACTACAGTGACAACACAAATAGTGGCGTTTTAAAAAAGTTGACAATCTTTTGTCTGCAGTGGTCTTACTCTGAGTGAGAAAAACTTACCACTTAAGAGTTGAAGAACCTTTACTGCAGCTAGTTAGCGAACGTTATTGTCAGATCACGTATATAGCCCACTGCCTTAATGTTAAGAAGATTAATATTTAAGAAAATGAATCTATTTCTGTGGGTTTTGCGTTAGGCCAGCGTATCAGATGTAATAACCGCCAACTATGCTCGACAACACGACGTATGACGGTCTGCACTTCTATACAACTGGTGCAGACAATAGCGACATAAAGGTGTGACTGGGACGGTACAAGTACAACCAGTAATCTTTCTTAACTTAAACAGTAATTATTCGGGCAGTAAAGAAAACAGCGCTCGTACAAAGAAATATGCGGGAGTGGTAGATAACCCAAGCATCAGATGTAATCTTAGTGATGAAATGAGTTCAAACCAACAAACATATTATCATCATCATCATCAGTAGCTCCACATCCCACCTTGGGCCTCAGCTTCCCTCAGGATTTTCCTCCAGACTCCCCTTTCCTTAGCCAATGTTCACCAATTTTTCAGTCCACGCACTTTCACATCCTCTAGGATTCCATCACCCCATCGTAGTCTGTGCCTTCCACGCCCTCTCTTTCATTCTGGTGTGGATTTCATAATCCTCTTAAAAACATCCTCCTCATTCGTTCTCTGTACGTGTCCTGCCTATCTCAGCCTAGCTATCCTAATTGATTTCACAATATCAGGCGATCTATATAACTCATAGAGCTCTATGTTGTACCTTATTCTCCACTCTCCACCTTCCTTAACGGATCCATAAATTTTCCTAAGTATTTTCCTTTCAAAAGATGCAAGTCGAAACAGGTCGTCCTGTGTCAGTACCCATGTTTCACCTCCGCACATCAGGACCGGTTTTACTAAAGTTCTACATAGTCTAACGGTGAAGAAGTTGTTATTTTAAGTATTTCATCAGCCCATAGTAGAATCTATTAGCATTTTGAATTCTTTTACTTATTTCTTCATTTATATCACTGCTTTCATTTACCAAAGAGCCCAAATACGAAAAACGTGAGACCCTTTCAAAGTTAAAAATTCATAATTTTTAATGTGATGCTGATAGGTTACAAGTTCTCCCATTTTTTACAATCATATATTTAGTTTTCTCCTCATTTACCGTTAGCCCCATTCCCTCAGCTGAATGGTATAACGCTGTGAATGCCTTCTTTGCATCATTCTCTGACCTTCCCATAATATCTATGCCATCGGCATATGCCAACAGTTGAACAGACTTGAAGAATATTGTGCCCCTTGTTTGGAAACCTGCATCAACAACACCTTATGGTAGAATAAATACAACCTGGGTGAAAACAACAAGCGATAACTCATTCAGTGACTCACTGAATAAAAAAACTGTCGTTCTTTCACTTGACATAGCTCACTTTTCTTGCTCCTGTCTGCTACGATTAAAAAATATTGACTACAAGAATTACAATTACAAAAAAGGCCAAATACATACAGAATAACTACATAACACAATCTATAACGCGTAACAGTGAAACAAATTAAACTTAATTGGCCCTTATCAACCTAACAGGCAAAAAACAATTCAACCGCATCATATCCTTATCTAAAATAAATATCGGTGACAGGTAAAGACTTAACACAACACGTAAACGTACAAGCCAGCTGTTTAGTGAAACACTCATCTTCACTTCCCGCATCAGTTTTTGAGGCATACAGCTTACTTTGGGTGCTTGTACTTTTCGCGACAGATATGAAAACATGGAAAATATTCTACGAAATGTGAACCAACTTAGAAAACACGGAGCTTTTCCGAAAGCAGACAAGTCAACACCGTATTCTTTGAATTGCCCTACGTTCGCTTCTAATACAAGCTGTTCCTATCAAGTAAAATTTAAAAAAGTATTTCATGTTCCATAACACAATAAATAACGTCATTAGTAAATGCTGACGATCCACTAGTAATGTACAAAGCAACGATTAAAACCACCGGTATTGTAACGGCACAACACGACATCGCATGCATACATAACATCAATAATGTTCACGCACAGTATTATTCAATTCGGCTAAAGTAAAAGTACTGTGAGGCCAACATACATGGCAAAGTATACGGCGGAATGCCGTCCGTAGACGTAACGGTCCGGATTGGGTTGGTGACCGCGCCAATGCTGGTCAGTTCCTTCTGCACCTTGTCTGAATTAATTTAACCCGACTCTATCCTTTGCGCATACGGTAATCTAGTTGTCACCGCCAGTAAATCTTATGACAAACGGCCGAAAAATATATATCTCCTTGCGGCACTGAAATTTATTAGAAATACCTCATAATTACCGGCCGGAGTTACAACTGCTTGGAATAACTTCATTAATTTAATACTCTTAAAGAACTCTCATGACAAGTTTATAGATGACCGATCGATTCAATTTACACGTCTACAATTCACTGTAGTAACTTACTGCTGCTTTATAAAGTTTTGTGTCTTACCGTTAGAAGCCGATTTCTGTACACGAAATACGATGTGCATTTCACGTTAAACGTGAAAACGTATTATCAAATACAGTATATCAATTGTTTACTTAGATAACACAAGAGCCCGACATGTGTTATCAACACTTCCGCGTGTCATCCGCGCAAGTTTATTGATTAACATACACTGATACGCCCTAATTTTGCTTACACTTACTACTTTTTTTTTACCTAAATAAATTATAATTTCTGAATTTATTTTATGTAATTCCTGGTTCTCTGATTGATAATTCTCAGGCAGTGATTAGGACGCTTAATTGAAAGTTACGGCTTATTATTTAATTTAAAAGAAATATAATTTTCTTTTGTCTTTACAATCTAGTTTTTATAACAGTCACATCTGACAAGTATTAACTTATTTGACTTCTGTATAACTAAATATAACCTACTGGGCGTAGATTTTTGGGAGTGAGGACGTGTAACGAAGTAAAAATAAACTGAGAAACTAAATTATCTGCCAAGCACAATGTAGGCCTATATTTCAAACCAGTGTATCAAGAACACAAACACATGGAAACTGGCAATAATTCTAATACTCTACACAAAATAATTAAACAAATGCATGATAATGGATGAAATGGAGTTCTGATAGCGTGGTGTAATCCAGTTCTTTTAGCCACGTACGTAATACTACTTAAAAAAAAACTACCAGCTGAAACGTACCCTTCACGAAGGGAGTCTGTTTACCGTTTCTGTTTCAGAAATTAATTAAGAAAGTTGTGTTAGTGGTTATAATCACAACAGAATAATCACTGTTCCACACCACAATAGAAAAATTAAGCTGATTAGCGCTTTCAAGCTTCACGGCTCATCGTCAGATCGGAAAAACGGTGATTATTTTTTTTCACAGTGGCTAAAAATTTTTTTTCGATCTGACGATGAGCTGTGAAACTTGAAAGCGCTACGGAATAATTTTTCTATAGTGGTGAGCAACAGTGATTATTTTGTTTGTTTCTGTTTCAGATATTAAGTACGACAGGGCACAATACGGTAGTGTTGATAATACTGTATTGTGCAATATAGTACTGTATTCATAATAGGGTCACGCTAGGTGATGTAGTCTTACACGTAGGCACAAGTAAAACTACGCCTAAATAATCTATTATATATGGCAATTACTAGTAAGTTACATGGAACTCGGAAATTACGGACGTACTAACCACACTTTGCTGCCTCGAGTTAAGCAGAGATAACGAGTAACACTACTGACTTATTGACACTGTCAAAGGCGACGTAATCCTTATATCTAGCCATTCAACTGGTCATTTAGCTTCTAACTAAACTTTCTACGTCGGGCTTTACTAACACACGTATGTAGGCACTTGCGGAGGATCAGACGATTTAGAATAATGTACGTATCGTTGGGCTAGGTAACTATAATTGTAGACAAACGATAGCGCCAATTTCACCCGACCTCACACTACATGATTTATTGCCTCATGAGACTGGAAAAGTATTTAACAAATATGAATCGTCCAGGTGTAACAACTCTGAACTGTATCAATTATCCGAATGGAAGAGCTAATTTTTGGTTATTTTTTTTAGTAATAATGATGTAGCTTTTCCATAATACAATAAAAATTATTACATTCATTTTAATAACCTCTAACATTATATCAGTGACGCAACAAGGGGGTTTAGGAGTTACAAATCATCCAAAGGATTTAATTAAAGAGAACAAAATGTAAAAAATTTTTAAATGTACTAGTAAAAAAGTAGTCGTATAAGTTCAGTTAAGTAATTAATCATTTATATGAGCAGACCTACAAACGTTATTATTTGCGGTACGTAATAGTTGTCTTACGAGTACGAACTCGCTTCGTGCAACCGTTGCTAGTATGATGGTTCGAATTTTTATCCTAGTTTTGAAAGTGTTACCTCTTAGCTATTGGGAAAGAAAGTTGTGATCGAAGACATCGAATGTTTATTCAGCTGCATGTGAAAACAACTCGGTTTACGACATTTGGAATGAAATAACTTAATTGACAGGAACTTAAAATTGTAAATGTTACCGGCAAAGTATGTAATCCAGGTATTTTATAGAATGCCTAGGCATTTCATACAATGCCTGGAGTTTTCTGGGAAAGTATAGAATAGAATACTTTTCAAATGTTTCTTATACTTTTCCCACCTATTCTGTACATTGCTTAGCCATTCTATATAATGCCATGATTCTTTAGGCAAAGTGTAAAATAAGCTTACTACGTTCAAAATGAAAACATTTTATTACAAAATCACACACAAGTGTTTGATTTTACACAAAGGAGGACTTTGTATGACATATTCTCTACTTAATTATGACCAGATACTACTTTATTAAAATTGTACTGTATAAGAACTTTTTTTAACCAATCTGGTTAAAAAAATACATTAAATATTATTGGTGTTTATTAATTCTAAATATATGGAATATACTCTACATATTACAAGACAGAGAGCTGTGACATTTTGAAGTATAGTCTACTTTCTTTCATTTTTTACACAATTACTTTTTTTTGACATTTAGTCTTGCACACACATTTTACGAACTCTCGTCCGGATCCTGATGATTGGGCAGCAGCAGCAGAACGAAATGCGGTTTCTTGTTCAGGAACATCTTCAACCCCCATTAGTGGTCTTGGGCATACAGTGAACTGCAATCTTGTGTACAGCTGCTTTAACAACCCGTTAGTGGTTCCCCGTTTGTAAAATCCGTCATCTGTCACAGTCACGACGATTGCTAGGATGTTTCGAAGATCTCCCCGCGCCTTGTCTACTTCAGGAATTGGAACACGAACAGACGCGCCCACAGGAGCTGGAGCAAATGTTTTGTCAGAATCAGGTTTCATCTTTTTTGCCTGAAGTTCTAGAAATAATTTTGACCTCTTTCATTCTTCAGTTGCAATTTTTACTTTGAAGCAGAGAGTACACAACTTCTTGCCATCGTCACACTTATCTCCACTATTGCCACTAGTGTTCAAAAAATGTCCACACGTACTGTGCATATCTCTGCAGCACTCTACACACTTTTCAGAACATGAAACCATAGCGGACACCATTGTCTTCTATACATTACCTAGAAGACGTTAGGCATTCTATACAATGTCTAGTCGATGTATGAAATGTGTTTTATTTCATACTTTGCCGGCTGGATTCAGGCATTGTATGAAATTCCTACGCATTCTGTAAAATGCCTGATTTTGTATTTTGCCGGTAACATAAATATTAAAGAACTGTTTGCTTGCTATTGAAACCTTACGCATATGTGCCTACTGCTGTAATGTATCGATCGTATCATTGTTATACACCGTATCACGTATAATGTATATTGCTATATTGTTTTTCGATCGTGTCAATTACCATCGGTATTTACTGATTTTTCGCGCGCGCGCGCGCGTGTGTGTGTGTGTGTGTGTGTGTTAGTTTAAGAC
Organism: Magicicada septendecula; assembly: GCA_034769895.1. NCBI lineage: Eukaryota > Metazoa > Arthropoda > Insecta > Hemiptera > Cicadidae > Magicicada > Magicicada septendecula. The sequence goes on along the minus strand of CM068367.1, from coordinate 1,029,403,806 downwards.
TTCAGTGTAATATCATTTCAACACAAAAAAACAATAAAATGTTAAAGCGTTATCGTTTACTCCGTACCTATTTTGTGTGTGCCGTCTAGTATAGGCTACCCAGAAGCGCCACTGCGTGAGGCATTGCGGAGAATAAATCTCACTAAATATTACACTTTACTATACGAGATAAACGAGTGTAGAAGTAAAGGTGAATGTAATTATAGGTGTAAAATGAAAATGTTTACTGTTTCCTTTTGTTATTTTACAGAAATTAGTGCAGTTGCCGCACTACCTACGTATCCATAGGTTCTGCCTACCAAAAAAATCCAAAAGAAAACTTCATAACCACAAAAAAATACGAAGGGGGGAGACAAACAGACAGAGAATGCATACGCGCGCTCATGTCAAGTGCTCTGTCCATTAATTACGTACAGGCCAATAATTATTAACCGTTACTGGATAAACCGTACCATCTTTCACCCATTCTCTGCAGAGGTGACAGTGCTCGCGGTGTTGTACAAATTTTCTAAAACGTCGTCTTAGTGAATGCATGTCTGTAAATATTTTGCAGCAAATGGGATTAAAATCAGTTTCTCGTTTTGTGACAGAAATGAAGGAAATATTTTCATAAAGTGGGAACTACTCAGCCCCCCCCCCCAAAAAAAAAACATTTCAATGACGCTATAGGGTGCACAAATATACGTAGTTGGCCGCACATTTTATTGAACGTCGGTATGATCTGTGTATGTATGACAACTAATACTGTATTATTTTACGAATAAATAATTAACACCCTTACTAACAAATTCTTACTACACACGACACGTTAGAGTAGCATACATTACCAATGTGATGTGAACCACCTCTGAACCTGTCTGGAACGTAGATAACGATTGAGGCCACGGACGTGAGGTTCAGACCTCAGAGAGAAGTAATCACTGTATTTTTCTGTACGGAAAAGAGACACGTTGGTATCTACATATCTACAATGATTAGACTCAAGCACCAGATACTTCGTTCCGATGAAGGGAGCTTTGTCACGTGCATTCGTTTCGCTGGTAGAAGGCGTGCGATTCGTATAATTTTGCAATAACGGGAGTTCTTACATCCACCATTCTATATGACAAAGATGCAAAATTCTTGGAGCATCTCCTACACAAAAAGTAAAGACCTGTAGTTCTACCACTCAAGGCTTCTTGAAACATATCTATATCTCTGCAAAGGACACACATATTTGCACCAAATTCGGTATGTAAAATGAGCGGCTTATCTTACGTCGATTCGAGTAAATGACATATGTAGTCTGTCAAGAAAAATGGTGAATTCGGGTTTTCCTTTCTGTAGGTTGGTACCCACAGAGGTTCTTGTGCAGCGAGCCCATCCAAAGATAAACGGCAGATGAGAAAACGAGTAACACTAAAATCATCCCATGTACGGTATACAAAATTTGGAATGTTTCGACCACCTGGCGCCACACTACGTCAGCGAAAAATACCTTTTACGTAACACTCCCAAGCTTCCTTCGCTTTGCCTATGCTTCCTACACAAAAAGTGTATGCTACAGAAATAGTACACCCACCCGATACAGTTACTGAATAAAGCATACTCGTGCTAAAAGTATGGTCGGATGGTCACGGCCTCGAACTTTTCTTTCGATGTAGAGCTCTGATCATAGAGACGCAAGTCAGGAGATTTGCGGAAGTTATCATTCTCCAAGGTAGTGCCTGGGAGGAAGCGAGGGTGATAAGATTGTTGTCGCCTTGGGAACCAACAGCGGATCGCCAGAAGGTGTCGATCGATTGCTTTGTGTCACAACGGCATGACCAGTGGAAGTGCAGATTCCGGACCCAAAGCAGCGACGGGAGACAGAGCTACTTGGTGAGAGAAACTCGGTTCATGGAAAGTACTTCCCCAAAAGGTACAACGAAAGTAATGGAAGAGGATCAGAACAAAAGTGATATTTAATGTGAAAATCCTATGTTACCATAAAGATTCGGCACTGGGACGGCATTATTCTCTAGATCACAGAAGAAACAAGTTACGTGCTGAGAAGAGAAGATGGAATCGCTACGTGCTGCCGAATCAGGCGGAAGAAGTTGTCCGTATCGAGAACGCGATCACCCTTCGCGAGGCAGAGGGCCTCATACCGATGAAGAAAGTACACTAACAGACCTGGTGGTTTTACTGAGAATGTTGAAAGGAATAGGGTAGCCAATTCGGGAGTCGCACTATTTACGGCACCCCGTTTCCCTTTTGATCCCCTATTTCCCTGAATGCGAACGATCTCTTCTACGAGAAACGTTATACCTCAAGAAATAACACGTATCCCTTAGGAATCTAAAGGTAACAATACACCATTTATAAAAATTTATTTTGATTTCTGTAAAGTTTTAAATTCGCTCGCTTTGCACGCCTCACCACCTACGTCGGCCATCGCAAACGCGACCCACGAAGATTTACGCTTCCAATATGCATCGTACATCTTAAATACAGAATACAGTAATTAGTAATAACAACTCAGTATTCATCTAATTCAACCTAATAAATATCAGTACTCTTTTGAACAAAGAGAAATAATTTTCTCTACGTTTAATTTGTCAAAAGTATTTTATTAGCTTACAGTTTTTATTCTCCTTCCCACACATTACGTGAAACCTACTGGAAGTCAGGGGCGTACACAGAGAAAATGTCCAAATTTAATTTTAACCACCTGCTTATTTTTATAAACTACTGGGCGTTCAAGTAATGTTGCGTGTGTTTTGTAGATCACAGTGTGTCCAAACATTGAGAAACCCGTAGCAACTCAAACTGGTTTACGTACTCTCGTTATGTCTACATCTTTTAACACATAATCTTGTTTTTACATAAGAAGTGAATTTCAATTACAGGCAAGTCATGATACACGCGATTTGATTTTACTCGATTTCGCATACACGCGGATTAGGCAAACGCGAACACGTGAAAAGTGGCATGCTTAAAACCGGGATGTTCATTTATACAGTGTATGTATATTACTTTTTTTAGTAAAGTTCAATTCATTTGTATTTTTAAAAATTTAAGTGTAAATAGTTGAAAAATTTATTGCACTGAATAAACTAATAGTCTACTGTTTCACTACGAACGCAGCTGCTTTAGTCTTATTACATATTAAAAATATTTTAATTTAAAGTGTCAAAATTTGGAATAAATCTGCGTTTACTACAAAGGAAACTCATGTTTCATATACTATGCGGTCACAAATCATGCCCAAGTGAACGCAATTTCGCTACACGGGGCAGCTTCAGTGAATATATCTGTCGCGTGCATCGATATTTGCCTAAACAGCGAAGACGCCGCGTATTGCACTACAATACGGAAATTAAATTACAAATTTTCGGCTTTTCAAATACCACATAGGCCTCAGTCCAGAAAAAACGTGATGAATTCGTCGTACAGTATAACCTATAAAAATCTGATGCAAAATTATTTGTAAGAAATTGAGAATTTCATAAAGCCTAATACATCAACTATTATTTGGTTTCGGGTAATTACCCTATAGTTAACACCACGTAGTGTAACAGTATTTCGCGGGACAACGATTTACTGCCTGCTAATCATTTGCGTTTCACTTCCATCTTCCATAAGGAAATGGAAGTTTTTACTTCCATCTTCCATAAGGAAATGGAAGTATGGTGATGGGGAAAAAATCGTGTTCGAGATAACGGCTGATTCTGATTGTACTACCCTCAAAACATGAAGAAAAGTCATTTTTCGAAAAGTGTCTGTGTGTGTCTGTCTGTGTAGAATTTTTCTATGGCAAACGATAACAGCCGCAAAATCAAACAGAATCAAATAATGTTTTGTACTTAGCCCTGAATTGTAGAGTTCTCAAGATCTACTGTTTTTGGTGAAGATCGGTTAAGGGAAAGGGGTAGTTTACCTGCAACGTTTTATGTTTTAACAAGGGTAATTTTTTCTATAACGAACGATAACTGCCATAAATTCAAACAGAATCAAATACTTTTTTGCATACCTTCCTGAATTATAGAGGACTCAAGGTCTGTTGATTTTGGTGAAGATCGATTAAGAGAAAAGGGTAGTTTGCCTTCAACGTTTTATGTTTTAAAAGGGTATTTTTTTTATGACGAATGATAACTGGCGCATATTAAAAGAGAATCACCTAATGTTTTGCATACATTCCTGAATTTTTAACTACTCAAGGTCTGTTGATTTTGGTGAAGATCGGGTAAGGGAAAGGGGTAGTTTACCTGCAACATTTTATGTTTTAACGGTAATTTTTTCTATGACGAACGATAACTGCCGCACATTCAAACAGAATCAAATATTATTTTGCATACGTTCCTGAATTGTAAAGGACTGAAGGCCTATTGATTTTGGTGAAGATCGGTTAAGGGAAAGGGGTAGTTAACCAGCAACGGTTATGTTTTAACAAGGGTAATTTTTTCTATGACAAAAGATAACTGCCGTAAATTCAACAGGATCAAATAATTTTTTACATATCTGCCTGAGTTGTAGAGGACTCAAGGCCTATTGATTTTGGTGAAGATCGGTTACGGGGAAAGGGTAGTTTACCTGCAACGTTTTATGCTTTAACAAGAGTAAAGTACTTAATTTTGATAAATAAAGTATCCTGATAAGACGATCATAATAATCCACTGTAGAAACGTAGCTATGTGAAATATCTATAAATGAAGAGGCTGGTTGAACGGGGTGGGGGTAATTTTCTATAAACGAAAATTATAGTTGAAGGGGGAGGGGATAATTTTGTATATGTGTACTACGTTATTGGCAACAAAGAAGTAGTTTGTTGTGAAAATTCCTTCCCGGGCTGTTTGGCCGTAGTCCAATATTTTCTCCAAAACCAGACGTTTCGGCAGTGCCATCGACTGCCATAGTCAGTGAAAATCGTGTGCAATAACGTGAGGTGGTATACGTTAGTGACCACAGTACTGTGGTTAAGGCTGAAGCAATAAGTAGAAAGAAGTAGTTTCTATGGACATATTTCATTTCGAAAATGATTTTAAATATAAATCTTAGAACATGGAAGTCGTGTATGGTTCTCCATACCGATATTTTGAACTTAACAGAAAAAAAAATTATTGTAATTTAAAACCAATCTTAAGTTAAAAAAAAATAAAATAAAATAGTGATACTTCAGGCGAAAAAAGTAGACTTTTTCTTCGTTCTAAATAAATATAGCGCCAATTGACTTGGTTTTTATGTAGAGTATTAAATATTTAAACGTTTCCAACTTGTTTTCTGAAACCATTAGAATACAAGTAACGATTAACATAACGTATGATACTCCTTATGTCTGCTTCCAACTCATTACATTTCAATAGGTCACGCGAGAAAGTCACTATGTGGGTGAACAACCACTGAAAAGGTACAGAGAATTCTCAGTAAAGTGATTACAAGGTGAAAACTGAACGTGCACTGCAGAAAAGGAAACGGTTAAAGAGCAATGCGAAAATAGTGTGCACTTTGAAGGCTGGCCGGTATCGGCGTGGAGAAAGGTTGTCTGTAGAAAGGAATGTTACTGACATTAAACGCTGTGAGGTTATATCGTGAAGATACCATCCATTAACAAGAAATCGTTCTAATAATAGTACACTATTCAGCGATCAGACTATGAAAGCTACATTTAAGCCTGTACTTAACAGAATGCAGATTTGTGTCTGTTACCTCTCTATTTATTTGTATTAGTCAACTGTCTTTTTGCCTGGTGTTTTTCTTCTTACCAAAATAATATAATCAATCCTATCAGATTCGGAATGGCTTGACGATCTATACAATATCGTTCATTTCACTGCCCAAAATAATTATTTCGACTTGAAAATAAAATATAACACAGGCTACCATTATTTTACAAACAAATTACGTCGAATTATCAATATTTTAGAATATAGCGTAAACCTGTAAAAAACGTTCGTGAAAAAATGTATAATTGTTAACTATCTGTAACACGTCAACAATTTTTAAAAAGACCTTAATTATATTTTATTTTATATTCTATATTTTTAAGAAGACAGCGCAAATATATTTCACTAACACGTTTGAGCGCGCGTGCACATACTTTTTATTCAAAGAATACACGTAACAAAGGATATATAGGTTCTTTTCCCCAAACATACGTAATATCTTTCATAAAAAAAAATAACGGAACTATTTTTTTTATAATATACCTTAGTCGGGCTGAAAATGTTGTACACTATAAAATTTATGTCGAAAACATCTAAATCGAATTCCCAGTAAAATATTTCGTTTTTACGACGACATATTTTGCAGTGACTTTCATTTGCGTCACAACTTTAAAATACATTTATGCCAGAAGTAGTATAGATCGGAGCATATTGTGAACAGACTGGTACTGATTTGTCCTTCACGTTCCTTTTCAGCCTCGGCGTTATCACTCCACCCGGCCGGCGCTTGCATCTTTTCAAATGTTATGCTGCCTATCATTTTAACAGTACAGAAATTAACTGTAAAAGCATACATGTGTACAGTTTTGTTGAAATTTTACACAATATTAAGTCTATTAATTACATAAATCACATTTTAAAATTAAAAAAATACGTTTAACTGGGTCATTTAAATATACGCGCGCGCGCGCGCGCGTGTGTGTGTGTGAAACGCACAATCAGAGGAAATTTTCATGAAATAAGTATTTTGTTATAGAATACAACAAATTATTTCGTGTTGTGCGTCATTTGTCTATAAGCTTCCGATTACTGATAACCTTGATAGTCCGCTAATTCAAATATCCGATAATCCGAACGCGTCTTAAGTAAACTGTACTAAATTTACGACATTCATAAATGAAATACAGACACCTATAAATAGAGAAAAAAGTTAAGTCAGTAAATCAATCAGCGTAGTACGATATAATTTAAATCGAGAAAATGAAACTATAACTTGAAAAATCAATAAAAACTGCGCGAGTTTGTCTTAAACAGCAACGTACATAGGCTAGCAGTAACCATTCTCACCACTACAAAAAAAATTCTGACGACAATGGTACAAAAGAATACCGGCGATTATTTTCGTTATACTAACGCCAAATATTGAATTTTGCAAATTTGTGAAGAACTAGATCTATTTTAATATTGACTTATTTTTCATCAGAACAGAAAACCAAATACCGCAGTCAATACGTGGGTAAAACCTGAAAATCTCCTGTTATATTTGAAAATATAAAAACGATATCTACTGATACATCATATTAATAAATAATGCGCGACAAATGTCCACTCACATACAAAACGCTTTTTATAGGCTAGTCTAACTTATTATTTTGCCAAACATTATGCCACTGATTTGTTATAATATTATTATATACATACTGTACCACCAAAATCAAACATAGAAATTTCAAACAGAGATTTATGGAACATTTCAGAGCTTTTAATAATATATGTTATTAAAATATGAATCTCTAACATAGCAGATCACCTTATTAGTATGAATCATAGTATAACAAATATAACCAACAATATGGAAATAGTGGAAATAAACAATAATAAAAATGACATTATACAGTTAGAAAAATTATATATATACCTTCATAAAAAATATGACAAATTGATGAATCAACAGACAATATTTGAAAATGATCAATTATTTCAATACATATCTGGCTTGGTTTCACCCAATAATGATGGCAGTGGACAGTTCAAAATGAAGTACAGTAAGAGGTAGTAGACACAGTTAACAACAGTTATACATTTAAAGAAAAACATCATAACAGGAACATTACAGTGTATGAACTGATGATGAAATTTTAATATTTCGAAAAGGCCTTATTCATTGTTTTAAAAAATGGAATTTTACTGATTTTGGTGGTACAGTATGTATATAATAATAGTCTAACTTAGTTACCAAAATAAATTGGTTTTGGGTTATTGTCTTTTGTAATTTCATTCGTTTAACATTGTGTACTGCACAACAGTACATACTGTACATCTTTATTTTCCATTATTCACCTGCGGGAATCCCCACGTTTGATAATCTTTATCAGTCCAAATCGTAGCCAGTTCGTATTAGTAGTATAGTTCTGATGTACTATCAAACCTTTGTGCGTCACTGGATCTTCAACATAGTGCGACATTACAGGCAAGCGTTTGCTGTCTTGCAGACACATGTTGCAGTCGCTATGCAACTACTATGCCTTTAACAGTTACACCGCGCGCGTTCCAATATATACACATTATAGGCCTATAAGTAGAACACGCGGATATTTTGCAATTACAGGCCTATTCCGTTAGATCTACACTTATAATTTTTGTTTAACATAAACAAATTTTATGACGAACTATAGTCAAGTGTAAAGCCATTTTAAGAGTAGTCAAGTATGTTTTACGAGTAACGTGTATCCGCCTTTGAGAGACAGAGGGAACAGCGACACAGGGAAAAGTAACACCCTAACATAAGATTTACTCTACAAGCTTACAAAAAAATATTTTTTAAATTGCTCTGCAAACAACCAACGTCGATGAAGATTTCTCGACAATAAACACAAATTAGCATAAAAAGTTAATTTTACGTAATTTTAACTACAACAGATACGATTACACAATTGATTATAGTAATGGTTAAAGCAGCTCGGAAAGGGAACTACTGCATGCACTGCCCTTCAGGTTCCGTTTGTAACCCAGTATGTCACTCTAGGCTCACATTTTTCAGGGAAGCCGACGAAACCGCACCTTGATATTATGGCGTTGATCGGAATCGAACCCTGAACACCAAGAACAGTGTTTGTTGGACTACAAAACCCATAACTTGTTTTCACTATACAAGTTAAATACCACTAAATCATCAGTGGCATTTAAATCAGTTACTATGCTTCAACAGGTAACAATACTGGTGCATCACTCATACTCAGAATTACCTTCTCTTGAATGTAGGAAAACTCATAATACACAGAATATAAACTCGTCTATGTGCCTACTTATTTACAACTTAATCGATCGAGACTGTGTCCAAGGAGGTTTGTTAATTCAATAACTTCCAGTTACATAGAAAACCAGATCATGATCTAAAAAAATAATAATTCAATTTCGTGGATGACTGAATAACGTACCGTACTCAGTAAAATACAGTACAGTATTGTGGTTTACGATTCACCAAAATAGCTGATTCAATTATCCAAACAGCGATCCAAATAAGCGGCAGTTGCTGTATTACGTTGTTAACGCAACCGTTTCTCCCTAGACCTACTGTTACCGTTACTATTGTGATAAGTGTAACGTGATACGCACAACTTCATATATACATTGTATGCATGTATACAACTGTAGGCATTCATGTACGCACAACTACGATATACATTAACTTCATGTGTACCTATTATTCAACGTACAGAATTTGGGAATTTTATCTGAATGAAGAAAAAATTGTAGTACCAGGTTCAAAGAAAACGCTTCGCGCTTAAAACGATTAATGAAAATATGAACAATTGTTTACGGCAAATTAAAAATAATTCACGCATTCTGTTAAAAAGTTTTCTTTCTTCTAAACACTAACCGACGTAAATCAAATTGCCTACCGTCCAGGATTCTTCCGATTAACGATTGAGGTCACATTAGAAACAAGTTTGGAGATACCAAAATGTTTACTAATCAATTGTCTGTAATGTGGTACAACGACAAATGAAAAATATGTTTGAAAGCTGGTAGAAATCTTTATTATTATGATATCCGGATATCTCGACCTGAATAGAACACATATTATTGTAAAATCAACAATTACCATCATCATAGGCGACGCCATGCCGTGGGGCAGCGTTCTAGGCGCAGCCTACTTAAATAACTTTCTCTACCAAGGTCAAGCTCAGGTTTTTAGGTAAGTTCAAATGTCACCGGCTCAACCTACACATCATCAGCCGACTTCGGTAGGCAGCTACCTTCCCATCACTGGTATTTGTGGACAAGTAAATAATGTTGCCTGTTAATCAAGAACCAGTAAATCTCTCAACAGGCCTCACTAACTCATTCTTATCCTTTTTACCACTTTCTCTCTCTTACAATCTCGAAGGCACGCAAGCAAACACACACACACAGGGTCTCGTGTCCAGTTCAATTGTGTACACATGCTCTATATATTCACATTTTTTATAGCCTACGTGTGAATTAACCGCACACAGGAGTTAATGAACTACGGTACTTTTTTAATAATTAAGAATTACAAAGAACAATATTTTTATTTTTGTTATTTAATTTAAACAAATTTTCTGTGGTTAACTCAATATGTGGACCACAGGCACGTGTTGAGTCAATATGCTTACCAGTCTTAGGAACGAAGAAACGGATGGTAGGCCTACAATATGCGAATGGCACCACCATCTAAAAACAAAGAAAATTAAATTAAAATACAAATCGACAGAGAACAGAACGTGTTACCATAATCTGATATAAAACATGTGTGATTCGAAATGTCACGTTAAAACATGCAATGAAAGCGTATTCACAATAACAGTGTCACAGAAACCATGTCAGCGGTTGTCGTTTTTATGACACCTTGGACTATGAAACTAATGGCCTGCAAACTGCATTCCTGATATAATTAAGAATGATATGAAACATGAGTATAAACATGAGATGATATTGAAACCAAAGTTGTGTTAACGAATATTTGTTGTTATTCTAGCAAACGTTTTATTGCGTTAAAGTGAACCAACAAAACCTACAGAACGAACAACCCGACAGTAACGAATTTAAACTTATGTAAGTTATATAACATACAACTTGCATACAAATAACTAACATATATTAATGTCAGGATACGTACACAAGAATCTGGTATAGAAACTGAAATTATCAAGTCTTCGTAACTTGTAAAGGTTTGTCTTAGTGTGAAGGAAATTATTATTGTGTACAAATATACTAACAAATCCACAGTAGAACAGTTTCACACACAAAAAAAAATTAATTTATTACGTTTTTCAGTCAAACTTATTTTTGAATACGCGATCTGCGAATTTAAAATCAAGTGACATGTAAGACGTAAGTGGTAACAAAAACATGAAAATTCAAACTATTAATTTAGTTCCCACTGCCGCTTCTGTTCGCAAGACTGTAACGCACGCTATTGTAGATATAGGTCTACTAACAGAAAGTACTGATAACCAAAACGAGTTCTCTTAGCGCAATAAACATCTCTCCTTTACTTCTTCTTCTTCAGAATTTATGCCTAGGCCTATTATAATTATTATTATTATAACAGTAATTAAAATAGCTTAGGCTAAATATTCTCCGTCTCTGTGTCCCACAAGAATTTTTACAAAATATGCATACAGACAAGGTCTCCAATACTTTAACCAGACAATTATAGCTGAAGACATGTAAAAGTAAAGTAAATAAAATTCATCACGCCTGGACACTGATCAGGAAACATGAGCAACTCCCGGATTCTGAAGGTAAAATTTTGAGAAAAATATATGGTCCTGTGTGAAATGATACGCTATTTTGGAGAATATTACTGAAATACGAACTCAACACGTGACGCAAGAAGCGCTGGTTAAAACAGTTCGTGAAAAATCTATATTAAACTGGGTGAATCGTTTGAGAAGGCTGGGTGACTTGAGAAAACTAACTGAGTAACAGACGGGAAAACAAGGAGAAGACGAATAAGCGAATGATCGTTGAAAAGATAGTCATAGATGATTTCAGACACGTGGAAATTACAGTTGAGGTGAGAGGACGAAATGGAGTAAAGCCATTAAGGAGGCCAAACCTGCCCTTGGTTATGAAGCAGATAGAAGAGTAAGAATATAAGGGTAATCCTTGCAAAAAAATTCTATCTCGATTGCTGTCCTCTCAGTGTAAAGTTGTCATTGATTCTACTATGCTCAGCATTTTATGCTCACAATAGTTCTGCATCAAGCAGAAATGAATAAGTGAATCCTCGTTGCTGAGTGAATTTAGGAGTTTTATATATTTGTCTCATATCTTAACAGTCTCCCTTACGTTACTGAACTGAAATTAATCGGTCTCAGCTATTCGTTTCAAGGTCCCCAGGACTTGGAAGGTCACAAAACTTCTGTTCTGATGTGAAAAATTCAAATAATTTTACGCTATTTCATCTAATTAACAAAATTTACATACACGTCTAAATTTACGTCAATAATATTTTAAGGGTGACGTAAAAAAAGCACATCTCTATTGGATCCAGGACTGTTACGACATTTTCCTCTATAACGTTATATTCGTAAACTACTATTTGTGAGTTTGCAGCTCTATAATTTATAACTAATGAAAGTAACTTTCTCGTGGCTTATTACGAAGAACCGCAATCGAACCACAAGCTTTTAGTTTGCCAGTAACATGTAACTATTTCCTTAAAACTTTCTTACGAAATAGCTATAAAATTTTTATTTCAGACCACCTATTAATATAATTGTCAAGCACCGCCTTGAATTACCCTTTCACTTCATTAGAATGTCGTAATTTAGTTAGTATAATAACTCCAGTAAACAAACTAAAACGTCTCTTTATTTAATAGCATCTAGACATGGCTCCTACGCATTGATTCGAAGCTCACCTGTCTCTGTATGCCATAAGCTAAACAGTATTAATTTAATTAACGTATTGAGCTGTTAACACGACATCCATTATCTCATATCGGCAAATGTGGTAATGTTACTCAGACTATAGTAAGAAACGTTGCACGTGAGCATAATATAACAAAGTTTACGTACGAATTTCGTACAAGTACACGTAGCGTAAATATGTTTCGCAGTTGAAAAGTAGCAGACATGCCCAACACCTACGGTATCGAGCGAACAGTCCAATCGCATTTGTGCACTTTTACATTCACAATTTTATTTTGTACAGACATATCCATAACTTTCAGTTTTATTATTATTATTAACAGTATGGAATATTTAGCTTCTGATTTCACAATCCGACTTTTTCGCATCGTGTTGTAATAACGATTCTATTAATGATTTGGATTAACTAAAAAATTTTAGCAGTTCCTTTTTCTGTTGCTTGTAGGACTCGACCGCGGTCCCTTAACTTCATCTGTAAAGTCGTTTCACAAACACATAAAATCCAGCCAGCCCTACGCTTTAACTACAGTAAAGACGGTCTGAAGGCCCATCAATCGTATCACATAAATCTATAAACTCTTCCACGGAAAACTATATGTTAATTATATAAGCAAGCGCACTGATAATTAAAAAATGAATATTCAGACTGATTGTATAGAATACCCAATCAGCAAATGAACTCATAACGAAACAACAATAGTTACATTACAGCCAACAAGAGTAAAAAATTCCAAACATCAATAGAATTTTATTACACAGCGTGCAAATACAGTTATAATATTGCGATTGGATGTTAATGTTATGTTAACGTAAAACTGTAGTCTATATTATATTCTACATAATAATTCAAATAAAATAATTAAATGCTTTTTATTTTTTCAATTCTATAAAAAAAATATCATTATCCATCAAATATGCAACAACCGTGGTTCAAAATGTATTCAGGCCACCAAAATCATTTGTCACTTTAGTGAATGGACAAAACATAAAACATAGAAACAAATGATAATGTTGGACACGTATTAACATCCTGCAGCATTAACACTATAACCAAGGCATCATACATTACTTTGCTAGCTTCTGCAGTTCTATATTAAAACAATGCTGTCGGTGCTGAGAATTGCTGCATTATAAACATTCAGTAGTTACGACGCGTTTCGACAGAGTGATCACTAAATAGTACTAATTATTTCATAATTTAGTTTAATATGAAAACAATAGGTCTAGATGCACGTTGGCAACATGTTATCAACGAACAAAAGAATTACGTTCCAACGTAACTCCAGCGCTCATTTCATGAATATGTAGGCGGTCATATGCAACGTTACACAAGCAGAATAGACGTATTTGAAACAATGCATTTCTGTTATAAGATAACAAGAAGTAGGACCATCTGTATTTCAAACAATGCGACGAAATATTTATAACTGCAGGGACCAATTTGCGTATACAAGAATGTTGCAAAATACAGAAGCTATGGTAATAACATAATTATACGTTTCACTGAAAAAAAAAATATGTTCCGTTTTTACTTTCGTTCGTACGGGAAAAAACGTTTCCATGATCATGGATCACAAAGATCGGAGAACTTCGACAGTTTACTTAATTCTGAAGTCGAACAACGTAACGCGTACCGCGTTATGTACAAACAGTAACATGTAACGTGTTATGTAACATGTACATGTTATCTTCATGTATAGAACAGAAACTGCAAAACAAATTGAGGAGACAACGCTTCCCACTTGGTTCTGTCCAACCCCTACGTTAGCACCAGTGGAAGAGTTGTAAACATTAATCTAATGAGGTAAACGCTTCCGTTCTTCAGAGCTAGAGGTGTCTGGTTATATAATTACGCATTACCTTTCCCGATTGAAGCGAACCAATTTGTTGAAACCGATTTTTATGTAAAATATAAATACAGATCTACTACGATGCTAACTGACACGAGCAACATAATTCTCTAATGTATTCCTGATTACTGTATCGTCCTTTAAGTCCAAGCAAACGTTAACTCTGAATTTCGATCTGTCACACGTTTGCTTCAGTTTGCAGTCATTGTTAAGACAAAACTGCTTAACAATTCAAGCATCCTTATTCCCAGAAGACAGGCAACATTTATGGGGCAACATTTACTCGATATACACTCCACAGTCAACGTACGTAAATACAAACTACAATTTAGAATGAAATTAAAACAGAATTCCGTTCCGAGGATCCAAAGATCTTTATACTTAATATCTGAATGGTTACTTATAACAGTTTTCAAGTTTTTTTTAGCTTTATCGTTATATTTGCTCAATACTCACGAAGGATTTTGGTTTTGACATAACTATTAAGTCACTAACGTAGCTAGTGGCTTGTTTTGGTCGTGAAAATACTGTTTCAGTAGTGATCCGAATACCATGTCAACATTGTATTGGTATACTGTAGTGCTATAGCAACGAACAAACTTTAGTGCCTGACAAGCGAATGAAACGTGTATTTGTTTTAAACAATGGTTATTATTATTATTTACTGAATACTGGTTACCTACTCGCTAACATTCAAAGACATTCGATTCCTCAGTGTGCCTGGACTGTTCGGCCTGGACTGTTCGACGTTACAGAAGTGGTTCAAGGAAACAATAAAACAAACTCAATAACCGATTTTAATGCCAAATACAGCTTACATACTCCTCTTTAAAGTAAACAGGTACAGAGCCACTTCACTACAAAACGTGAACATTTTCGGTGTACAGCAGACAAGGGTGATCATCCGCAGGTCACCGATGGTTGTTAGCCTACGAAGACAATAAAACAATAAGCAAGGAAAACACCTGCGGTAACACACTCAATTATTAATAATTAATCGTTATGTTTCAGCATAAATAAGTAATCAGAAAATCAAACTTTTTAATCTGACTCGTTAGTTATTCCGAAAATTTAAAATAACGCTTTTTGAGATTATAAGCGGCGCGGTAACAGAACAAAGATTTGATTTCCGTTAATTTAGCGCCGGCGAATGACGAGCAAGCTCTGACCTGCGCATCTAAATTCTTTGTCGGTGTACAAACAATTAACCTTACGATACTCTGGCCCTGTTAGAAACTCACGAATTCACAAAACATAATCGGAATTTACAATCCGATAGCTTGTAATGTGTCGCTTGCAATCTGTTGGCCCTATTAGGAAATCACAGAATTCACAAAAAAGTCAAGTCATGAAAAGTTAACGTGTTTCATGGTAACTGCGTTAACATGTTAATTAAAACGCGTTACATATTGTTTTAAACATCCGAAGCTGCTATTCACTACTGCAGCAAACTCCCGTTAATGGCATTAAACAAAGACGAAAAAATATTATCCAAAGAACACCTGACCGCGTATAGACACCACATAGCGTGTGCGAGGCTGAATCGGGCAAGCAGACGTAAAGACAGTTCACAAGTAGCCTCAGTATCAGTATACATTCAGGCTGAATGTGTTAAAGTATTATAGTGAAGAGTATGGAAGCAGGAAGGAGTATGTAGCGGTCGCAACAGGTCGTGATTGCACGTTTCTCCGTGGAACGAGGCCAACCGAGCTGAGCCATCCGACCCCTATTCTAACCACACACAACACTTTGTTTCTACTTTCCCTTTTTGGACATTCAGCCGTTCCCAAATAAACGCCAAACTGTTACACTAAAATGACCTAGAACAATTTTTTTAACACAGGACCTACAATATTTACGCATTTGTCATATCAGAAACCGTCCACTTTATACGTTTTGCAATTTCATCATACAATAAAATGCGCTCGTGCAGTACCATACCGCACGAACATCGTCAACTAATACGCTGATAATAATGACTTGATATCCAGAAAGAAAAAAGCATGTTTTAAAAACCTGTAATTGCTTTTTCTTATTATTTAATATATTTATGAAATTGATTTGTATTCGCGATAACAACCAGGCACGATGTATGACGTGTAACATACGAAAATGTTTCAAATAAAGTAAAATCAGGATACTAACTAACCGATTTAAGAAAATACGTGTGTTATTATCAGTAGGAGTATTTAAGGCATGATCGAACAAGACTGTGTAATTATTACAAAGAATAGACACGACTTATAGTTGCCTAAACAGAACGGTACCACTTTTCTAACACCTGATCACTTTTTAAATGAATCGCATACTTAAAGTAATTAATTTCTGTATTCAAATTAGCGGTTCTTTAGGTATATTAAATGTAACAATAGAAATATACTCGAGGATTAGTGATTGTGAGTTACTTTCATAGTTCTTAGTCTTATCATTGACTGAGCAAAAGTACCATGACTTCTACTTATTCACATAGAAATGCATATTTCTCAATATTTATTTATCTATTAAAACCTCAATAATTGTGTAGTTGTAGTTTGTACATATTACGACGAATTTCAGAAACATAATGACCAGCCTATCAAAGAGTCATCATCATCTACTCCAAGGATTAGGCTGCAACGGCCGTTCCGGCCCACTTGTCCTATTCGGTCCACCCGTCCCAAACTACGCCGTCACCAGTGTAATGCAGCACCCGCCTTACTATGTTAGTTTTCTATGTAGGTGGGCTACCTATTTCTCTTTATATTCTTTATTTTATTACAAAGACTATGTAGACCTACATCTGTATATTCAGTTCAGCTCTGATGTCTACATTCTTCTTGTGGTCGATAACCTTATCCTCAGCGACAGCTCGCAGAAATCTCATTTCCGCGGCCTGTATACTTTTGTAGTGTTTCTTAGTTAAAGCCCACGTTTCAAACCCATAGAGAAAAGCAGATATTGCCATCACTTTGTAAATCTTACCGAGCTTTATTTTTTAGACTGCTTGTAATTGTCCCACACCAATTTTGAAATATGGATATTTTCTTTTCCAAGTCATAATTACCATCATAACTTACCAGATAACCCAGATGATTAAAAACATTTACTTGTTCGATTGATTTATTATCACATACTATTTTCCCTTTTACTGTACATTTTCCCTGCAAAGCAAGTAACTTGTTTTTCTCGGTTGACATCATCAAATTTTACTGCCTAGATATGTTTCCCATACTATTAAACGCTTACTGTATTGATTCTCTGAACCTGATAGCAGGACTTGGTCGTCTGTGTATAAAAGAAGAGATAGGCTAAAATTATTTAAATTAAAACCTATATTGCTGTGTTGCTCTAATGAATGATGGTGTCGTCCAGATATAAATTAAACAAGACTGGGTTTGTCGTCTTTCTCTCTCACTCATGATAATGTTAAGTACATCTAGTATATAAACGTCTAGTTACCTCAACCAATTGTGAAGGTAGTCCTTTTTCTAATAAAAATTTTCCATAACTTCTGTCTCTCAGCTTTATCAAACGATTCAACGTAATGTATGAAGAGGAAACGTAATCTATAGTTTCAAAGACTGTGCTGTATAATTACTAGATACATCCCGGATAATCCATAAAGGTAGTCAAAAACTTCCATTTTCCATTAATGCAATATTCATATAAAGAACTGCGGTGTCGCAACTCAGAACGCGTGAATGATTGTGTGGCAGATACAGGTTTACGTTTTCATGAATGGTAACCGATTTTTTTTTCATATTCAAGACACCTTTCATATCTGCTATCAAAATATTCTGGACTAACGAGATACTTCGGGGAATACCATTTCCATTATATAAACAGATAATTCAACAATATGTATTATCTAACAATACTCTATACATTAACTGTAAATATTCACACTTTTTTATTCTCGTATAATGTATACTTCTAAATACGTCCAAACGTTTACGGAAAAAATTGCACAAACTCGTACTATGTTGTCTAACGCTTTAAAAGTGAATTATTCATGTGATGTTCAACAAAAAATCTCTGTAGTGCATTCAAAAGCCAGCAGTGTTCGTTTCAATTAGACATTCATGCTATTCTATTAACAAAATGAATATGCAGGCAAGTCTTTAACATAATAAACTTTCAGGTGATTTAAAAACGTGATAGTGCATATTTACATCGCATCATAAGTATACGTGAAACAAATACGTGTGTATGAAGCACTATGCTGCACTGCTGACCTAGTGCGATCGTATTACTTCGTTCATTACCTGTTGTCGGTTTCTTTTTCCTTTCTTTTTCAGAACAACAAATTTAGATATTCGCCGAACCAAATGTACTGCAGTTAGTATTCAGTGCGAGCGCGAGAATATGATTTGTTTCGATACGTGCCCAGACTGAGCATCACACACTGTTCATTACATCAGCACCACGTATAACCACCGCATACAATATCTACCAACATTATGGTATAGCCTACAGCAACCGTCAAATCTGCTATAATGTGGATCATTAAAAATTAGATTTAAAAACTAATTACTAAATTTTATTAAATTTAAAAAATGATTTCTTGAGAATTTATTTCGAGTCCAATAATAAAGGTCTTAAATGCTTCTCAAATGAGTAGGCCTAACTAAACTGAAGACGATTAGCCTACCATCATTTGATACCCTATAGGGTAATTAAGTGTATACACTTAAAACAAATTAATTAGTCCCTTGAAGCTAAGTGAAACATTTTTATAAGTCTAGAAGTATACTGAAAATCCTTCTCCGTTGGCAAAACTGTACTGTTGGATAGCCGTATACAATCTCTCGTTACAAATATAATTCCGTCCGTCTTAAATTCGCTGTGCTCCTATGATAGAGAAAACTCTCTACGGTCTCTGGAAGTCTGGTCTGTAAAATCTTTTCAGAATCTTCAACACAAATTTACAATTTCATACTGTATTCTTTAGTTTTCCGTTAGACGCTGTACACGAAAGACAAACAAAAACGTCTTAGATTCAGAAGTATGACCAGTTTCTCTGAATTCTCACTTACAGCGTCTACCTGAATCACAGTTACGGTCGGCTTTGCTGTGCCTAAATCAATCCTGCCCTTGCTATTTTGGAAATAACAGTTACTTTCCTTATAGTGAAACCAAAAATTAAGTTGAAACCCTATCCGAATTCCTCAGCTTTAAAAATTGAACAATTACAGTAATATAATTTTCAAAGGCTCGATAAGGATGCCTCATCTTCGAATAGGCGAAACGTTTGGTGCAGAGAAAAATAAAACTAATCCGAACAGGGCTGGTATTAATAATACACTGAAAACGAGGACGGTTTAGGAGGACAGTTTTCAATTATGTATTACAATCATACGTTAACTACTTGTCTGATACCTTTGAACGAATATGATAGACAAATATTTCATTAAGTTTAAATAGCCTATTAAACCACAGACACTGAAGATTCACAGTGATACATTTTAATTATATTAAACACAATACTGATAATAGTATTTTACTAAGATCCAAAATGGATGTGATTTCTAGTCCAAAAATAATCAGGTGCTACAAAATTAAATTCATATACACTTGCAGGGACCAAGTAACAAAACGAGCAAGCACATAATGCAACATGCTTTCACAGTGCTGTAATTAGTAAACATAGATGAGAAAAGCGATTACTATTTTATGTGTTCCGGTTAACGGATCCGGCTAGCGGACTTCCAAAACAATTTTCTTTTCTTTATACGACAGACAGCTTACCAACGATTTCAGTATACCGTCTGCGATACGGGAAATGTGCACCCTTATAATGTGTTCCATGTTGTAAACTTGTTGGAGGAGTCGAGGTTCAGAAGAAGCAAACTACAATCAACTGAATCAACATCGTTGATGATAGAGGCAACATTCTTGAGGACAAGAAAATAATTTTAAAAATACAGACTCGAACTTTTTTGAGCACGTAAATGCCAGAAAAAAGAAAATTTTTAAATCTAACTGTCAAGAAATAGGCTGTCAGTATTATAAAATCAGAAGAAAGCGTGATGTGGTATAACGGATCAGACTCATAAAAACCTACTTTGTTAAACGCGCAGATGAAGAACAAGAATCGTTTGCTTCTTATGTGAAGAGTACTTGTAAGATAACAATGAAAACTAATTAACGTTTAGAGAACATGAAATAAAACCTATAAAAATTAAAATTTATGTTGATGCTGTAAAACGTTCGAACACGTTCTTATTGTCAGTTAATTTGCATACGTTAATTTACAATCATGCGCCCATATAGTCAGTTAACTTTTATCTATCGGAGTTCAATAGCCCAACCGCCTTCCTTCATCTCCTATGGCGCTACAAAACCCAAATCGAGTCTTCGACTTCCTCTATCCTGACCTTCCACCTCACTCAATCGGTAATGAAGGACTCCCATCCTCGCACACATATCCATAGCAACAACAAAGTCTTGGGCAGACTTTTGCCTTCCATACTTCCCATAAAGACTCTTTGCGGTATTGTAAATAAACCCACCAAAAATATCAAATTTCTGTTAGCACTGTATAAAACGCGACAAACGATTATCACCAGGACTGATTACGATACGCGAGCGTACTTAGAACGACACACTCTCTTAAGAACGTCATAAAGTCATAAAAAGTATCATAATTTAGTTGTGTTATGAAAATTAATTGTTTGTATGGTATTTCATTAGTTTTACTGTAAGATATCGTTCTACATATTACTTGCTTTCCTACGATTAACACATTAATAATTCGTAGAGACGATAATGTTCACTTGTTGATACGAATACGAATGTTACGCAGTTTCTAATGACTTCATAAATTCCAAATACCAAACAGTACTACTACTACTACTTAATGACAAGGTAGAAAGAAATGCGTGTGTTAAAAACGTGAAGGCGAAAGTAATTGAAGTGACATCGCAACAGTAGTACTATTGCCTGACGGGTAGATATGTTACTTTAAAGTGCGAAATAAGGTAAATCTTAAGAGTTACCGTTTTATGATGGTAAATGACCGAAGATCCTTTTAAAATGTTTGCATTTTGGACTTTTACCAACAGTTAGTGGTAAATGTCAAGATTTACCGCTGCGTTGTGGTAAAAGCTCCACTCGTTGATGTAACCGCTACAGCAAGCGGGATCGATACAGTGAAGCGCTTTCGAAAGAGACCCGCAGAAGGACTTCAAAAACAAGCAGAAAAAATGATAGTTGTTTCTTGTAAAAAAGTAGCTAAACCTTTAGTTGGACAGAATGTGAGAGTCAAAGTGCCATATGTACACCGGCCAAAGGTGTACTGAGTGTGCTGTAGCTGTCTACTGAATATTGAAAATGATCAATTTTATCAACTTGGTTCCACAATTGGGAAAATTACATCTTTATACGCAAGAAACCAGTTCACGCTGTGTACAGAAAGCTGTATTAGCGTTGCAGAAATAGGAAGCGAAGAGGTTATTGTTTGAGAAGTGATTAATACATTATCTTTAGTTGGAGGACTAGGCTTCAAAAAATCTAATTGTTTAAAAAAGTGTACTACGAAGAAGTGTTTGTGCAAAGCCTCCTCTTTACTGTGCAGTTCTAAATGTCATAATAGTCAACCCTGTTGCAACAAGTAATTTTTCATTTTTTATTATTTTATTTTACTTTTATTACCGTACTTTATTAATTTTCATTTGTTTGTATGTAAATTAATTTTTGGACTGAAAAACCAGTGAAAAGGACTCGTATTTGTTTTCGTCAGTATCATTACATTTTCACAAAATGGTTAAAATGGTTTTAAATGTTCTTTTTTTAAAGTAAACTTCGTTAATTTTACCAATTTTTATATTTTTTAATAGTTTTTCAATTCATTGTACATCGCTAAATAAAAATTAATTCAGAAACAAGCAGTACCGGTAGTGTAATGCGTTATTTTTTGTCTCCTTTCTTCATGCGTTTTTATGGAAATGATCGTTTTCTTTTAAAGCTATAAATTTCTTTAAAGTTAAAAATATTACGCTTTTACCACAATGCAGCGGTAAATCTTGACATTTACCACTAACTCCTCCGAAATGCAAAAATTTTAAAAGGAACTTCGGACATTTACCATCATGAAACGTAAATCTTAGGATATACCGGTAAATCTTAAGATTTACCTAACTTCCCAATTTTACAATAACAGACACATTGCATTCGCAGTGTATTTGCGCTGTCCAGTTGTAGTCCGATACGCGCCAGTTCGTGTACTCCGCTGCTCACAAGGATGTTCAGAAGTAGGCCCTGACAAAATCCTGTTTAAGGTCTTGACTTAACCAGGAGCAGCCCCTGGTTTTGTGGCTGCACTGCGGCACAGCCCCACATCTGAGGCTCCGCCATTTCCCCTTGAGTTATCAAGAGGAACTGTTGCCTACTTTTTAATGGTAGAATGCAATACTACCATTTACTACCATTACTTTTTAATGCGTAACACAATGTAATACATGCACTTTATAACGAACTCTAAGTGGGCGAAAATCAATTTACAAAAAGCCTGTCACCGTATCACTCGCAACAATGTTTTGTACGTTTTACTCGAGTAAGCCTTCTTACTACATTTGACAAATTTATTTCTTCTGTTGCACCTGTGCTTCATGGATGAATAAAGCAACCGACCATGTCCAAAATATATATAGTTCCTTCTGCCGAGCCGATTAGTCCTGAAAACCTATATTATTCACTTGTTTTGCATCTACATAGCACTTAATAGTAGCCTAGAATTCTGGAGACCGATGATGTTCTTCTCTACACCACACAATAAAACATAATTTTAAAATTAAATGCGCTTCAAAGTATACAAATGCGTCAGTAACGAGAGTGGAATGTGAGCTGCAACACGCCTTGACAGCGCTCTATTTGATAAACACCGCATAACGGTTATAATTTGAACAGTTGGTGTGCAATTAACACAATAGCTCTCGTGTTACTGACTTCCACACACATCGCACTCGACGTTTCTACATTCTTTTATTACTATTCTCATCAGATATAGGTCCACAATTGATATAATTTTTAAATTATGTGTTTGTAATAAGACTGTACCAACATAACTATGCTCGCACATAATTCAAGTTCAGCTTCTCCACTATGCACAACTAGCCGCAAACATTATCACCAAATCTCACAATATTACAATCCACGGGAAAGCATATTAAAGCATTTATATACATAAGCAAAAAGGTAATATCAAATCTAGTGTTTGTGATTAGAAACGTGTTTCGTTTGTTCCACGCTAAGGAATCATTAATTAATCATTTGACTGGTACTTAGTCACTAGTGATTGTCGGATATGCCCGAATTTATTCATAAAAACAAAAGAGACGTATATTATTTTTCCAAAAGCACATTATGACAGCACTGTCTTAACTGCGTAAACTGGAAAGGTTATAATGCCACAGTTCTATAAAATTGTAATATATAATTTTAACAAGCAAAGACCTAGGAATATCATAATTCAGTTAACAATTGCAACAAATGTTACTTGAATCTAAAATGTTTGTACACGATTATAAATAATACATCACACGCTACTTGAAATAAAATATACTCATTCGGAATGTATGAAACTGCGTGTGGACCTTCAAAAACCATGTCGAAATCGAAAAACTAAATGGCATTGACAGGTTATAATAAAGGTTATTTATCGAGTGTATAATAATCGTTAACAATATTTTACAAAATTTAATGTTTAAGTAATAACAATTCCTATAAAGGTTACTTAAATTCCGAGTCTAAACTGAACACCCAGTCACCCACGCGAAGATACGCATCTTCCTCGTACAGGTATTTCAGATACAATACAATACCATTTCGAGGATAGACAAAAATAATTAGAATCGAAGAATGGATGTGTTTTTTTGTAAATGAAATTTAAGTTATCTGATTCCTGGCACTGGGAGAACAATTGGGCAGATATTAGAGATGTTTCAAGAAGAAATTTGAGGACATTATCCGAGAGACAAGCGTACTTTACGTTTCAATTCATATTGTACCTCAGTAGAGTAACTAGGAGCTACTCTTGGGTGGGGGGGGGATGAAATTAGCTTCGGGGGGGGGGGGATGAGACTAGCTTCAACGTTGGATATCCTCCCATTTTCCTCAGGACAAATGTGGAATTCAGGATTCTTCGCGTAAAATTTTATAAACACGTTTTATAAATTCTTTGCATCTCAGAGTTTTCGAGTAAACCAACTTGAAATATGAGGTTTGAAAAAAATATGGAAAGAGCTGACTTTAAAATATTAAATCTTGATTAATTGCTATTTAGTCAATTGGTAATAAATCTCATGTCATCAGGAATCACCTTAGTTTTAAATTTGTATTCTTAATAAATCTGTAAAATAAAGTCTTTCTCAAGAAATTTTCAAAACCCCGTTTTTATCACCTCTTCGCACTTTGAGGGCGTTGTCCTAAGAATGTTTAGCAATGAGGAGTCATGACAGACAACCTGTAAGGAGAAACGTGTTTGCGCGAGAAAGGTGGAGGTATATTAATAGACTCTGCCTTCGTTTTCTGGCGCGTACATAACTTTTTTAAGGTTGCAAATACGTCCGTTATTTTCCAAATTTTACGAGTGACTGTCATTATTAAGAAAACTCTATTTTATTTTAATATTCATGTTAAATGCGATTCATGTTAATCTATTTTATTAATTAAAAAATTAAGTTACTTTTATTTCTGCAAATATTTATAATCCTTATTTCAACACAGACGCCTGGCGTAATTATGGAATATTGTTTAAATTTTTAATAGCTCTAGTGGCTGATTGATCCCCCTGACTCCCACTCTCGTAGTTACGCCACTGGAATCATCCATAGCTTAACAAAATGCAAACACATTATTATTATTATTACCTATTAACTTAAGCAACATATTTAACAACTAATGTATAAAGATACAGTATACTTAAATTATGCAATATGATGTGTAATCGGAAACAGTTTTAGGTATGCCACTTGCGATTGCTTATACGAAAAGATATGTATTCACTAACTTAAAAATAATTTTAGAAAAACGTAATAAGAATGTACAATTACATCAAGGAAGTGAAAAATATTTATGTCGCTTCGTATTGTTAAAATCAAGAACAAAATAAATCGAGAGCTCTTTATTACCAACCAAACTCGAGAAATCTCTTGTTTTAAAAGTGCAACACGAACGACACGTTGAGAGCACGTACTTCCTTAATACGGACGTTCCCCTAGTTCTATAGCAACATCTGTTATCATGTACACTTATCTATGTTACTAGAGAGTACCTCAGTTGCCTATATAGTGGTGTTTTTATATGACAATACAATCTAGTAACATAAATGACTCACCGCGTTTTCTTCCGTGTTCGAGTACTTCTACCACACCATACGGTTTGTAACGCGCGTGCAAGTTTACTAAACACAATGATATCATCGTGATAGTGCGTTTACTTTTAGAATATTGCTAAGATGTATTTGACTTGTGTTTTTCTATTAGTTTGAATCCTTCTTTACCATTTTATAGCCGCGTTTTTTCTCGGTGAACACTCATTTCTTCTAAACGAATTATACTTTCCCTACCCGGTTCCCACATGCACTGACTCTGCATTTGTGATCCAGATTCATACTTACTGTTGCAAAGACTTTTTAGTCACTGCAACTTTACATTTACTCAACTTAGTGTGCGTAAATTATGTTTAGAACCTTAAAGAATATTTTTAACGAGATTCAGTTGCGTAGCCAAGGGCCTTACTGGAGGTGTCAACTGCCCCACTGGGTTGGTCGCCAATGCGGTCTCATAAGAAAAATCGGCAAGTAGGCAGTAAAATCTCGGTATCTCCGTTATATAAGACAGAGTAGGCTATAACTAGTGAGTGAATTCCTTACTATCACCAACATCTCTGCCATCAATAAGGCAACATCCCACCCTGTGGAAATCAATACCCCGTAGGGTACGGAAAAATTCTGATTAATAACACGAACCATGAAAAAATATTAGATACACCACTCGAAGCATTATACGTAGGTACAGGCTATATGCACATCTCGTAGCCTTTAACATTCTACTAAAACACTTGCTCTAGTTACATAACGTTGTAAATAGTTCATAGATTACGGCAATCCGCAAAATTAACAAATCTGAAGCCGTCACTATGGTATTCACTGTACACGTTGTGGTTTGTAAGTCAATGGTTCCTTCTGTTCGCAATTTACTCTACACTAGTTGACTGTGTTTGACAGAAAGTTCAAAGCACTTCGAGCATCCACCAATCACTGTAAACAGTATTACAATTACGTACATCATGTGAATAGAGCCACTAAATTACTTATTTAACCTCCCAGATACACGGTAGAAGGTCGTGACTCAATTACTCGCGAGCAGGTTCCGGCTCGTGTATTGCACACAACGGAAGTACGATGTAATCTATCGATAAGCGTTCTATTCACCTTTGACTGTTATTTAATGTGGGTGTAGACAAGTCTGCCACCGTAATGACACCCTTCTTTTATAGCTTCGTAACAAAGATATATAGCCTATAGAATTAAAAGTCACTTTCATTGAAATAACAGCTAATTTAAAAAATACACAAACAAATGAGTGCATTTTTTCATGTACGACTAACAGTTAATGCTCACATTAGAACCTAACATGCAGGTCTAAGTACAAATGGAAGAAATATTGTAAATTGAGACGTTGTATAGCCCTAATAGTCTCCTTCAAAAATGTCTATTAAAACATATAATAGGCTACTTATAATATTTTGGACTGCCTTGTATAACACATTTATTTCTTCTACAACTATACCTTTTTTTAGTATTTGCAATATTATTGCGCGCGCGCCCGCGAGAGAGAGAGAGAGAGAATGTGTGATTACCGTTGCGATGACAACTCGCTCTGCGCTTGAATCCTCCACTTCTGGTACTTTAGTCAATAGCCTTCTCAGTAAATATTCTTATTACTAGTCTATTGGTTCATACTTTAAAAAGCAAATAATTCCGAATTGCAATTATTTTCCTTCTTCTTGAAGGCATGGAAAGGGTATTCATACTTTTTGTTTTCTTTCTTTTTTACGTAACTGGCCTACTGGTACAAGTGAAAATACCATTCGACTGACTATAATTGCGTACTTCCATCTTCTACCAAAGTTACACGTAACTTTTAATATGCGTCCTCCCCATCAAAACATCTCAGGTTATGATGCCGAAAGCTAACTATCGCCGTATCGATATAATTATGTCTAAGTTTAGTTGCTTTCAACAGACGTAAGTATCTTAAAAATGGTTATTAAAGGTTTTTTTATAAATATTTTACTTGATCATTATAATCCGCACATTATCACTATGGTTTCCAATAGGGAGGGGTTTCACTCAGAAAACTCACGGTCTGCTAAAACTAACAAGCCGCCATTCAACTTGAAAGGAAATCCATTTGATATTTGCGTACAGCCAATATCAATTTATGAAAGTATGGATGTAACAAAGACATTTTAAAGAAGTTCACTACAACTAAAAGAAGCGCTCGATGGGGAATCACTTTGACAGAAAACAAAATCTACATTCTGGAAAATACATAATTCTTATATTTGGTGGGCCTACGCAAAAACAGAGAAGCATGGAAGACGCCTGACTTGTGCGGGAGGATAAGTGGACCAACGTATCGTAATATGGTGTCCACGAATCGGAAAGAAGCACGTGACTACCAATGAAGTTATGCAATAGTCTGTGGGACTGCCACCTAAGATGTATGTGGTCCGATAGCTTGCGTTACCAGGAAAACGCAGGACAGGGTCAGCCATTTATATCTGGAAGAAAAAGTACAGGCTATGGTATACATACTATATTAAAAATATACAACGACACAAGCCAGTAGATAACTGTTTTTTAATATTGTACGTTATTCTACATAACGGGAACAAAGTAAAAACAAAAAATATTAAAATCGCAAGTCACGTGTTCGAACTAACACCAGTGTTGTAATTAACCATACGTACGTATAAAATATAAAAACAAATATAACAAATCTCCTTGTAGTGGAAGCATGTTGTCCAGGTTGGTCCGCGATCCATCCGTACATCACGTTTCTATAATAAGTTCAGGCAGCGTTGTAGTTGCAGCACCCGTTCAAGCTTCTGTATACAACAACGGTATCCAGTAAACACAAAATTACCAGAATGACATGGTTAACTGCAGTCATCGAAGTGTGTCGTTTGTTGGAGCTGCAGACGACCCGTCGCGTGCTCCGCTGCTGTAGCCTACATGTCACCGCGCCGCGGTTCAGACACACCAGGACACGCAATTCTATTCAAACTCTTCTCTTTTAAAACGAGTTGTCTTAAAAAGGAAACAATAAACACGTTTCATAGCTTCAAACACTTTAATTCAGCGGAAGCTACCTCTTAATGATGTTATCGTGATTTACCATTATCACATAATTAACTGTTCAACTTTTTCCTGTGTATATAATTATTAAATTTATTCAACGGATTAGTTTGAATCTTCTCTTGTCCGTCTGCCAAATGTGACGAAGCTTGCAAAATTTCGGATTTCTCGAAAGAGTTGAGCTGCCAATATTTTATATTAACGGTTCGACCCAATAATTCTAAGCAACATCTCTGCCGTATACTGTACTTCATTCAGAAGTCACGTGACACAATGGGGAAAATAAGAAAATACATTGTGTATAATGAATGGTTTTCGTTCGTATGTAACTCTACATTACTGTTCTATTAGTTAGTGACTGTACTGTACATGTAATAAAATAAAATACTGTATTTATTTTGAGGTATTAAGTTTTATTCATTTCACCATAAAATATGATTAGCCATATATTTATAATAAACGCGTGATATGAAACATGTTAAGTGAGAAATAATGGAACAATTAATATTATTTTTAAAAACGTAAAGATAAAACAGAGCCTAACGTGAGTAAATAAAGCAGCACTTCAGTCCAGTTAAAATATTGTATTTAACTTTTGGCCAACTTTAAGTATGTGAGCATAACGTACTATACGTACACGACAATCCATCAATTACAATAATATACACACGTTGTAATACTAATCCAATCAATGTTCCAAATCAATTTTATAATCTGACATATGCTACAGCTAGTTTGTCAACAAATCAAGCGAATGTAATGTTCACATAGGCTAATTCCTTCTAATAGGCCTACAAAGATAAAAGATACTCCATACATACTACAATCCAAATATATGGACAGTATTACAAACGTGAATGCTAAACAGCCTGTAAATGCGTGTGTTTAAAGCAGTTATTTTCCCTTTCATTTCAGTTAAAAGCTTAATGGTTTTATATTTCCGAATCAGTATGAGTTTCACTACAAACACAGCACACAGCACAGATATACAGGATTTGATAAAAGATGTACTGCAAAATCAAAAATTAAATATAATCATGGAAACGGAGAGAAATAAATAAAGATTAGAGTGAAGATAATAGGAATGGCTGAAAGCGGCCTCGGTTCTAGAGGAGGCAGGTGTGGAACATACAAGTCTATTTACAGAAATTTGAACAGTTGAAAAAAATTTAAGTTTTTTTCTCCCACGAAAACAACCGACTGAAAGGTTAACATCCTGCAGTTCGAATCTAACTCGAGACCTGGGGTTTAACGCGTAAACACCCAGTCCAACTACTCTTAGTCCAACATTACGGTCGATCCATTCAATGACGCTGAATTTATTCCATTTCATTGTTTTACTTTACTTACAAATACGCATGTCTTTGTACGTAACAGTCTACGCCTTGTAATACACGATACGCACTTCCACATTTGCTAACCTATAAAGTGTTTCCAAATTTACTGAATGTTGTTCTTCTCTGTACGAAACATAATACTCCACAAACATCATTGTCAGTTCCGACCGTAGCGACAGACTGTGAGACAATCATATGCTTGCAAAGCCAAATGACACAAGACTGGGCTGCCATTGTACGAAACATTTACAATACTGCACAATAAGTGACGGGCTGCTCAGATGAAATCTAATGGTTTCCTTAACAAACTTTCACTTTGGTAAGCCGAGAACCTCTTACACCGAAACGACATTGCTGCGTTCAACTTTATTGCTCTTTAAAAATAAACATTTTTAAAACTGAATGCGGAGACTGTGTTTCATTCTGACCTTTCGGAACGCATACATAAGATTAAAATTATAAAAATTATAACTTGTTGGTTTTTAAATTTTAGAAAACTAACTTGTTGATTTTCTGTATAGCCATAAAACGATGACATATATTGACTAATGTACTAATATTCACTTTCATGTCGGTAACAGGGTCGAATCGAGGGGAGACGGGCCCAGTAACGCCGGCTTTGATTGGCTAAGAAGAATTTTATCAAATGAAGCAACCGGCTTCATTCGCTTTCTTTCCGAATTTTTACCAATGCGACGGGTGAGTGACAATGGGAGAATCGAATCCAAAGCGCGCGATATATTTAACCAACACACTATCAACAGCACTGCAACCATTGACCGTGAACTGTTTAAATGTTGACAATTAGATGCAAAACAATAGTTTGTGATCGATCTACATACTCATGCTAATTATTTAATGATATTGTTATCATAAGAGCTTAAATTGTAAACGACAATAACGATGTATATAATAATGCATTGTATTAACAATCAAATGATGTAACACAGTTATTCTTCATGTATGACAGTTTATATATTGTTGGAATATAATATTTATACAGTTTACACACCCACTGTTACTATTGAAGCCTGTTTGTTGTTTTAATATTAGGAAGTATTTACTCTACATGTAACCGCATTTCGTGATAGTTTCTTTTTTTAAAAAAGCTTCTTTTTACACAAATTTTAACCTGCAAAAATACACGTAATATAGGGTCAAGTCTACTTCTAAATTATAAAGGAATTTAACGTTTTTCAGTTTTGGGTAAATTGTTATGGTATTCCATTAGCTGGCTCTAAGGAAAAATAAAAGCCTTTCCATTAGGGGAATGCAGACGACTACGTGAGATGTCCTGATTTTAGTGTTATACTGTATTATTGGCCTCAATGTCTGAATGTTACTACATTTATGACGTAGTACAAACACTGGAAACCATTACTCACATTCATTGTACTATCGTTTTTCCTGTCTCTATATATTCGATTCTAAGACCTGACTGGAATATAAGACCCTCATATATTTGGAGAAAAGTCTAGCACAAAAAGTATCTTATTCTTTAATAAATAGGCCTACTGTAATTACAGAAGAATATTCGAACAAAATATTCATGAATACATATCACGTTCACCCACATGTCATATACGTTACATATCATGAACATACTACACGTTATTTGTCGAAGTAGTGAATTTTTAACTACCCAATTAACATTCTTAAAACAATTGAGAATACGAGAATGCTTGTACGGTACAGCTGGACACAATAAAAGAAATACCCTTGTACCCTTGAATGTAATGCTTATACAGCTGGTTAGGGTATCTTAAAAAAAAAAGTTTAGTAGTCAGACTCACACATTTATATACGTACAAATACACTCAAAAAGAAAATGAAATATTCTTTTACTAAGTTATTTATCGCGTATGATGTTTTTTGTTACGTCCTGATTCATTTCCATGAAACTTTGCCCTTATTAGATTAATACTTCTTCTCCTCTTCAAGGATTAGGTTATATAAACCTGTTCCGACACCCATCTCATCCTCGGACGACCCACGTCTCTTCTACCAATAACTTTATAGTTCAGTGGCGCTTTCAGCAATCGATCCTCTGTCATCCTTTGCAGATGATTCCACCATCGTCTTCTGTAAACTGAAATAATTTCATTTATGTCCTTTACTGCTCTGATATCTTCATTCCATATTCTATCTTGCAATGTATAATTTAAAGTATTTCGAAGAAACTGCATTTCAGCACTCTGAATCTTGCCGTTTTCCTTGTGTGTCATGACCCATGCCTCACTCGCATAAATCAACTCGTGGGTATTGTAATTGTCTTATAAAATTTAATCCTTGTGCTGTGTCTTCTTTTATTTCTAAGATTTCTATGAATGGTACCACCAATATTGCTAAATTTATTCATCTTCTCTCTTATATCATATTCAGATTCATAGCTTACTGTACAACCGAGATATTTGAAACTGCTCACTTGTTCTAAAGTGCTGTTGTTTATAACTTAGTCCTCACTGGATATTTACCTTTAAAGGCCATGGTTTTGGTCTTTCTTACTGAAATTGTCAGTGAGTACTCTCCTGCCACTTCTTGTAATTGAAACATAGCTCTCTGTAATTATCCTCATTTTCTTGAATCAGAACTATGTCATCCGCATATAGCAGGGAACACATACAAATTGATTTGTTAAGCTGTATTCCCAAAGTCACTCTGGATTTCCATCCTCTCAACATGTCGTCAATGTATATATTAAACAAGACTGGGGAACACAGCATCCTTGCCTAACTACCTGATTTATTGGAATGTCACCTGAGAGCCTACCATTCAGATCCAGGACTACAGATGTACTTTTATAAAGGATCTTAACTGAATTTATTCTTAAATTTATTTAACTGAATTTAACAGAAGTTATTTATCTGAATTTATTACATTCAGTTAAGATTAGATTAATACAAACTTCAGAATCAAATTAAAAGGGTCATAGGATAGTTTCTCCTCCAACCAAATGAGAAAAACTTCCTAAACAGTAGAGTTTTGATACATATCAAAGGATAGTCAGAAACAATCTTATCAATCTTACACGTTGCTACGGTTGAGTACTTAAGTAAAATACAAGGTCATGTACAAGTAGGCCTAACTCACAAATGCATTATGGCATCGCTAAACATTCCCATAATATTATAGGCTTCAGTATCCCATATTCCCTGACATCAGTTTAAAGCAGGGTGTATTGGTATAGAAATGTATAATCACTATTGAACGAGCGAAGCGAGTTCTCAGTTTTAACTCGACTTTTTTGGCATTTGTCTGTCTATCTATCTGCTGTCTGTTTGGGGTATGTCTCACGATAATTTTTGCACGCATTGTAAAACATGGCATGTGCGTCCATACTTTTACCTACAGAATTTAATGTTTTTGAGATTGATCTCTCTCAAATATACGGGGCGGGAGGCAAAAATGTGAGGGGGCAAAATTGTTAAAAAATCAGAAAAGCACATTTGGGTTTCAATTTAAATGGGATTTTAATCACAATCTGAATATAATGTTTACTTTTGAAAATTTCAAAATCTTTAGACATCAGGGTCCAAAAAGTGGGTGAAATTTATGATAAAATAGCAAAAATTAATGTAGAGTATCAAATTAAAGATAATTTAAACTAATATCTGAATGTAGTGTAAAGTTTTGGAACTTTCAAAATTTTTTGACCCCAGGCTCAAAAAAGATATAAAATTTGAAAAAATTCTGAAAATCCAGCAGGGTGTCAGACTAAAAGTAACTACGAGTATAACCCAACTCCGAATGTTAGGGTTTGTTGTACGATTGTGTGCTCTAAAATTGTTATATTAGTACCGAAATGGTAAAGTAATCGAGATTATTGTAATTTTTCTCATAACTGAAAAATTATCTAACATTGAAATTTATGTAGTAATAAATGTACTTCGTTCAAAATACTGAGCGAGTTCTGCAGCTCCGGGAGCATAAATACATTATTACACACTAAAAAATATAATTTACTCATACATTTATTAAACATTTAATTTATTATTACTAAAGGATGTCCCATAAAGTACGCAAGATTTAATAATGTTGTAAAAACTTTTATTTATTGAAAAATATCAGATGTTTTAATGTTAATACAAAGTACACTTACTGCGGTTAAATGTGAAACACAATATCAGACAAATGTCCCCCGCGACTCTGCTGGCACACTGTTGTCCGTCGATCGAAATTTTCGATGACCTTCTTGCACAATTCTGGCTCAATCTCACCAATAACTCGTTGAATCTGTTCTTTGAGTTGAAAAATTGTTCGTGGATTGCGGACATAAGCGCGTGATTTCACATATCCCCAAAGGAAGAAGTCGCATGGTGTTAAATCACAAGACCTCGGTGGCCAGTTCTGATCGCCGTTGCGTGAAATAAGACGTGCAGGAAACTTTTCAGATAACGAAGCAATTGTTTCGCGGGCAGTATGACTGGTTGCGCCGTCCTGCTGAAACCACATATCTTCGAATTCCATACCTTCCAGTTGAAGCCACAAAAACTCCATTATCATGTTCCGGTAACTTCGCCAGTCACTGTTACTGCATCTCCTCATTCAAAACCCAACCTCATTCTCAAAGAAATACGGCCCAATCACGCCACCAGCCCAAAACCCGCACCAAACAGTTGCTCTTTGTGTATGCAAAGGCTTCTCGTGAATGATACGAGGGTTCTCTGTACCCCAAAGCCGACTATTTTGTTTATTTACGTACCCGTTGAGGTGGAAGTGTGTCTCATTGCTAAAGATGATTTTGTGGGAAAAATCACCGTCCGTTTCACGTTTACCCAATATCCAACTGAAGAATTCTCGGCGCTTCAAATGGTCACAAGGTTTGAGTTCTTGTGTTAGTTGGATTTTGTAGGCATTCAGATGAAGATCGTTTTTTAGAATTCGCTGCATTGTGCTTCTTGGAATGGCCAGTTGTTGTGATCGACGGCGAATTGATTTCCCTGGACTCACATCGACACTATCTCTCACTACCGCGACGTTTTCAATAGAACGGGTAGCGCGAGGACGTCCAGACGATTTAACGTCTAATAACGAAGCTGTTTCTTCGAATTTCTTAATCAATCTCTGCACAGTTGACAGATTAGGTGCTTTTCGTCGTCCAAAAATTCCACGCAATTTACGAACGGTTTCCGCATAACATTCACCGTTCTTATAATGTGTTTTCACAATAACAACGCGCTGTTCTTTCGTGTAACGCTCCATGACGACTAATGGCGAGTAAACGGCAACAACAATACAACAGTTGCAGTGCCACCCTACAAGACGACAGTGGCGCGTAATTCAAATATTGCGTACATTATGGGACACCTTTTATATGCTATTGTAATTACTTACATCTTATTTATGTATGCTACGTGTTATTACTTATTATTACTAAATACAGACGCGCACGCCAGCATATATATATATTGTAGCGTGACAGATATAAGCATAATATTGAATGGCAATTGATCATTAGAATAATAAAGTTATACTGTTTAAATTTGGAAGAAAGCATTAAATTTAATATAAATAGATTAATTCATAGCAACTGTGGAAAGAAATCATTATTATAAAGAAAATACAAGTTCAAATAAAAGGAGTTACTAGTGATGAGTCATCCAAAACCAGTCTCATAACCAAAGGTTTTCAAGGTATAACCCAGGAAGGTAAAAAGTAAATAACAAAGCAGTACTGAATATGACCAAACCCACAACGAGGAAGAATAAATAGAAGAGAAACCCTAAAATAAGCCAAGATCAACCAATACAGGTTGTGTATTTCTGTAATAAAGAAGAAGATGGAGAAGATCCCAAGAAACCTGATGGCAACAAGAAGAAGATGGAGAAGATACCAGTCCCAGAAGGCAGGAGAAAAGAAGACTGAAGAAAGAAGAAGAGGGCAGCATCCTGAAGAAGATGTCATGCTCTTATAAAAGACACCCAAATCCAAATATCTCCAAAATAAATATCTAAAAATAAAAGTATAACGAAATAAAAACCACATGTATATAAATTTAAGAGAGAGGAGTGTATAAAGTAAAAGTTTCCTGTGAACTAAGATGAAACAATAATATAGTACCCATGGAACAAATCTCCATTGAAAAAACGCTAACCAATTTATTATGTTGATAAGACTATACAACCATTTAGCATTAACATAATATATAAGTGCAAAGTGAACCAGTGATAGTTTTGGGTATTATAAAAAATGAACCTTGTGTTTCATTCTTGGCAATCACAAACATTGGATGCAATGAAATATGCATTTTTCAATGACTTAAAATGTGTGCTGTGACAATATGTTATTCATAAGACATGAATCTGTTTAAAATAACATTTTGTTTTACATGAAAAAAGGAAAACAGAGTTCATAATACCTTTTGAACAATTAATACTATTTATTTGTTAATGACAGGGTACAATTCCCCAAAGACAATGTAAAAGACAGTATAAAAACTGTAGAATCCTACTTATAATAATGTTTAGAAATAAGAATATAAATATAAGGTTTTTATGTATATAGTATAAGAATGTTTAAAAATGTTTTAGATATAAGGACATTTGTTTGGGTCTGTAACAACTAACATCAGAACTATAAAAATAGTTACCACTTG
The DNA here is from genome assembly GCA_034769895.1 of Magicicada septendecula. Taxonomy (NCBI): domain Eukaryota; kingdom Metazoa; phylum Arthropoda; class Insecta; order Hemiptera; family Cicadidae; genus Magicicada; species Magicicada septendecula. The sequence continues at coordinate 1,029,367,151 of CM068367.1, read as the reverse complement.
TAAATAATAGAGGGTAATTAAGATGTTAGTTAGTAAAAAACCTTTTTCGTAAACCATGTTTCCATGTTGGACATGGGGATTTTGTTGCAAAATGTCTGACTTGAAGACAACCATTTATTTAAAAAAAATATTCTTTATTTGTTTTAACTATTATTTGTATTGTAACCAATACTAATTGTTATTGTGTAATTTGAAAACATGTTTAATTTATAATACTATATGTAAAAGTCAGAGAGGGTATCACACATCATATATTGTTTGTAAAATATTTTGTAAGAAAAATTGTTAAAAAATCATAGGCCAAAAGAATGGAAACCAAACTTCATCAAAACAGAGAAATTGCTCAATTAAATGCAAATAAACAAAAGGGGTTTAGACAAAATAAACTTGAGATCATGCCATATAATTGCACATACCATTTAGAGAGATTTTAATAAATTATATTCAGAATTATGAATAAAAATGAAAATGACTAAACTCAGAAATTTAGACATGGGAGTCATATATTTCAGAATAATGTTTCAGAATACAACTAATTCAATTAATTACCAGAAAATAAGGGAATAGGAACCTTTTAATACAATATAGGATTATTAATATTAAATATAACTGATAAAATGGCTGAATTTATATAATGACAGGAAGTAAATTTTAATGTTTTGACCTTTCAGAGTATACCTAACTGAAAGTGAAATTACTATTTTTTGGACAGAAAACACTATAAAATGGCATTATTTAATCTGAAAATAACCAGAATGAACTGAAAGATTAATTTAAATCAAATCTAGTGAATAAAATTGACAAATAACCAAAGTTTAGGCATTCATATAGTGAAAATGTAAAAGTGTACACAGGATGTGAAAAATATTTGAACAATGTTAAGGATAATATTATATGGGCTAAGAGTTTAATTGAAACTGAAGGAAACAGTGAGTTAATTATTGGTAGTTGAACGGTTAACATGACATACGTTTGATAACGTGGATAACCTAACCTATAATCGTCATACAAAGCGAGTGTATAGTGCGTTATTGTGAAATCGCGAGTGACTTGTAAAATACTTCTGAAACTATCATATTATAACAGAAACAATCAAGTAACACTCCATAACACAGAACAATATAAATCTACTCCGAAAAACACCATAAAACACTAGAAAACTGTATAATACATTAAACCAAATTAGTGACGGAATCGGAGAAAGTGTTTGAACTAATAATTATACGGATACACTAAATACAACTCAGAAACAGTACACCAATCACTACACAACATTTAACAAGAGATTTGCAGAAACAAGAACACAAATATTGCCAGAAAATACATTATTTGGAACACGGCAGGAACGAGCAACATTTTGATCGACTTGACGGCAGCCATCTTTCTTTGACGATCCCAGTGCCTTCTCTTTGTTCAGCACAGCTGTTTGGTGAAAACAATTATTATATTTACAATTTATTATTCAATGTCTGTGTTTATTCATAACTATTAATTTGATTGTAACGTTATACTTTTTAAATATTAGCCCGATTTCTCTGACTTTGGTAATAACTGGCTGTTTAAAGAACCCTATATAATTTTTATATCATATACTTGTAATTTTTTTCGATATCCTGAGAATCGATACTAATCGATAAGAGTCAATATTGCTATTACTTAATAAAACATTAATACTTTCCAATACTTAATAGTTCTTTATTTCTTCAATAATACTAATTACCAATAATATAATTCTAATTGATAAGCTACAAGGACTTTACCACCCGTAAGTGAAGATAACCTAAAAAATAAAAAGGTAAACAAGTATCGATTGGTTTACAGGCAGTCTTATGAGTGGTGATAGCTTATTTAAAATATACTAAAACTTTAATAAAAATTTTCAGAAGAGCATTACACTGTTTAAAACTTCACAGCCCTATATTAATTAATTGATCCTAATTAATTAATTAATAAAATTTAAATTTTTTTTTTTAATTATTTTTTTTATAAACATAATTTTTTTTTTTAATTTCCTTCAAAACAATAAATTTTGTTTTGAGACTTTTGGCGAAGCTGAACATAAATATTCCTTCATCAACTTTACGCTACTCGACCGGTCTTGCTACCATTGGGACTCGACCAGCTGGGAAACTTAAGGAAGTGTTTCAGGCCAGTAAAACGTCGAGAGCCACACCAATTACACACCAATTAAACACCTTACAACTTACAGAGTCACACATCAATCTTATTTATTTTATTACAAATTGGCTAGTCCAAACAGAGGGGCTTGATTACATCGGAGTCTCACATACTTCACAATAGCTTATCATAAACACATATCAATATATTTTATCTATATTATTACAAATTGGCGCACAACTTTAGGGGCTTTAATTAGCGATTGGAAGGCCAATACATTCTGCCCAATCACTAGTTGGAGCTAGGCAACAGCTACAAAGCCAGAGAATTTCAAGGGAAAATGCAACGACGTGCAACATCTAAGAAACGGGCGGCGGAGGCCGAAAAAGAAATAGAAACCAATATGGACAACAAAGAGGCAACGCCAGTAGAGGTGGAAGAGGTATTACAATCGGTGTTGTCCAAACAAACTGAACAACCGGAGATACCCACGCAAACAGGGGAAGTCAATGCCCAGAAGGAACCATTGGAAAAGACGACACGAACGGAGGAGGGGAGTATACAAGATGTGATGAGAATGATAATGGAAATGAAGAAGGACAACCAAACAACAAAAGAAGAAAATCGTAAGGAAAGGAAGGAAGACAAACAATCCTTGAAAGAAGATTTGGCTGAAATAAACAAAAACATAGAAAATACCAACAAGAACATGGAAGAATTGAAGGAAGACAACCAGTTCCTGGGTAAGAAGATTGATGAAACCAATAAGAAGATGGAAGAGAAGATGGAAGAAAACAGCAAGAAGATGGAAGAGAAGATGGAAGAAAACAACAGGAAGTTGGAAGAAGAGATGGGGAAGAAGTTAGAAGAATTGAAGGAAGACAACCAATTGTTCAAGGAAGAATTCAAGTCGACCAAAGAAGAATTGATTAATAAAATTGAAAATACTAATCAGAAAATCGATGAAACCAGGAAGAAGATAGAGAAGAACAACCGACAATTGAAGGAAGAGTTGAAAGAAGATAACAGGAAGTTGGAAGAGAAAATGGGGGAGAAGCTGGAAGAATTGAGAGAGGACAATCAAATTTTGAGAGAAGAATTAAGAGAAGTCAATCAGGAGAATCTGGACAAACTGGACGAAAGAATGGAATTGTTGCGAGAAGAACTGAATAAGGAAATCAATGTTAACAAGAAAGCGATGAATAAGAAGATGGAAGAAGAAAATATAATGGTCAATCGACAGATTCGAGAGATTGATGGAAAGTGCAACCAGACCGAAAAGGAGGTCCATGAGTTTAAAGAAGTGGTGAACACCAAGTTCACAAATATTGAAGAACATAGTCGTAGGAAGGTAGAAGAACAGAGGAAGGAAAATCAAGAAGAATTCGGAAAAGTACGCAACCAGGTCACAGAACGATGTAATGATATACAAGAGACCATGGCCAATATCACCGGTCAGGTGCGACAAAGCCGAGAGGAGATGGAAGCAATAAGAAACAGACCGACTCATTTCACCGGATTACCCGTCAACGAAAGCCGAGAGTGGCTCAACTTCCGGCAGTACAAACGCAAGCCGATGGAGTTCCTAGCTAGGATAGAAGAATATTTGACCAAGCATAAAATTACCCAATGGAGCCATAGCAGGGAGATATTCGACGAGTCTTTCCGAGACATAACAGATAATTGGTGGATGGCCAACCGGAGTGAAATATCCGACTACCAACAGTTCCGGAAAATGTTTAAGACAAAATACTGGTCTGAGACCACCCAGAACTTGATCCGTGACAATATTTGTAATGGAAGATACAGGTCACAATTAGGTAGCAGTATGACGGCATATTTCTTGGGGAAGGTGTGTATGGCAAAACACCTTGAGCCAGCAATCCCAGAAGAATGTTTAGTGAATAAGATATCTTATCACTATGATGAGGACATTATCAGGGCCCGGAGAGGTAGTCAGATCAAGACGATCCAGGGAATGACCGAGTTATTGGAGGGATACGAGAACGAAGAGTATTATCGGCAGAGCAGAAAGAGAAATGAGAGACCAGAAGCAAGGCCGACTACCTACCCCAATAACGGCAATAACCATGCAAATAACCGGAACCAGCCCAGTAATTACGACGGCCCTAACAACCAGCCGCGTAATAACCAGTTTAACGGTAATTTTAACGCCGTTAGGAATAACAACCCCTACCCAAATAATAGAAACCACTTTTATCAACAAAATAATAATGTTCCATACAGTCAGAGAAATCCATATCCCAACAATAATGGTGACAGACCTTACCCACCTAACCGAAATTACTATAATAATAATATTAGTAATAACAATAATAGCAATAGTAATAACCGAGTGTCGCGTCCTAGGGTAAATTTTATAAGAGCAGAAGATCGCGGACCCAGGAGATATTATCAACCGAGGAGGAGCAGCTTCCACGGCGCCGACCGAAGATGGAGGAGTGCGGAACGAGACGGCCCAAGATACGAACAGGAAAGACGAAGTACCAGCCTGGAAGATCTTGGCAGACAACAGAACAGGGCGTTAAACATCAACCAGAGTACAGAACGTCAGGAAACAAACCAGAGTTTCCCGAACGATGCCTCGGTCAATAATAATATAAACAATGACCAGAATACTTTAAACGAGAGGAGGCAGTAATCAACAACGATGACCCGTTACTGCTTATACTTCCTGGGTTAGAAAAGGATGATTTGCAACAAGCAAACAATAATAAGATTATCACTATCATAAGTAACCATTATCTGAAAGACATACGAACTGAACTTTTGGAAGAGAACGAGAAGAGTCTCAGCAACAGTAATAATGAGATAATTTATATAACAGCGGAGGTGGAAGGAGTTCCCGCTAAAATAATGATAGACACAGGAGCTAATATTTCAATAATAAACTCCAATGAGTTGGAGAGAATACAATGTACATGTGGAAAAACTTTGCCAATGTTACCAGTCAACAACATTGTGTTGGTAGGTGCAACTGGCCGCCAGAATAAAACCATTAGGAAGCAAGTTTCCTTAAGTGTCGTTAGCCGTGATATAGCTTTAGACATGGAATTTTTAATCGCCACCGGATTACCATTTGACATCTTAGTCGGTTGCGATATTCTTCGTAGATATTCGGCGGTAATCGATCTCAATTTAAATAAAGTATCACTTTTCCCAGACGGAGTAACATGGACCGCAGATCTGGTAGGAAGCACAACTATACTTCCCAGCCCTATACATCAACAACTTCGTAAAATAAATGTTCTTAGAAACAGCCCTCTTTATAAACCCATAATATACAATCATGGAGGAGAGGATTTATGGTCAGTTAAGATTCAAGAAATACGGAATTTCCAGTGTGGAAGCGATAACGAGAAAATACCAACACATCTGGCTGATCGTCTAATCGCTATATATGAGAAATACAAGGCGGTGTTTTCTGATGAACCAGGGAAGGTAAAAAACTACCAGTGCCAACTTCGTTTTAAAGAAAACGTAGAGTTTAACCGGAGGTCATATCCAATAGCGCAGTCGCTCAAAGAAGCCGTGAGAACAGAGATAAACAAGATGATAGAAAACGACATAATTGAGATTAGTCAATCACCTTACACTAGTCCAATTATTGCTGTTCCGAAAAAAGACGGACAAGTCCGGCTCTGTTTAGATGCGCGTGAGTTGAATAAGACAATTGTGAATGACAGAACTTCTCCCGGTGAAATAGAAGAAATCTTAAAGCGTTTTCATGGTACTAATTTTATTAGCACCTGGGATACGGTCTGTGGTTATTGGCAGGTAGAGCTGCATCCACAAAGCCGCCAGTATGTAGCGTTCATTTTCGAAGGGCGCAATTACCAGTTCAAGAGACTGCCCTTCGGACTTGTCAATTCTGTCGCCATATTTGTGGCATGCATGGACCAGATTTTGGGACCAGAAGCGCTCCAATTTACCACCGTCTATGTTGACGATTTACTAATCACATCCGGAACCTGGGAGGAACACTGTTACAGAGTGGAATTTGTACTAAACAAACTAGCGCAGAACAATATAACACTGAAGTTGGAGAAATCCAAGTTCATAGCGCGCGAGGTACAATTCTTAGGCTTCAACCTAGACGACAGAGGTATTACACCATCAGCAGAAAAAGTGGAGGCAATTCAGAGGTTCCCGCAACCAAGAAACAGGAAACAATTGCAATCTTTCCTCGGACTCTGTAACTATTACAGGAAGTTTCAGAGCCGATATTCCGAGTTGACCGCCACGTTTCAACCACAGTTATCTGCCAAAAACAAATGGACTTGGGGTGAAGACCAAGATATTACTTTCCGATTGATAAAAGAGAAGTTTCTGGAGAGTGTGATACTTCGTCACCCAGATTTTAAGAAACCGTTCTTTCTAAACTGTGACGCTAGCGATCTAAGCTTAGGAACGACATTATACCAGGAAGATGAGGAGGGACAACATCTGGTAATAAGCTTCGCTAGTCGCACACTGAACCAGTGCGAAAAGAACTACAGTGTGACAGAAAAGGAATTGTTGAGCGTGGTGTTCGCATGCAGCAAGTTCCGGACGTACATTCTCGGATATCAAGTCACGGTACGAACTGATCATAAATCCATCTCGTTCCTTCGTAGGTGCAAATTGAGTCACGGCCGATTGGCTAGGTGGGTACTCGCCCTACAAGAATATGACCTGAAATGGGAATACATTCCAGGAAAGAAGAACGTGGTAGCGGATGTGTTGTCACGTATAAATCTGGAAGATCAGACTTTCGAGGGAGAGAAGGAGAGCTTAGTAAAAATTTATAACATATTCACGACCAGAGCCGATTTACAAGCTTTGTTAATAAATATCCGAATCCATCAGCAGTCTGATCCTAAGCTGAAAAACATTGTGAGTCGTTTGGAAGCCAATGATGAAACCATTTCTAAATATTACCACCTTAACAAGGGAATTTTATTCATAAAAACCGCATTGGACGATGAGACATGGAAGGTGATAATCCCGCACCAAATAGAAAAGGAGGTCATCATCGATTACCATGTCAGGTATGGTCACATGGGAGCGTTAAAAGTGATACAAGCTCTAGAGGAAAATTGTAAGATCAAGAATATCAACCGCAAGGTGAGAACATACATCAAGTCCTGTAAGATCTGCCAATGTGCAAAAGTAAACAATGAAAAGACAGAGGGTATCATGATACCAATAATTTCCAACGCAAAACTGGAAAAAGTGTTTTTGGATATATGCGGGCCATTTCCCCGTAGCGGTGGTCGACACAGATATAAATACTTGTTAATCATAATGGATCACTACACCAAGTATATAAAGCTATATCCGGTTAATCGGGCAACAACAGCAAAGGTTCTGGCGGTGATTATTGATTTGTATATCCCAGAGATCGGTAGACCATCTTCTATTATTACCGACCATGGTACACAGTTTAAGGGGAGGAGACGGCGGGACACTTTATTAGCACTTGGGGTCAAAACGTATAAGACATCAGTCTACCACCCAAGTAGCAATCCGGCTGAGAGAGTACTAAGAGAAGTGGGTAGGATATTGCGCACGTACTGTCACAACCAACAGAAAAAGTGGCAAGAGTACCTAGCAGCGACAGAAACATTCCTAAATTACGCCCACCATCCAGCTATAGGAATTCCACCATACTCAGCCATGTATGAGAAGCCGACTCCCCGAGACATTGAACAAATCATTGAATTTCCAACGAACAACAATAGGAAATTCAACCAGTTGAAGTTTTACAATAAGGTAGCAGAAGATCAGGAAAAACGGCAAGCCAAATACCAGAAGGCAATAGGGCGAATTATAACATATAAAGAGGGTGAAAAAGTCCTCCTAAAAAATAGAGAGCTGCCTAGCACCTTAGAAGGCATAACCAAAAAACTACTATTACTATACACTGGCCCATATGTTGTGGTAAATGATAAGCATAACAATACATATGAGTTGAAGGAAATCGTTTCAGGAAAAATCAAAGGAGTGTACAATCAAGCTTCTATGAAGAAATATTATGAAGAATGAGTTGTGAGATTTAGAATTTTGAAATTATATTTAAAAAATTTTAAAATAATGTAAGTACATCTTACAACCTAATATTTTGAGAACATTCTGGAGAATTAAGAAGAAAGGAATTTTGAATAATTATAAAAATTTAAAATTGAGTAAGTACATCTTACTACAACCTGATAATTTAGAACAAAACTTTATGGAAGAAAGAGAAAGAGAGAGAATTTTGAACTTAATTTAAAAAATTTAAAATTAAGCAAGCACAGCTTACTACCACTGAATTATGGGAAAAACATTTTGGAAGAATTAAGAAGAAAGGAATTTTGAAGTTAATATACAAAAAATTTAAAAATAAAGTAAGACCAACTTACTATAACTAAGTTTATGAGAAAACTTTATGGTAAATAATTAAGAAGAATTTGAATTTGGAGAAATACCAAAACATTCAGAAATAATAGTAAAATGACAGTACTATAAACAATTCTGAATGAAACAATTCTGGGAATAAATGAATTAAACAGAATTTGAATGTTGATAGAACGTCAGAACTTTGAAACAAGATAAGATCAACATATTACAAGAATTTATGAGAAATATTTTTCAATTAAATAAAAAGAATAGTTTGAATTTTACATTAAAACTAACCAAGTTCTAAAAAATAATTATGTGTCAATTATAATTGAATTGAGAAGAAAATAAAGTGATTAATTCAGAAAAAAGAATTAATTTTAATCCAGAATAAATGCTAGACATTCACAATAGCATTTGAAGGAGTAGAGAAGAATAACAAAAAAGAGTGTAATATGCAAGAGAAGAAAAAATTTGGAAGCAAAGAGACTAATTACCTATGAAACGATAATGAAAACAGTTAATTAAGAGCAAAGAAGAACAACTCATACCAAACATATGGAGAAGATGATTTTGGACTGATAATAATAATAAAACCTATATGAAATGCAAAGAGGAGAAATACCACATGAAATATAATATAAATGAATTAATGTTAATGAATGCGAAGGCGGATTAATAACTTTCTAAGAGAAAGGAAAGAACCAAAATGTTTAAATAAAATGATCAATAACAACCTGTATATCTAATGTAAAGATACAATGTTAAAAAATTAAATATAATATTTTAAGACCATTCAAATAATGAATACGAAAGACTATTTATAAAGACCATGCTAATACTATGAATAACCAGAAGAAAGTATAAAGAGAATTCAGATGAAGAAGAAAGAGAGTTACACTGTAAACAGTAACCAGAATTATTAAAAGAAAGGTTTTCAACCATAATTAAATTAAATATATCAGACAAGTTAAGAGTTTTGAAAAAATATATATGTAATGAGTATAATAATAATTATGAAGATTTATTAAGATAGAAAATGTGAGATAATCTGAGAGACTACAAAGTGGAGAATCCAAAGATATTTTTATTAGTCGAAAATGAGACTACTTTTTATTTATTTATTCGATGACTGACTGAAGATAATTCCAGCAGCATTATGTTTTTTGAGCAGGGATGGATATGCCTCTGTACTCAATTTATAGAAGTGGTGTATGGCCAACAGAGAAGTAGCGTACAGTGCCCCTCTGATCTGCCCCAGCCCACGTGATAGGGAATGTTAGGGAATTAATATCCCAAGGATACAACACGAAGTTGATATAGAAAGAAAATGTATTACAATTATAATATATCTCAGAAGACACTAACTATCCGAAAAGGATCAGTAGTAAAACAAATAATTATATATATAAAATTAATTAAACTCTAATTATAAAAAAGTCGATATAAAAATGGAGAAGAAAATGAATTATAAGAAATTATTTCATCCATAAACATGTCTGAAATAATTACTTCTGGAGGAGAGCAATCTGTAGCGTGACAGATATAAGCATAATATTGAATGGCAATTGATCATTAGAATAATAAAGTTATACTGTTTAAATTTGGAAGAAAGCATTAAATTTAATATAAATAGATTAATTCATAGCAACTGTGGAAAGAAATCATTATTATAAAGAAAATACAAGTTCAAATAAAAGGAGTTACTAGTGATGAGTCATCCAAAACCAGTCTCATAACCAAAGGTTTTCAAGGTATAACCCAGGAAGGTAAAAAGTAAATAACAAAGCAGTACTGAATATGACCAAACCCACAACGAGGAAGAATAAATAGAAGAGAAACCCTAAAATAAGCCAAGATCAACCAATACAGGTTGTGTATTTCTGTAATAAAGAAGAAGATGGAGAAGATCCCAAGAAACCTGATGGCAACAAGAAGAAGATGGAGAAGATACCAGTCCCAGAAGGCAGGAGAAAAGAAGACTGAAGAAAGAAGAAGAGGGCAGCATCCTGAAGAAGATGTCATGCTCTTATAAAAGACACCCAAATCCAAATATCTCCAAAATAAATATCTAAAAATAAAAGTATAACGAAATAAAAACCACATGTATATAAATTTAAGAGAGAGGAGTGTATAAAGTAAAAGTTTCCTGTGAACTAAGATGAAACAATAATATAGTACCCATGGAACAAATCTCCATTGAAAAAACGCTAACCAATTTATTATGTTGATAAGACTATACAACCATTTAGCATTAACATAATATATAAGTGCAAAGTGAACCAGTGATAGTTTTGGGTATTATAAAAAATGAACCTTGTGTTTCATTCTTGGCAATCACAAACATTGGATGCAATGAAATATGCATTTTTCAATGACTTAAAATGTGTGCTGTGACAATATGTTATTCATAAGACATGAATCTGTTTAAAATAACATTTTGTTTTACATGAAAAAAGGAAAACAGAGTTCATAATACCTTTTGAACAATTAATACTATTTATTTGTTAATGACAGGGTACAATTCCCCAAAGACAATGTAAAAGACAGTATAAAAACTGTAGAATCCTACTTATAATAATGTTTAGAAATAAGAATATAAATATAAGGTTTTTATGTATATAGTATAAGAATGTTTAAAAATGTTTTAGATATAAGGACATTTGTTTGGGTCTGTAACAACTAACATCAGAACTATAAAAATAGTTACCACTTGTAAATAATAGAGGGTAATTAAGATGTTAGTTAGTAAAAAACCTTTTTCGTAAACCATGTTTCCATGTTGGACATGGGGATTTTGTTGCAAAATGTCTGACTTGAAGACAACCATTTATTTAAAAAAAATATTCTTTATTTGTTTTAACTATTATTTGTATTGTAACCAATACTAATTGTTATTGTGTAATTTGAAAACATGTTTAATTTATAATACTATATGTAAAAGTCAGAGAGGGTATCACACATCATATATTGTTTGTAAAATATTTTGTAAGAAAAATTGTTAAAAAATCATAGGCCAAAAGAATGGAAACCAAACTTCATCAAAACAGAGAAATTGCTCAATTAAATGCAAATAAACAAAAGGGGTTTAGACAAAATAAACTTGAGATCATGCCATATAATTGCACATACCATTTAGAGAGATTTTAATAAATTATATTCAGAATTATGAATAAAAATGAAAATGACTAAACTCAGAAATTTAGACATGGGAGTCATATATTTCAGAATAATGTTTCAGAATACAACTAATTCAATTAATTACCAGAAAATAAGGGAATAGGAACCTTTTAATACAATATAGGATTATTAATATTAAATATAACTGATAAAATGGCTGAATTTATATAATGACAGGAAGTAAATTTTAATGTTTTGACCTTTCAGAGTATACCTAACTGAAAGTGAAATTACTATTTTTTGGACAGAAAACACTATAAAATGGCATTATTTAATCTGAAAATAACCAGAATGAACTGAAAGATTAATTTAAATCAAATCTAGTGAATAAAATTGACAAATAACCAAAGTTTAGGCATTCATATAGTGAAAATGTAAAAGTGTACACAGGATGTGAAAAATATTTGAACAATGTTAAGGATAATATTATATGGGCTAAGAGTTTAATTGAAACTGAAGGAAACAGTGAGTTAATTATTGGTAGTTGAACGGTTAACATGACATACGTTTGATAACGTGGATAACCTAACCTATAATCGTCATACAAAGCGAGTGTATAGTGCGTTATTGTGAAATCGCGAGTGACTTGTAAAATACTTCTGAAACTATCATATTATAACAGAAACAATCAAGTAACACTCCATAACACAGAACAATATAAATCTACTCCGAAAAACACCATAAAACACTAGAAAACTGTATAATACATTAAACCAAATTAGTGACGGAATCGGAGAAAGTGTTTGAACTAATAATTATACGGATACACTAAATACAACTCAGAAACAGTACACCAATCACTACACAACATTTAACAAGAGATTTGCAGAAACAAGAACACAAATATTGCCAGAAAATACATTATTTGGAACACGGCAGGAACGAGCAACATTTTGATCGACTTGACGGCAGCCATCTTTCTTTGACGATCCCAGTGCCTTCTCTTTGTTCAGCACAGCTGTTTGGTGAAAACAATTATTATATTTACAATTTATTATTCAATGTCTGTGTTTATTCATAACTATTAATTTGATTGTAACGTTATACTTTTTAAATATTAGCCCGATTTCTCTGACTTTGGTAATAACTGGCTGTTTAAAGAACCCTATATAATTTTTATATCATATACTTGTAATTTTTTTCGATATCCTGAGAATCGATACTAATCGATAAGAGTCAATATTGCTATTACTTAATAAAACATTAATACTTTCCAATACTTAATAGTTCTTTATTTCTTCAATAATACTAATTACCAATAATATAATTCTAATTGATAAGCTACAAGGACTTTACCACCCGTAAGTGAAGATAACCTAAAAAATAAAAAGGTAAACAAGTATCGATTGGTTTACAGGCAGTCTTATGAGTGGTGATAGCTTATTTAAAATATACTAAAACTTTAATAAAAATTTTCAGAAGAGCATTACACTGTTTAAAACTTCACAGCCCTATATTAATTAATTGATCCTAATTAATTAATTAATAAAATTTAAATTTTTTTTTTTATTATTTTTTTTTATAAACATAATTTTTTTTTTTTAATTTCCTTCAAAACAATAAATTTTGTTTTGAGACTTTTGGCGAAGCTGAACATAAATATTCCTTCATCAACTTTACGCTACTCGACCGGTCTTGCTACCATTGGGACTCGACCAGCTGGGAAACTTAAGGAAGTGTTTCAGGCCAGTAAGACGTCGAGAGCCACACCAATTACACACCAATTAAACACCTTACAACTTACAGAGTCACACATCAATCTTATTTATTTTATTACAAATTGGCTAGTCCAAACAGAGGGGCTTGATTACATCGGAGTCTCACATACTTCACAATAGCTTATCATAAACACATATCAATATATTTTATCTATATTATTACAATATATACATATAGGCCTATATATTCTATACTACATTATGTATGCTATATATAATTTTATATGTATACGTATACATTTATACATAAAGTTTATTAAATAATATTTTATAATGACTTTACCTCAAGATGTTTTCTCCTGATTGGAACATGTTTCGGGAAGCCTTGTGATCCCATCTTCAGCCTTCCTGATTTTGGCTGAAGGCTGAAGATGGGAACACAAGGCTTCCTGAAACATGTTCCAAATAAGGAGAAAACATCTTTAGGTAAAGTCATTATAAAATATATATTATATAAGTTACATTAAGAAACAGACTGTAGCAAAAAGTGTTTGAATAAATAATATTTATACATGGAGGGTCTAACAATGTAATTTATATAGGCCTATGCATTTATGTGCTCACTTTTTACTTACACAAAAAATATGTTATTTTATTTAAATGCAAATATATAAAGAATCCTGTAATATACTAATCCCTGTGTACCCAATGTTTTATGCGTTGTACAGAATTTACGTAACTACATGATTCACGTTCACGGAAATAAATGAAAGATTCAATATGATAGTTCCCACGATCGCTTGCAGAATGCAATGAATAGGTAGGAAGAAGTTTTTTTTTTTTAGACAAATGCACGGAATGTGTCAGTCAACACCCATGTATAGGCCTATACGTGGATTCGAAAACAAACACACACACACATTCTTACGAATACGTGTGTAATGATCTGCGCTTGTTTATGTACTATTATTGTTTTATGAGTATGTAGGATCGGCGCGTAGGAGTTTCCCGCCTTAATGAAGTTCATCGGCTCTTCCTAAACACGTTTTTTCACAATGGAATGGCCCAGGTCAACGCGAACGTTGACAGAGATTAACTGCACGTACCGCTAACGGTTTCTATGTAAGTTTATATGAAACATGTACGTACAGGAAATTCATGTGCAGAACATAAGAATGTGATGCAAATTGTATTAATCGCCCTGATCAGCATTACTGGTAGTGAAACACCGTAGCCACATGGCCAAAATACATTGCTGATCACAAAAAGTATCTTCAGAAGAATATTGACACTATATTAATTTACCAAAGATAAGTTAACGCACGCGTACGTCCACGTGTGTCTACTGAACATCGAAATCCAATACTGAAGAGTAAATTACTGGATTTTCAAAATCCCCTTCCCCTACACCATTTTGCAACTGGTACCGTTGCTCTGATGATAGTTGTGGTTCAAGTATTAATAAGCATAAATATTAATATACACAGAAACACAACAACATAATTATACAATACAACATTAAAGTTTTTAGACACGGTTTTACAACCGAACAGGCATAAATGCAATTCGTTGCGAATGAGTGAGAGCAACGGGGTTCCAATGAATGGGAGTTGGACTAACAGCAAGCCACCAAAATATACTGTTATTTCAACGCCAAAACATTAATAGTTTTGATGGAAAAAAAGGTAAATTAATTTTAATGTAAACAATATAGGAGTTGTTATCACTATATATTTTCCGTGATAATGTACTTAACTGTAGCAATTAAGGAATAATAGACTATATTGCATACATATATATATATATATATATATATATCCGCATATTCCTTAATTACATACCGTATTAAGGAATTAGCTATATGTCAAGTTACTACATACACTATGTCATATATGTCAAGTTATATTTCATGTTACACTACTGATAAGTTTCCATCCGGTATATGCATTGCTTCCAATTTATAATTGTAAGTTGCACACAATCGCAAGCGATATCACTGAGAACCAACCTGCGTCATTATCGTTACACGACTATAGTGCTCAAATCATCTAACGTCATAGTACACAGCAGCGCTTTCAATGCCTACATACACCTACACCTGCTCACAAATTTGTCCAGTACAGTTTACACCCGTATACAAAAATAAATAATTTGTAATAGCACGCTAAAAAAACTATACTTTTCACATCAATTACTTGTTAACGATTTTTAATCGGCAATATACGAATGATTACACCATTCATAAGACATACGAACACATGAGCACGCGTGTACGACAGTGTACATGACCACATGAGTTTACAGAAACAACAATGAATTTTGCATTCATGCACTTATATTTATTTGAATATAGCCTATAGCCTAATTCACCTATTCTGGAATAATTAAGTTTTCATATGTATACGGCTTTTGGGGGACGCGGAGTTTATTGTTTTTATTGTATGAACATTCAGTCTAAAAACATCAGATTCCAACGAAATAACGTCCAGCTTACAAGACACTGGAACTCTTAATAACAGAGACTTAATTTTTGTTATCTACGACGTAATCATATTCTCTTTTTACTACGTTTCAGTAACTATTCGAAACATGGTCAATGTTCTACTTTCCGTATCAATACCTGTTCTCAGATAATGATATCCTGTTCCCTCGGCAGGATTTCATCCTAAGCATCCTGCACGCAGTTCTCTCAAAAACCATCTTCAAAACATTTATTAAGTAAAACACCAATTCTGGACGTTATAAGGATAATTCTACAAACAATTCGGAACAAAACAATGTTTGTACAATTCGGAAAAGGCATACGCTGCGGCAAAGTACTAAACCTGTGTGTGTGTGTGTGTGTGTGTGTGTGTGTGTGTGTGTGTGTGTGTGTGTGTGTGTGTGTGTGTGTGTGTGTGTGTGTGTGTGTGTGTGTGTGTGTGTGTGTGTGTGTGTGTGTGTGTGTGTGTGTGTGTGTGTGTGTAGGGGGAGGGGAGAGAGAGAGAGAGAGAGAGAGAGAGAGAGAGAGAGAGAGAGAGAGAGAGAGAGAGAGAGAGAGAGAGAGAGAGAGAGAGAGAGAGAGAGAGAGAGAGAGAGAAGTATAGATTATAGTAATACAGAATAGCCTAAAGACACATACTCGGTATTGCACATCATAAAATTTCAAGAAAATATTTTGAAAATTGCAGGACCTTAAAGATTTTTAATGCAGCCCCGGTATTTGGGAAACCAGGAAACCAGTACTGTGTTATCTTTAAAATAGTTATTTGTTTGTAAATTTATGGACACCCATATATTTTTTTCTTGGCGTCTTCAATTTTTTTTCTTTTTGAAAATAATATTAAAATCTCTCATGACAAAATTTTTGCCTATACTATCTCTGGGTTCATTAAATGCCGTTTATACATGGGTACATGCTACATCGGTATTTCCAAATGACACATTTAATGCCAATCTAGATCCACGTTTATTCCAACTACCACTCACTCAAGTGGCTGCTCAAATGTACACAGCCTTCTCTCGGTTTATCTCATGTTGTCAGTCCTTTCGTCCCTTTGTCTCTCATATACGCAAGTGCGAGCGCATGATAAACACGCGTACAAGCCAATTCTACTTCATGTACATCTACGTACGTACAAAATACGCACGCTTTAGTACGACTGCGTGTCAGATGACAAAGCGGCGTAGAAGACAACCATCGGACTGGTTAACTCAGTCAGTAGCTATTTTCATTTTAATGACAGTAGAGAAAAATCTTAAATAATTAATTATAATACTTTCTACATGGCACTGTCATACTGTGACTATATACTGACAACAGTGGCAGCCTATGGGGTACCAGTAGCACGGAACACGAAACCAATTCACTTCTATTATGTTAATTTATTTTCCCATGACAAAGAAATTCTTAACGCTCGTTTTCACTCTGCATCCCGTACCTTTCCTCTAGACTACTGTTTTTTCTTAATCAACTTTTAAACAACTAATAAATAAATTAAATTAAAATAGTGGGCAGCAACGTAATGAGAGATTCGTGGGAGACTGACGGATTCATTCGAAACGGACAAATTCCAGTCAACCGTGACCACTATTTAAATGACACGTGTTTACTTGGTCGAGTACCACTTGTAAAACAAACAAAATTAATTTTAACCTTGACTGAACAAGAAGGACCAAGCGTCCGCATTGGGTTCCGTACAATTACTGACACTGGATGCAGCAGAGATCTGTTCTCAATTAAATTCACGTCAACTCGACATACTGGAAAAACGTCAAACAGAGAACGCCGTCTGTATTCTGTAGCCTATGCTTGTATTTACTTTCTCCTATTATATACGCGTACAGCAGACCACCTAGACGTATTTTACGAATTCATTTTAAGAATTAAATTTTAAGTAATTCCACTAAATTCATGCCTCTTTTGCAAAATGAAGGTCACTTACTATATTATTTTTGTCTATCCTGTACTTTTTTTCCAATGACCAATCAAATAACCCACACATAATTGCATGCAGAAAATGTGTACAATCATGTTTAAAAGACAATTATATGTGCAGGAATAATACTACAGAAACAAACTTTTAAATTTACATAATTCCTTTGTTTAATTAAACATTAAATAAATATTCTATATCTAAATTAAACAGAATCAATCTTTATTATTTATTAATATTTATTATAACTCATATCTGATACACCAAGACTGAGTGGGATACAAAAAAAGAACATAAATAAAACAATTTGTAGGCCTATTGCAGGAGGTGAAGTGTGAACAAAGTGAAACGTGTATACTCGAGACAGAGCCACATCGAGCCATATCAATGAGGTCAATCTTACAATGAGGACACCAACGTAGACATCATCATCTAACCCCCCCCCCCAGATGATGGTGTAACGATTAAATGTGGTACGCCCATTGATGTAAATGTTACTGTAGTAAACGTGGCCATTATCTACAAATCAACCGAATCTCTAAAGCGCAGAAGTTACGTTTAGCTGAGAAAAAGCCAGTAATAAACATAAAAAAGCGATATGGGAACAACTTATAATAGAATAATACACTATAACTAAAGTTTTAACGTATAAGATTTATAGCTTATAGATGTATAAGTTATACAGATTGCGTATTTGATAAAATTAAAATGTTGTATATACAAAGAGTTGTGACGTTATAGAGTTTACTCAAGTTGAAGTTAGTTATACTTCACATTTATTATTTATACAAACTGTAATCGCACATAATTCATCGACAGTAGAAACTAGATAATTGTAGTTAATTGTATACTTCGTATATTTAGTTTATAATTCCCATAGTTAACGTGCAAACTTCGTGTAGTGGACCACTCACTACTATTGGCGCTCAAACACAAAACACAATATATAAAAGTTAAAGGTTTAAAAAATCACGAAAACATAAAACAAAATGTATGAAAAACCTGTGTATCCCAATATTCTTACAAATTCTATTATTACTTACGAGTATTACCCAAACAAACGAAACGTCTATGAATGAGAGTAGCATATACGTTGTTAGCTGTGGTTATGTTTACTGAATGAACCGAAATCAAATCGTTTATATAAACAATTATTTTAATTTATAAAGTTTCTGTTACCTACACGCTTTTATTAGCTTTCTGGCATTAGACCAATAGCCAGTTGCATAACTGGCATCAGTGGTATAACTAGGAGCTACTCTGGGGGGACGGGATGAGACTAGCTTAAAGGATGGATTCCCCATTTTCCTCAGAACAAACGACGTATTAAATATTCTTCCCATATAATTATTTATAAGCCTCATTTTAATACACGAAACTGACTTAAAAGTATACCTATATCAAGTGATTATGAAATTTCAATGAATATTTTAACAGTTCTGGGGGGGAGGGGTGACCGCCGCTTGAGAGAAACCGTTTGAGCTGCACGGTGCAAACGTCGCGCTGTTACTAACTGAGGCCCGCATGTCTATGTCAGAATGGCGTATTGTGTAACACAGGCAGACACGATCTTCAACGGAACCCACGACACAGCATAACGTGCGAATTCTCTTCCATTGCTCTCTATTATTTACTACACAAGTGTGTCTTTCCTGTAGCAAAAATGACATCCGACAGCCCAGAAAACCAACATTCTACAAGATTATTTTTTGTAACAAACTCCTAAAATTAACTGCTCCAGAAGTACACAAAGCTATAACTTAACACAGTACTGTGGGCCTGACGTTAACAACCCGCGTTCAGGTAGTCTCGAATTCTTCGAATTCCACTGATGATGGTAGCCAGTGGTGCTGTCGAAACGTTTGGTTTGTCTGTAAACCATAGACCATGGCCAAACAGCCCGGTAAACTCTTCTAATACAACTGACACCGGCCGTGAAAGTCTTAGAACAATTTCAATGACCTAACAGTTTTGCTGTAAATTAATTGTTTTATCGAATTAAATGCTTTTTAAATTTGTTTTTAACAAAAAATGCTTTGTAGTCAATATTATGTTACTTGGTCCTAATTATCTAGAAAATGCAATCTCATTCGAATCTTCATTATTTGGTTACAACCGATATCAGAAGCTACACGCTCTCACTAATAATCAATTACAACATGTTTCACTAACTCTTCTTCTAACCTAGATTCTGCTTAATTTGAAAAGTTTTCTTTGTGTAGTTCACGATTTTAAATTTTCATAACATAACATCAATAATAATAGTTTTACCTTAATAATGTTTTTAAGAAACAACATGCACCAGATAGGGTACCTAAAATAATGTATCTAACAACAAAACAATGTATTCACTCGTATTTTACATACAGGGCCGGATTAAGGTATCTTAGCGCCCTAGGCTAATTATATTTTAGCGCCCCCCCTCCCATAGGCTACTCTTACGTTTATTTCCAAGGAGCTGAATGAAGCTTTAAACCCCCTACGATATATTTCTTAAGTTAGGAATATTTCAAATATCTTACTGTTTTTGGCAATAGTCTCAAGAATTGAAAACTGAGGCTATTTTTCAGAGATTGTTTTAGAGTTACACCTTCAACCGTTTGTAGTTTGCATGGCTTTTATAAGGAAAAAATTAACTAAGTAGTTACAGAATTATAACAGTTTTATTAAGGGTACATTTAACATCATTTACACAAAGAAGGCAATCAGTTAAATATCTTGTGGATTTGTTAACACTCATGTAAAGTTCAAGCTGGATTCTTTTTTCTTGCTTTAGATTGAGCAAACGTTTTAAACACCTCACTGAAATAAAGTCCTTGCAGAAAGTCACTTTCAGTGAATAAGAGGGCTACACTGGTCAGCTTATCCTGGCGCAAATTTGAGCGTAAATAATTCTTCACCCTCTTCAAAGCTGAAAAAGATCTTTCGCCACTGCAGTTAGTGACGGGCATAGTAAGGAAAATGCGGAAACTTATCTCAACATTAGGAAAGATTGTTTCTAAGTTAAGCGTTTTCAAAAAATTCATAACCGGAGAAAAAAGTTTGGAAAGCACTTCTATTATTTATGTACAGTTTTACCATAATTTCTCGCAAACAGGTGCCTGTGTTCAAAATGAACTCAAATTTTTATCCTTGTAATTTACTACCAATTTTACATTTAGCTGTAAAATTTTATTATTTTTTAGCTAAAATTTTGCCCCCCCCCCAAAGTGCCGCGCCCTAGGCTACAGCCTAGTCAGCCTAATGGTTAATCCGGCCCTGTCTACATACCGTTTATAAGCAATCGTTTAAGTAAAGAGTGAATAGAGTTTATCAACAATTATTATCAAATTAATCTACGAATTTAAACACAACACAATGAATTCGACCGTCAAACGTTATATAATAATTATGAAACCAAATAAAACTTATTAATTCTTTAAACAAAACAAAGTATCATTATCGTTTTAATAATCACACTTGGCATAGATCGAATGTCCAAGTCACGTTCAATGCAGTTTTTCATTACTCATCTTCCCTACATAAACAGTTCATTTTTACTACTATTCGACAGAAGAGAGCTGTTCAATACTGTAGTTACCTATTACATAAACACTGCATCCGCTCGACCTGTATAATTTAATTAGCACGAACCTGGTTAAACACAATAGTAGGTTACAAAATGTAACGTGTAATCTTATTAAGAGGACGAACATTGGCACAATATCTTGTTCGTAAAAATTGAAAGTAAAGTTTTCAATTTTCTTGATAACGTTGCGTTAGTTTTCAATTTTCTTGATAACGTTGTGTTAGTTTTATTCTCAAAAACTATAAATAATAAGAAATTGCTTATCAATAAATTATGGCGGGAAGAATTTGTTTGCATATTATATATCGATTCTTATATTAGTATTATATTCTTATATTAGATTATTATATTCAACTATCACAACAAAAGCTGGTTTGAAGAGGTTTTAAACGACGTTATTTGTTTACAAATTTGTTTTTATTCACTTTTTAAAACAGTCAATTAAAATTGTTTAGCCGCTTATAAACAAAACGTTTTCCTTAAACTTCGAATGTACAACAAATTTACTTCTTTGTCAGTTACTTGGCTCCGGAAGTTACTGAACTCCGGACGTTCATGTAGGATTATTGTGTTGACTCTAACAGCAAGCCGAGGCAGAGTGTATCACGTTGAAACAGGCGAAGAGACAGATATACAGACATACCTAATTTTATATTAAGTCGTCACAATGCAGCCAGGCTGTAAGGCCGTGGTCGGTCGCTGGTAACTAGCGAGATAGTCGGCTAACGTTTCAATGCCGCCCTCGGGGATCAGAGCCGCAAAGCGACAGAGAACAACACCCGAGTACTTTTACTGGGTACGAGATAGGCTTATATCTAAACTTTGGCGAACAAGCATGAACTGAACAACGTATCTGATCGCGAGGAAGGGTCGGAAAAGTGTCTGCTAATACTCAGACACGAACTGAGCAACATATCCTGCAGGCACAAGACCGAACACAATGTGATGCTGAAGTCAATACATACTTCTCTGGCTCATGTTAAGCCAGGAAGCATAATATAAGCATAAATCTACCTTATGCAAGCACGCGTTTGGAAGTGGTGGTTCCGAACAATATGATGAATTACAATCGAATGTATGAACTGTAACTCGTCAAGGGAATAAAATGCAGGAGTCCAATCATTAAAGGCAATCAGAGAAAAATGACTTCCTACGTTTCAGACGATCTGTGAGGAGGACGAGCTGTCATCACAATATGTGGTTTTACAGGGAAACTACGCTTTACATTACTTCTCCCTCAGTTTTAAAGTATTGATATTTTCGGAAACATTGTTAATATAGGCCTATTCAGTGTTTTGGTTTGTCATACCTATTGCTTGATATACACCTCTCTCTCACTCTCTCTCCCCTCCCCTTCTCTCTCGCTCTGCCGTTTAAAATTACCGTTTGAATTTTTGGCCCCTCGAAAGAGGTGGAAATTACATATCGCCAAAGTTTCCTCTGAGTCTATTGAGCCCATTGAAATCATAAAGAACTTCATTAAATTTCATTAACGTAGAAGTAAAGTTACTTCGATCCGTTTTCATGTATTTTGCATCTACTACTACATAATGAAGCGGTAATAAGACAAAATAAAAAATAAAACTGTAAATACATATAAAGGAAAAGTACAAAAGGTCATACAGTAATATATTACTGCCTACACTGGCAAAGTACAAAAATATCTACAAATTTAATATAATTATGTACTTATGAACGCCACTGACAATTAAATAAATTCGACATTTGTGTACAATAAAAAATATGTAGCATAAGCAGACAAAAAATTACAATTCAAACAAACAAAAAATTTACCAACTATACAAAAATATACTAAAATCGTATTTTCTGTTGACAGAGTTTGTTATACCTTAGTAGGTTTTAGATAGTAGCTTAAATTAGTTTGGAAAACTTGTAATACTCTAAACTGGAAAATATTATTTACAACTACGAAAAAACGGACACTGATTGAAGGTATATGAGAATAATTTTGTAGTTCTACCAAAATCAAAACACGTTTCTGTTATCTATAAAGTAAATTACTGAAAACAGCCGATGTCTAGTAAAAGACAAAAAAATGAATAGCCTTCCCAAAACAAGCATTTATAGAGTACACACTTGTTAAAAAATAAGGAAAGGGAAAACAAACAAAAACAATTTTGTACGTATCAAGAGAAGTGACAGAGAAACGGAAGTTGCTACAAGAAATGGAATCTAGGAAGATTAATAAATTTACAGGATTCATCACCAAAAGTAGTTTATTTAACATGGAAATGTCGGAAGGCGAGTTCTTAGGAAGAAAAATACAAGCCAGGCACAGAGAAACGTACCTAGTACTGCGTCCTAGTGTTAAAAGCTTAGACAAGGTCTGTTATAGTGGTCATATAGCGCCACTGTAAATGAGCAGCATTTTGACGACATATTAGATCTACTACTAGCAGAATTTTTCATGACGTTGGAAATACTTCCTGGTTTTTTACTACGAGTTCAGTCAAAATCTTCTGACTACAATTATTAAGACCTTAACAAACAAAGTTATCATTAAACAAGCCACCGTACAACCCACGTACGTTCAATGCGTACTCTTCGTTCGCTGGTTGCTATAACAAAAACGTTCATAGAAACACCTCACAACGTTTGCAACATTCGACACTCGGTTAAACTTGTCACGCGATATGCTGCGAAACTGGTAGTATAACGGTTGGGGCCGCATACGCGGTTAGAGGGATACCGTGTGTTAGTTCTAACGTGATTTTCAGGAACGCGTTGCTCTTTCTAAAGTAGCACATCGTGTTTCTAAGTCGGCTAGACAGCATAAGTCAGTGTTACCGCATACAACAGCATAAGATTACAACGATGTTACCGCTCGGTGCCAAGTTTCCATACAGTGTATACTTATCCGTTCTACTGGAAAACTAATGTAATCCTTACTTGAAACGATGAGCAATAAATATTGCTTAATTAAATGTTTACTTAAAAAGCAAACCTTAGTGGTCCAGTTCTTCCGTACCGATCAACGAAAACACCGTTGTTAATTACCGAACAGTATTTACAAAACAATAAGAAACGTTTGTTGTAGTACCATGGGAATTGTTATATTTCATTATACGAGTGTAATGCCCGACCGCGTGTATTAACGTTGTAAATGCCGCCTATATTAACGTTGTAAATGCCGCCTACAGGTAACAACGCGCTGCACTTACATAACGGTGGTGATACTGGCGCTGCACGATAAACAGTACAGCGTTTATCAGTTGTTCTGTAAACCTCCGAGTTGTAAAATAAATACAAGTAATCTTGTTGTAAAGTTATTAAGTGTATAACGATTATGTACGCTGTACACGAATCTGTGACTTGTTTACTGGCAGTGATCGCACCGTATGTCGCTCTCAGACACCCTTGCTGTTCTCGAAAATCATCTACTCTCGTTATCAGCTCTTAAAGAGTGAGAATTACTAAAATTTATTTTCTACGATGACAAATAACGAACCACATATCTTAATAACGTTTTATGAAAAATACCAAGCAGAATAAATGCAAAAGTAATGTAAAAAACCCGTAAAGTTCAAAAACGTCTAGTTCAAACATTGCGACATATTTATCCCCTGGAACGTAGAAAGTAATTTTTCTGCGGCATCTTGAACACGAAGCTTGACTTACGTATTTCATTCCCTTGCTGTGCCCATCGAGTCATCCATTCGACCCTACACGGTGCTGCGGTAATAACACAATGGACTGATGTTTGTCTGCCGCGTGTTTCTTTACCTTGATTCTCGTTAAGTTCCAGGCTAAGCTGATGACCAATGAGCGCAGGTAAATGAGATATTTAAGTTATTTATGGAAATACTTGTACCATATTTTCCATAATTAAATTACCAATTAAAACTTATACCAAACATATTAACATACTTAAAATTTTGAAAGTTAAATTTATTTTTATTTTTTTCATTACAACGTGACACGACAATGCCACTGAACGCACTGTTTGCCACTCGGGAAGCAGTAAAATAATTGTTACTCTATTTTAAATTTCAATTTATGAAACGTTTTCTTGCACAGAAAAAATTAATTAACTGGTAAGCTATCTGAACAGCTCGCTTCTATTTTGAACGAAATACATTTAGGCCTACTATTAAATCAATTTCAGACTTTCATAATTTTTCAGTTACAAGAAAATTACGAAAACTCGACTGCTCTACAGTTTCCTTAATAATAAAAAATTGTGTAACGCAATCGTACAAAAAGCAATAATAATTCCGAATTACTGCATAACTTTTTTTGGGGGGGGGGGTCAATCTAAAAAAACAATGGAGGTCTGTCAGATAAAAGTAGCCTATGGACAAACATGTCAAGTTATCGTAAGACAAACCACAAATAAACAGACAGATAAATGCTAAACGGTCGAGTAAACACTGACAAAGCCATTGGCTCGTTCAACTAACAGCGCAGATTAATTCAATCCATTTTAGCCGACTGTTTTCCTCAACTCCAGTGCACACAGAATGTTACACTCGTTCTTTACAAGCTGGCAAACGTGGGTTATCAATGCTTGAAATAGAGTTACAAAAATCAATCATCATTGAAGTTCTTTAATTGAAAGCAACGTTTCGGTTGCTCAAATATACAGTCCTCTTCAGGTCACGAAATATACCTAAATACATTTACAGTATTAACAAACCACAAACAAGCCATACTCTATCCCAGTGCGGTCATTATAGCTGTGCCAGAGAGTCGTACAATAACAAATACATGCAAATTAAAGAATAATATCTGAAATGCACTACTACAACAAACCAACAGTAAAGTACTACTCTATCGGCAATACCTACTCCGTCAAACGAAGGGTGTAACGTGCAAAGAATTATAAAATTAAATTAAACAGAATACCAGAGGTGGCAGTTTAGAATCAGTTATTACGAATGTGAACTCACTGATAACAGACCACAAGCAGACATAATTAAATTGTGGTGTGTTAATGGATGTGATTCATTCGCAGGCTGAAGACTCGCAAATTTCGGCACCAGAAATATTATTTTGATTTAAAAATTTCAGTGATGTTTGGAAATTCCAAAACGTTTTTCACGCGATTTAATTAATAGACTTGACAACCTGAAACTTCCAATTATACAAGCTTGGTCCGTGTTAATTAATTTTTTTTTTATCTCTTACCGATGGCTGTACAAAACGTAAGTACAGTCCAGTAAAATATGCTTCCCGATAAGGTGTCACTATTTATTTAAAAACAAATACATACGCTATATTCTACAACATCATCTGATTAACAATAAATCGGATCTGAATACAGTGCAACACAGGAAAACGGTCATTACATTGGCGGTCATTCAACTACGGACGTTTCACTCCTCATTACACAGGCAACGTTAACTAACTTAAATGGCCAATTTCTTTTCTCTGTTACATAATAAATACTGAAGGGAACCCCAGTTTGTGTAAACGCTAGTGCGGGAAAGCTCACAAATTCAATTACTGACAAACTAATAGTTACACAGTAGGATCAAACTAATCGTTAACCTGACGTTCCATCTGGGGGTCTCTCGCGAGTTATATAATTGTCAAATTTGGGTAACTGGAAAATAATTTGGGTCACGTGCATCACTCCGAAACATTTGAGGAGGAAAGTATATTACTTTTAAAATGTAGCCCTGTGTCTGCATGACAACTGAATGAGTACACCGCGTTTTTCAGTACGTAAGAAATTCCTATATTCAACTGGTAATTTAAAAATTGTCAAAGTAAACTATAGAATACTGTGGATAGCAGAGACTTACTGCGATCCATAGAATATCATAAAAAGTCACTTTTTTAAAGTAAATGCTACTAACTGCAGAAAAACTGGACACAAAACAAGGACAAATTACATGAAGTCCTTTGCATCGAGTGGGCTTCTGTATGACTGTTGTTCACGTACCACTGTTGGAAGAGAAGTTAAGGAATGGTTAAACGCTTTTGAGACATGTTGCCTTTAAGGGGACGAATGTAGAGGATCTCACGGATGAATTGAGTGAGAAATAATCACTCTTTACAAAGATAAACGTGAGGAAACAAAGTGTGGTAAAGCGCTCAGAAGAAAATATCGTTGACATCTTCTCCTGTGTCGCCGTTCTTTATCAGTCCCTAGCCTCATTCACATTGTGCTTCTAAAAAACTCGATTCTCTACCGCTGACTGCCATTCAGCAGTACCCAGCTTCCTTCCGGACGTTGTTCCGCCATCATGTCCATGGTTTTGGCTTACTCCTGCTTCTAGAAAGGGTGCCGTGCCCCCTTTTGTCACTCTCCGGCCTATCAAAGTCTCTAAAAAATTCATCAAGCTGTGGACCCTGTATAACTCCTTCAACTCATGATAGAACGATGCGTATGTATGTTTTCCTTTAACATCATCTAGTTCGCATTGTATTATAACATCGATGGAGGGGGAGCATTGTACTCTCCACAGTATTTCACAGCTATGGTAATACAGAGAAAAACGCGATCACTCTCTATGACGAGAAAGTACCAGATTTTTAAATAACAAATATTTAACTTTGTTAAGAAAATAGCGACAAGACGTCTGAAACTTTTCTTATTTTGAAGGAAGTCTGTTGTTTAGTGTTTTGGATTACTAACGCATTAATAATATCCTCTATTAGTATAATGTTATTTGATGTTTCTTACGTCTACATGTTTTCAGCGCTTTAAAGGCCTACTATTAATTACGTTAGAGTAAATGCCATAGTAATTAAGCCTTTGTAAAGGTAATGGTATACGCTAACCAGGTACGATTATATCTGTCCCACTGTATTTCTAGGATGTTAAATGTGATAAATGTATGCTGTTCAAGTGAATTAACTTTGCATAAATAACTACTACGCAGACGTGTAGGGCAATCTGAACGTAGCATACAACAACTGCAGAATTATGTTAATTTTCTCCACACGAGAAAGAATTACAGGAAGGGATTGTAATCAATGATAATATATTTTGTAAACTGAATTTTTGACATCGTCAGCAGCGCTTATAAGTTCATAAGTTGATAAATGACACGGACTTGACGAACCTTTAAAAATAGTATTCTTATTTACTTTCAACACATCATATTAACTCGTAAACTAATTTACCATGACACTAAATGAACGTCTATTTTCCCAAAAAGTTTCTATACAATTTTTTTTCTCTTCTACGACTCTGACGTTTATACATATAAGCACTCTTTATACTATAGAATATTTTATTAACTTTCCAATATTCTGTAAAAGTATCTCAGAATCTGAGACTTAAAAGTAATTTAACACTAAGTCAGTTTGGTAAATTAATTTCTCAGGACGTCTGAACAATTAGCTTGTTCGTCTTTAACTTACGAAGGTCTGATAAAAAAAGCATATTTATCTATTTAACATGACGAAGGGCGAAAGTAAGAGGGAGAGAAGCGTAACTTGTGTGTGAGGAGAAGTATGGAACAACTCATTCGCCGTTATGGCGACATTTGTACAAATGTCTGTAGGAAATAGCGACTATTAACAGTCTCGTAAGATGGGGACAGTTAACGTTCGGTATCACGTAAATTAAACAAGGTAAGTCTACAATGTGGTCGAATAAGCTAGGGCAGAGGGTACAATAAATCTATAATATATTTGCCAAAGCCCACTCACCGACTCATCACTGTATCTCAACAATGACAAGGCCTAGAAAGATGAAACTTTACATAGATATTCACTAGATACTGTAGATGTGCAATAAGACGGGGTTTGACAAAATTCAAAATTTAAGGGGGGGTTTTGGAGGGGTCAAAGTGACCGAATATTCTCATACTCACTCACTCACTCATCACTGTATCTCAACAATGACAAGGCCTAGAAAGATGAAACTTTACATAGATATTCACTAGATACTGTAGATGTGCAATAAGACGGGGTTTGACAAAATTCAAAATTTAAGGGAGGTTTTGGAGGGGTCAAAGTGACCGAATATTCTCATAAGAAATACATGACAGTTAAAACGTGACAACTGTTAGGCAGCTTCTAGATGAGATAGAAACATGAAATTTGTTCTACAAGTTAACTTAACCCTCTTTTAAAGAACACAAAGGTCACTGTCTCCCATGCGTCTCAAGTGCGAACAAGCGTTGTACAGTACATTTGTAACAACTGGCAACGGTTTGAGGAGCATACAATGATGGCGTGTGGTAACATTTATAGAAGTTTGGCTGAATACCGTGCTCACATGTCTCTGTACACCACATATGCCACCCACTGTGAAATTCAGGCTGCTGCCGAAATATACCCTTACCATCTGATGGTGTATCGTGATGGTGAGGTGATTGTACAGCCTGATGAGTATGAGGAGGGAAAGCCCATATTGCGATTCAAGTGTTCTGAACCCATGATGAATACCCACTTTGAACCTCTTAGTCCTCAATACATTCCTCCTCATACATCAACTGTTGTTAACCGTCCCATCTGCACCTCGCTTGGTACTGAGAGCCTAGAAAAAATCGTTGTCGAGCAAACTGCCCAAGACCAATCCGACGATGATATACCACTTACTGTTGTTAACCGTCCCATCTGCACCTCGCTTGGTACTGAGAGCCTACAAAAATTCGTTGTCGAGCAAACTGCCCAAGACCAATCCGAGGATGATATACCACTTATTTATTTGCTAAACTCTGCTAAACGTGATATCCAGAACCGTTGTGTGACGCCCCCTACTGACCTAATTTCGAAAAGAAGAAAAAATCGACGTTCAAAAGTTAATGACAGAATCAAAAGACACAAAAATAGGGAGTCCGTAAGAAAATACAATAGCAAAAATCCTGAAGTTCATAGAGAGGCTGTTAAAAGATACAACAAGGCAAACCCTGACGTTAACAGGGGTTCAGTTTCTAGATACTCAAAGAAACATCCGGAAGTTAATCAGGAAGCTGTTCGAAGGTACACTAAGAAGAGGCAACTGATCCGATGGAAAACAAAGTCTTTATCAGGATTTAAATATGACCGTAGTACAGACTACAATAATGACAAGGTTGTTTCTCTTGGTCACCACATTGAATGCAAGTGGTGCCATGCGAAAAAGTGGAAAGAAGAGAGCCCTGGCTTATGCTGCAGCAATGGCAAGGTTCATCTTCCTTCTACTCAACAGCTTCCTGAGCCGCTCCATAGTCTTCTTACTTACAGTCACCGTCAGTCTCAGCATTTTTTATCAAATACCAGAAAGTATAACGGATGTTTTCAAATGACTTCATTTGGAGCTAAAGAGGTGCACGAAGGAAATTTCATGCCAACGTTTAAGGTCCAAGGGCAGCTTTACCATAGAATAGGAAGTTTGTTACCTTCTCCCCAGCAAGACCCCTCTTTTCTACAAATTTATTTTGTTGGAAACGATGAAAAAGAAACAGAAATCAGATCCAACCTCTTTACTGTGGTTAAGCCTTGGTCAGTTGGCCAACTTCAAAAATGTCTGCATGATAACAATCCCTACATACGAGATGTTAAAACCGCAATGGAAAATGTTCCGGAGGGGCAGGAGTTCAAAGTTGTTATTCATGCAGACAGGAAGCCTGCAGTTGAACATAGGGGTCGTTACAACGCGCCAGCAACAAGCGAGGTAGCTTTGGTTATTGTGGGACAGGAGTTTGAAAAGAGAGACATAATTCTTCACAGCAGAGACACAAAGTTAGTACGGATCAGCGAAACTCATCGTGCATACGACGCTCTCCAGTACCCTCTTATGTTCTGCCGTGGAGAAGACGGCTACTCTACCAATATTCCACAATATGATCCAATATCTAAAGCATCTCTCAAGAAAAAAGTTTCCGCTTCAGACTTCTACGCTTACAGAATAATGGAAAGACAAGGTGAAGAAAGTTACCTATTGCTGTATCGTAGTCTTTTCAACCAGTTTTTGGTTGATATGTATGCCAAGATAGAGACAGAAAGGCTTAACTTTATAAGATTCAACCAGAGTAAGCTGCGAGCGGAAAACTATGTTCATCTTAAAGACGCCATGTGTAAGGGGGATGCTAACGTTTCAGATATGGGAAAGAGGGTCGTGTTACCATCCAGTTTTACTGGTGGGCACCGCTATATGCACGAGAGAACTCAGGACGCCATGACATATGTTCGTCACTATGGTCGTCCTGATTTGTTTATCACATTTACATGTAACCCGAAATGGTCTGAAATTGGAGCTGCCTTAAGAGACAGACAAAAGCCTCAAGACAGACATGACATCATAGCTCGAGTGTTTCATTTGAAAGTTAAAAACCTTATTCATCTTTTAACTAAAGGTTCCATTTTCGGTCAAAGTAGGTGTTACATGTATACTGTGGAGTGGCAGAAGCGTGGCTTGCCTCACGCACACATCTTGCTATGGCTGCAGGCCAGGATCATGGCCGACCAAACTGACAGTGTCATAAGCGCAGAGGTACCTGACCCTGAACTTCATGAAATTATTAAGTCGACAATGATTCATGGCCCTTGCGGAAGCTTAAACAGGAACTCGCCCTGCATGGTTAACGGCTCATGCTCCAAAAGATATCCACGTCCCTTACCTAAAGAAACCCAAACTGCTGACGATGGCTACCCCCAGTACCGTCGAAGGTCTCCTGCTGATGGTGGTTTTACAGTCAACATCAATGGAGTAGACCTAGACAGTCGGTGGGTGGTACCGTACAATCCTGTTCTGTCACGTACCTTTTTGGCACATATCAATGTCGAGTTGTGTAACTCTGTCAAATCGATAAAGTATATTTGCAAATACGTGAACAAGGGCAGTGATCAAGCA
This sequence comes from Magicicada septendecula, assembly GCA_034769895.1. NCBI lineage: Eukaryota > Metazoa > Arthropoda > Insecta > Hemiptera > Cicadidae > Magicicada > Magicicada septendecula. The sequence goes on along the minus strand of CM068367.1, from coordinate 1,029,335,075 downwards.
GCTTTTGTGTTGGAAAATGAGTGGGACGAAGTGTCCAAATATGAAGCAGGCCGTTACATAAGTAGTTCCGAAGCGGCATGGCGTATATTTTGCTTCCCAATCCATGAAAGATATCCTCCCGTAATGCATTTGGCTGTACACCTTGAAAATGGCCAGAGAATTTATTTTAATCCCGGAAACGTTCAAGACAAAGTTCAAAATCCACCCAAAACCACTCTACTGGCATTCTTTGAACTACGCAAATCAGACAATTTTGCCAGAACCATAATCTACAGTGAAGTCCCTGCTTACTACACCTGGAAAAACAATAAGTTTAGTCGGTGGAAACAAGACAAAGCCGTTCCCGGACATCCAGGAGTGAAAAAAGATCAAGTGCTCGGTCGGGTTTATACTGTACACCCTAACAATGCAGAATGTTACTACCTACGTCTTCTCCTTCATGAAGTTAAAGGGCCTACGAGTTTTAATGATCTTAAGAGGGTATTTGGCATAGTTCATTCCACTTATCAGTCTGCCTGCAGAGCGTTGGGTTTACTTCAAGATGACAATCATTGGGACATCACCTTGGAGGAAGCTGCTCTGTCGGAGTCACCACAGAAAATCAGACAACTGTTCGCTGTCATTTTGGTGTTTTGTCAAGCAGCGGATCCCTTAGTGCTGTGGGAGAAACACAGAGACAGTATGTCAGAGGACTTCAAGAGACAGATGGAGTATGAATGTCCGGGCTTAAAGCTTGAACTACGGAACAACATCGTTTACAACAAATGCCTACATTGATTAGAAAACTTAGTCTCTTCAATGTCCAATCAATCCCTCCAACAACTCGGTCTTCCTTCTCCAAGTCAAGAGCCCAACAGTTCTGCAGTCAACCGCGAGTAACTGAAAGAACTCTCTTACAACACGGTCCATCTATCTGAATTGGTTGCTGAAAACGTGCCTAAACTGAACGACGAGCAGAAAAATGTCTACAATGAAGTAATTGCGAGCATTGAATCAGAGGCTGGACGACTATTTTTTCTTGACGCACCAGGTGGTACAGGGAAAACCTTTTTGATTAATTTAATATTAGCCACGGTAAGACAAGATAGGAAAATTGCTATATCTGTGGCTTCGTCAGGTATAGCAGCAACGTTGTTGGATGGAGGGAGGACAGCTCATTCTGCCTTCGAACTGCATCTCAACTTAAACCACTCTGAGACCCCATTTTGCAACATATCAAAACAAAGCGACACAGCGAAGGTACTTAAGGATTGTAAGTTGATAATTTGGGACGAGTGCACCATGGCTCACAAGGGAGGAATTGAAGCTTTGGATAGAACTCTGCAGGACATTAGAAGCAATAAAAACCTGATGGGTGGAGTCACACTTCTAATGGCCGGAGACTTCAGACAGACTTTACCTGTTGTACCTAGGGGAACTCGAGCAGATGAAGTTAAAGCCTGTCTAAAGAGTTCTGTCCTGTGGCCTAAAGTCCAAGTTCGTTCCTTGAGAGTCAACATGCGGGTGCATCTTAAAGGCAGTTTAAAGGCAGACGAGTTTTCAAGTTTACTTTTACAGATCGGTAATGGAAATCTACCTGAAGAAAATGGCAAAGTCAATATTACAAAAGACTTATGTGAAGTTGTATGCGACTTGACAACGTTGGCTGAAAAAATTTACCCAGATTTAACTAATTTTTACTTGAAAGATGTATCTCGGCTGAAAGAAAGAGCTATCCTTACTCCAAAGAATGACACTGCTGCAAATATCAATAACACATTATTGGAAAAACTGCCAACTGAGATTGTCCAGTACCAATCCGTGGACTCTGTGGTGGAAGTAGAAGATGCGGTCCATTACCCAGTAGAGTTCTTGCACACGCTTAATCCTCCAGGCATTCCACCGCACAATCTTTGCCTTAAAGTTGGAGCTCCAATAATGCTGCTACGAAACCTGGTACCGCCTAAGCTTTGTAACGGTACTAGGCTGCAGATTAAATCGTTGCACAACAACGTCATAGAAGGAACAATATTCACTGGATGTGGTCAGGGGGAAGCAGTCTTCATTCCACGCATTCCCTTAATTCCATCGGATTACCATTTTCAGTTTAAAAGACTCCAGTTCCCTGTCAAGCTCTGCTTTGCTATGACAATAAATAAATCACAAGGGCAGTCTTTGAAAATGGCCGGTGTTGATCTGAGGGAAGACTGCTTCTCCCATGGCCAGTTGTATGTTGCTTGCTCACGAGTTAGCTCTTCTGAGAGTTTAACTATCCTTCAGCCACAGGGTCAAACAAAGAACGTTGTCTACAAGGAAGTTTTATAAGTGCCGTATTTCGTTTCACAAAACGATTTCAGTAGACTTAGTATTAGCACCCATTTATGCTTTTAAAAATTTGTAAATATTACATTTATACAATGTGCTTGGTTACCCAAGGTTAAAAAAAAACCCACCGAACCAATGTGTTTATTCAGTAAACACCGTAGCGAAGCACGGGTATACAGCTAGTAATGGCATATAGCAAAGTGAGACAAACACGGGACTTCGAGTCACTTTAGACAAAAAATAAAATCAATTCCTACGGGATAAGAAAGAAAAAGAATTCCATTTATTGAATGGAACAATTTTTCTTTTTTTGTATTCTGAATAGACCTATGACTATAATATTCAGGCGAGACGTAGAAAATTGTAAACATTGAGTGAAACGTAATCTGCTTTAAGTTGCAACAGACACAGCAGTCTCTGTTTAGTATGCAATACGAGTTCGGAATAAGAAATATATGAGCAGAGTTCAGACCTCAATGATTAGATATCTCCAATAAGTGAAAGGGATTCCAAACGAGAGCACAATACAGGATATACAAATGTCAGCACTGCACTTGATGTAGACTAGACTATTGTACACGCCGATATCCACACGTATACAAACGCTGTACTGTACAGACTTACAGAATATGATGTGCAGTTCAGTGTGACCTGAATTATTCATCATCGCTGGGATGGATAACATTTAATATACTGTGTGTGTGGGGGGGGGGGATTCCATCTTTTTAAGTCTGCTTTCAGCATAAACCGTTCTACTAAAAAAAAATTAACCGAAGCATGGTGGACAAGCAACGCGAACGTAGCTCAAGGCTCTCTCGGTACGCAGTGTCTGCACGCTCAAAGTAGGCAGTAGGTTAACTTTCCACTATACTAGAAAAAGTCTCAAACATCGTAGCCTTAATAATATAAAAAAATAAAGTGTTTACTATAACTAGAAACACTTTTTATTTCCACTAATAACACGAGCTTATAAAAAGAAATTAACCGCTCAGTGAAGGTGAAAGATGACGGAGAAAACGCACAGTATAATTGGTACCTGAGTACAGTGCATTGCAGTAACATAATGTGGAACATAGAGTGAGCATGGGAGAACCTGTTATTAGAGATATCACGCAGGAAAGTCTTAATCAGTTCCTGAATGCCAACTGATACCGTGAAAAGCATCTGGTTAATGTCAACGTACCACAACCACAATCGATTGATGTGATTCTGGACTGGTAAGGATGTACGCTACGACATTAAAAAAAAAAGTAGTTCATAGATAACGACATCGATTATCAATACTCTGCTTCTATCAAGATCACGTTTCACTGACCTGCAAGAAGTGGTGACAATGTACGTACACTGAATATCAGCGAAGACACTGATCTCATTATCAGTGATTTTAGGCAGTACATACCTTAAATTAATATAAGGGCCGTACGTTTTGTATATACATGCCATAAACAAGTCAGAAACAGGCCACATCCCAATAGTCTGGCGACAGACCATTACTTGTAACACGGAATGCATTAAAACAGTCATGATTTTCTGTGCCGAGGGCGAGGAAAACTGTAAAGTAGAGAAGTGAAATACAATTTTATAAATAACGAATACAAAAAACTCGGTAGTCCTACTTGATATAGTTTAGTATGCTAAAATCATTTACAATTACACCACTTAATCATAAATAATTATGTTTAAGTTATTTATTCCATTAACACATAGGCCTAAGTGAAATATGCACAGAATATGCACAGAAAGGCAATAAAGGTTAGGTATGATTAATGCGATTAGTTAACGCAAAACATTAGTAGTTAATAAGAAAAAATAGGCGCAAAGTAACGACAGGTTGGTATGAATGGTTAATCAGATTTTTGTGCCGATCTTATAGAAGTTCAGTTACAAAATGCAGTAAACTGTGGCAGGCAGACAACGGGAAAGATCCTTACGTGTTTGTAACTGTAATTTTAATATATGAAAATTCAGCGCTCCACTTATTTTTGACAAACGCTATCACACAAAGTCTCGCTATGCTATCGTATACGTTTCGTGTCCCGTATGCATGTAACACAATATGTAATATATGCTGCTCTTACAGAAATGGGATAAGTGCGTTCCCTTTCTACAGGAATAAACAATGTAAAGACAAAACAGAGCAAAGAATATAATACTTTTGAAACAGGCGGTCACATCTGGTGCTGAAATCAGTACAACGGTGCCTCAAGCATTCTCATTACCCTATCAATACACCAAATGTTTGTTGTTTCACGCTAGTACTCGGTTGTTTGTCAAAATTAAAAATTGCTTTTAAATAAGTTAACATAATTACAGCGTCCGCAATATAAAGAATTTGGTCAAAGGTCAATGCTGTCCACCTTCACACAGTGCAACTGAAAGTAAACTGGTCTAACCTTGTCGACTTACGGTCACTAAGGCTACAGGCTTGACTACAATATATATATATATATATATATATATATATATATATATATATACACACACTTTTAATAACTGTAAATCTTAAATTATTGTCTTCGTTTATTAATATCAATATTGATTTCTTCCTTGTTATATTTTCATGTAGTCATATTTTTGCCAATGCTGTTACTAAAACCGGTATCATTTTTTTTTACTTACCGACACACTTTAATTACCGCAACATTCGTATTTTCGAGTAATTCGGTATCATAATATTAAATTTACAGAAAATAATATATTATAAGTACGATACAACGGTTGTTGATTTTTTAGTTGGAAGACGCGTTATAGTAGTTAGTTCTGTTATTTCGCTGTCTGTACTCCGCATTGGCAGATTTAAGTTCTAGGACTAAAACAATTAACGTTCACGATTCGCCAGTCGGTACTCAAAACAAAAATTAATGAATCTCTACTGAGTAACTTAACGATAAAAGTTTCTCTTTATACAACCTTATGGTTGATAAATTGACATTTTAAACTAGAAAAGGAAAATAGGGGCTTGTAACGAAGGTTGGTACGTAGCGAGTTGTTCAGGTTCAACAAATAATAGATACGGTATTTTCTTTGTAATTAAGAATTATTTATTTTTACAACGTGTCGATAATCTGGCTTGGCAGCGGAATAAAAAGGTTACAAAGTACATAGTCATAAGCACATGTTATACGTTTAAGGTAACAATTTATTATATTGCTTTAATCGCAATAATACAATATCCGTGCGGCAAATTTAAAATCGTTACAATAATAAAATAATACTAACAAAGAACTTAAATACGGTAATTATAACACTTATAACAGCCTTTGATGTGCGGCTGCTGTAACCAGCGTAAACAGTGCGAACTGTGTTGACATAACATGTCACGTGTTGGTTTAACGGTATGCATCTACGTAATAACGAAGCGACGGTATGACAATATACGCAAAGAAGTGTGGCTACAATTAGGCTCAATTAAACAATTTGAAACGCTTCGATACACAATATTGTTCCACACAAGTATTCTCGTTTTACTAAACTGTTAATTACCGTTCATGCTGGTACGTCATTATCCCAAATACCTCTTGTACCAGTCATTATCTAACGATAAGAACAGCGAAAGTGATATCTTATCTACACAGTTACAATACTACAGGTTCCCTCCATGGGATCCCTCTGCTTTTTACGGATAACACAACTTTCTTCGAGAATATTTTATGTAAATCGCCAATACACTAGGAAGAAAAACGATACCCATTTCTTTTAAACTCAACTTTCTGTTTGTTTTTTGTGACGCTGTGTCTATGAAAAAATACATACACACGGATCACGGATATTGCTAAAATGAAATAAAACCTTTTAAATTCTGCACGTGTGGAGTAAAGTTAAGTAAAAAGGAGGTGTGAAGCGCGCGCGCAGGTTCGTACAACATGTCACGTGCCTCGCGCTGAAACTAATCCAAACCTATTTACTCACTATTATTTTATTATTGATAAATGAATTGGTTTTTTACATTCTGAACAAGTTTTTCATGGTTTTACATATTCGCAACGTTATTTAGTTTTTGTAGTCAAGACAGATAATGTAAATAATTTTCCAGATAATGCCACGTTCAATTGGAGTATGAAAAAACAACCACAAATAAATGTAGCATGTATGTTAATGAAGGAATGTCGAACACAAGAATATTTTCTTTCCTTTCTTTGAATTTAATTCTTTTTTTTTCAATTATCCGTGTTTAGTGTTATATACCTTGCATTATATACTTTCAATATGGTTTTTTCAAAACGTAAAGAACCCAGTATTTTCGGCATTTACTAACTTGCATAATCCAAACGCTGGAGAATTCAAATCCAAAACATAATAGCACTCTGCACGCGAATACAATATAGGTTAAATGAAGTTGCAGCTCGAAGTCGTCAGACGATGGTGAAGTAATTTCACATTCCTGTGACATCTGCGATGTCAACCCATGGACTTACTGAAGTTATTGACTACACTGCAGCTCTAGTTGCAGTTACTTCCATAACTCAGATTCAACACTCGAGGACGAACAACATATTTTACTTCATACAGAAGAAATCGTCTTTGGCTTCTGGCACATAGGCCTGCACCGTAGTCGACGGCGACGCCTGTATAGCTACGTGTCTCAGATACTTTATTTTATTGAAGACGTTTATAACTCGTACTATGTAGTACTGCTGCCCTTTGCTACACGTAGTGGTTAACACCTGTCTTTACGGATCTCTCCTACATGCGCGCAGTCCTATTTTCGCAACATTCATTATCGTTACTTAGATAAGACTGCTATATTCTTTCAAAGTAGTCCTAGTTCTAGAAGGTTTAACTCCCCATCACCCTTAGACCACACAATGTTCAAGGTTAGGTAATACGTATAACATAATATACAGTACGATTCAGGCCCGGCTCGAGGCAGGGGCGAACCGTGCCACCGCCCAGGACGGCAAATTTTAAAGGGCGGCAAATTCCGGGATGTTAAGTTTTGAAATTGAGGGAAAAAATAAAAATTTCACTTAATTTCATCACAATATGTAAGATCAGTAAGAATTACTTTATGTACAAAGTCAGCGGAGTTTAACGAAGAGTCGAAAACTCGTAAACGAGAGAATGTAAACCTGACTTTTTCGAAGCTCAAACTTATTAAAACTTATCTCAGATCGAGTATGTCCGAGACTCGCCTGAGTGGTCTGGCGACTATATCTACAGACCCTCATTTAGCTGAATCACTGGATTACAACGAAGTCATAAAGGAGTTTGCCAATGTAAAAGCTAGACGAGTATTTTTTAACTAAGATATATAATACATTACTTTTGTTATATTTCAATCATAACGAATTTTAGTTAGTATTTTAATTTTAAGTCATCACATAGGCATACATTTGTATTGTCTCACGATTCCTTGTATTGTCTCTACAATTTTTATCGTAGCCGTTCGCCGCACCGTAAACGCGAAAAAGTTCTAGTTATCTGATAAACACAACAATGCAAATATTTCTAGTCGTCATTTGAAGGCAATCGCTGTATCTTTAGAGTAGGTCTAGTGTGCGTGAATATGTTCATAGTTAAAATAGGGAGAGGGGCGGCACTCATAAATACTGCACAGGGCGGCAAAAGCGCTGGGGCCGGCCCTGGTACGATTAGAACTTTCAAAAGTACTTTTTCAGTCGTAATAATAACATCCGGTGTGATATGCACGTGTATCCATTTCGTGTACGTGGGAAAGTGTAACAGAGAGGGAGACAAAATGGGAGGAATAAGCGAGATAGGAGGGAAGAGAAGGAGAGGGAGAGAGTGATATAGGTACACAGGTTCACACAAACGTCGGTGTCCATTTTATGTAGATTATGCTGAGTATAATAGGCCTAAATCAAGTAAATGTTGTAATATCCATGCATGTAAACAAGTATACATGACAGTGTGTGCATACTTATATGTTACAAATGTATGAGTATGTGTGAGCTGTATAACGTTCACTGCCACTACACTGTTCAGCTCCCATCCATAAAGCGCGCAACCAGGAAAATGAAAAAGATGTATTTTATCGTTTAGGTTAAATGCCAAGTGGCTGTTACCAATTATCATGCGAATAGGACTCCGCGCTCTAGGACAACACCGTTACTATGATAATAACTTTGTAGCATCAAACATCTTTCATATATAGTTTAGTTGGGGATCTTAAAGCAGTTGTATTACTCGACGTCTGACAGACCCCAAAAGATGTCAGGCACTGACATCGTTCAGTAGTTAGAGAATGACAGTGGTTAGAAATGGACAGCACTTCTGAAATACTACGCACAAAATGTAATTATGAATGCTACGGGTGACTCGGTAAGTATCGCAAACAGGGAGCTACAACTGAGAAAATATAAACAATAATAAGCCACAGTGAAGCTGGAGCTACGCTACAAAAGCGCAGCGATTGGTTTCCGGTGCAAGACGAGGCAAATTGTTACTGCTACGTAGATTCGTAATATTGTTGCGTAAAACGTTCAGGGATGTTAAAACGAAATAAATAACACGCTTTTTAACAATATATAACTAAAATTTTAAATTGATAATTTTCTCTTTTTTTTGTCATTTCCGTAATAAACCACCGATCTTATATGTAAGCTCAGTACTGTAGTACATTTCTGTAGGCTTGACTTCACAGGTCAAAGTAGCCTAATTATTTTCTCATTTTAAGGTCTAAATCTGAGTGCACTACAGGTCTCTAATAGTGAGGGGGTACTCTATTGTAGTCGTATCGACCCCTTCTCACTTCTCATATGATTCTCGGTCCCGGCCCCAGACGCAGAATCGAGTTTCTACAGTATCGCAAATAGTAACGGATGTGGCTGTTGCTGACTGGTACTGTTATGTGCGTCAATGAGACTCAATGCCATACATGTATGACACTTGACGACAGTATTTGATTTATTATTTGTTAAACATTTTTCAAAATAAATCTCGGTAATAGACGACGCTTCATTTATTACGCATAATGTTGAAACACGTGCAATGTTATACACCTATGCGTTAATTCACGGAGGAAGAGTTCTACCAAATGTGTTAGTTGGGTTAATGGCGAGAAACCAAACTACTGTGTACTGTTTGTTGGCTATGATTGTGTACTCGCATAATCGTTTGTTTCATTGAGATAACAATGCAGGCGTTATCACCCGAGTTGTCGCTGACGAACTCTTCAACAAAATGATTCTTTCCATCATTATGACTGATTATCTGGGTGAAAGTAAATACTGTTACTTATTTAAAATCGTACCGCTGTTGTCATTAGTATTGTTATTTTATAGTTAAATAACGATCTCAATTGTTTACCTGCGGTGCTCCAGTCGTTCAACAACGATGAAAAATACTGTACTTACTAAAGTTTCTTTAAAACACGATAGGTGAGCTACATCTGATAACTCCTGCAGAACTAGCTGCAAGTAGAAATTATACTTTTGACTGCAAATTATCCGTGGTCGTCCTCAGAAACTGAGGGTGGCGGACGAAAGACCTGTCTGGAATATCGTGGTAAGAGTCGCTAGTTCCCTACTCACACTTTATGAGGACGACCACAGATTTTTGAGGCCGAGACATGAAAAGTAAAATTACAACAATATAGACTTCAGCAGGAATTTTAATACGTTATTACGTTTCCAAGAAATCTGTTGCTGATGCAGAGACGTGTCGTATTTCCATCTGTCTTAAAAATAAAAAACACAAGTTGTTGTAAAACCTCTGATTGATCTCGTATTTATATAACGGAGCGGTTGTTTCGGTAGCGGTCACCACCATCCTCAGCCTGACTGTTTCTGTAGCGGTCACCACCATCCTCAGCCTGGCTGTTTCTGTAGCGGTCACCACCATCCTCAGCCTGACTGTTTTGGTAGCGGTCACCACCATCCTCAGCCTGACTGTTTTGTGCGGCCGAAACAACCGCTCCGTTATGTAAAGAAATTAGCGAGAAAAAAACTTTTTTATTACTTTTATTTAGCAATCATGCGATCTTCTACTTCACGTGTACTACTGTGAAATTTTCACACAGCAGAATTGCACACAGCTGTATCGGAATTATCGATAAATAAATAATGTATGTGTGGGGTTGGGGAGCCAAACAAGTGCATCAAGAGATACGGCAAGAATGAAGCCTATTACGTTCTAAAAAAAATGCCAAACAGTGACCGAAATTCTACAAAGACATTGTAATAAGAAAATTCTTTCGGTCTATTAATCCGAGTAGAGGCAGGCCTATTAAAAAGGCAGCATGTTTTTAAACCTCATGAAAAATAATTAAAAAAGCCAGTGCTTCAAACATTGTACCTACAAAACTGAAGGAAATACTACGGGTAAAACTGAATAGGGAGGACACAGGGTTTAGTTCATATCGTCTGATCGTTTTACGCGTAACTGATCATGAAAAACGGGCGGGAAGAAGCTGCATGTAGACCAGCCCTTCTCTTTGCTCCTGTTTCGCGTTATTCTTCTGACACCGTCGTACCTTCCAGTTATCATAATCATCTGTACATCATCTTTTTCTTCACAAACATTCACAACAAAATCCGTTGTCTCTGAACACGTGGCTTAGAAATTTTATCTTCCTCTACCCCATTACTTTTAGAAGTTTTCTTTTTTACATCTTTTAAACTTTAACATTTGTTTTCCTTCCTATCCAACTTGCCTTTACTATCCGTTTCCATATCCACATCACCACTGTCTCCTTCCTCAATCAACAGATTAAACGCAACCATGGAAAGCACCCATGGTTTTTTCATGTGATATCGAGCAAAATAAAATGGTAAGGTGATGGGTAAAGTCCATCACAGGGCAAAACAAAAAAACGATGAGTTATAATCGTCTGTACATAAGCCGTAACAACAACTGCAAAGTCCCTTAAATCGGTCATATAATTAGTGATACGTGTTAAAAATAGTGAAGTACAATATTGAATACGGCATCTGACATGTTTAATGATTAACGTTTACTAATTAATATTATTCCGCAATGCAACAGATTTCTGAGAGAACTATTACAGAGCAAAATTAAACAGAAAGGGTTGAATTAAATACTAAAAAGCTTTCGATGTTCTACAGTCAAATAGAGAATTAATAATATCTAGAGAACAGTAAATTCTTAAAGAGCGCATATGGGTTTTTGTCCACATAATTCGTTACTTGCACACACGTGTGTTTAGTCTACAACACAACACAAAAGCCTCTGTAATGTAGTGTGCGTGCTCGCTAGGTAGGTAACTTGAATGAATTCGAGGGTTGTCCTTGACCATGACAAACACTTGGAAACTAGTTAGGTGCTAAGTCGCTCCAGACGAAACTCGGAATTAGCCACCCTGTCAACACTAATAAACGTTACCTGCACATTCAATCGAAACTGAATACGATAGCCTTGCACACGTGAAAATACTGGACGTAAAGTATAATTTTTGTTTACAGTTTCAGTAAAATTCAGCCGCTGAAAATTTTTTAAATGTTTTGTTCGGTAAATATTCGCAACTTAAACGTGAATAAACTTATATTGTAATTCACATACTGTATACAATGTGCCGCTATCATTATCTCAAAAATTTCATGTACATTCAACTTACAAAGGTATCGTAACATTCTACAACTTCCTGAATCGTCGCCATCTAGCTACTATATAAGAAACTATTGACTTTTTGAAGGTAAATGTTTGTTATATTTACTCAGTGGAGGTATTATGTCTTATCTGACAGAACAACAACAAAAAAAGTCTTGAATACTCTCGAATTTGTTATCACGTTACATTAAACTTCCATTCAAATGTGCTCTCAAAGAATTTCAGCTTCCATTGATGAAAATATGTATTTCTTGTAAACAATATAAGAAGTTTAGTTCAGGTCTTAATTCACTTTAAGATCAAAGTTATAACAAAACGACTATTTTTAAATTGCTCTGCTTACCATGTCGTGTACCCTACACAGTGGGTTCGAATTACAAACACGCCATTACATGCCAATTCAAATTAAAACTACGGGTGCGCGCGTGTGTGATGGAAGGGTGGATTAACTGTGAAAGAATCTAATAATAAATAGTGATAAGCACATTGATAACAATATATTTTTATATTAAATATATAAAAATGTTTATAACAAAATCAAATTGTTCTTTACCATTTAATTCCCATTTACGAGTACTGTGTATGTTAACTGCCAAGTTATTGAGTGAAATTTATTGTTGAAACAAAAGAAATACTTCAGAATAATGCGTACTGTATCTCATTTTTATAGCGTTTATGCCGACGTCAGTAATTACGTGAATCTTTCGTGTTGCGAGTAGGCCTATGTCAACGCAATTATGTAAATCACAATTACAACTGAAGCGGTCTAAATACAAGAAAAAAATTTGCTACATGACGAAGTCAGGTACACACTATACTTACCAATTATAGAAAAACGGTATAATCGTTACTTATTTATTATCAACAGATACGCAAAAATCAGAATTACACAACTGCAAAAACAAATTTAGGATAGGAACTGGATCTGGATGTTAGTACAAACAGTAAACGAAACGTTACAATGTTCATAACGTTCGCTCCCTTCTACAGTAGATTCGTTAGTAAGCAGTAGTACAAATGTACATCCTAGAATTTGTATTAATTTCATTGTCATTGCTACAATTAGTCTATATTATATTAAACTGTGTTCGTGCTCTCTAAGTGTTTACTCATACTTGATTTACATTGTACAGTATATTTTTAATGCAAATTATTCAGTTATAAAGACGTAATCCACACGACCGTCGAAAAACATGAACTGTCGAGTATAGAGCTGTCTTGGGTCCGCCGCACTCGCTGTTACTAAATGCATTTTACCATGTGGAATCATTAAAAATTCCTCAGCAATTTATACTGTTCAACTATTAAATTATATTAATTACATCGGCGTATATTCCACATCTGTGTTCCCCTTTCTCCGCACGAGCACATTCAAAATTTTAAAGCTATATTTAAGACACATAAATAAAAAGCATAAATTTTGACTAGCACAACGACGTCAACTTGGGCTTAAATTTCTTAGTACTAAACCACAAATTGTGAGAAACGTTTTACACATGACAACCTGAAATAGTTTTCGTTTGCCGGTAAAATTATATATTAGAAGATTTAACATAACAATTTGGGTATTATTATATTACCCTAACTGGTAAAATAACGTATAAATATATCATATAATGTAAAAAGTGTAAGTAGTAAAAAGTACATAAATATAGGCTATAAGCATGAACTATTGCAAGCAACAAATGTTCCGTTCATTAAACTATCGTGTTTGTTTTCCGGCACTTCTTAACTTTTAACTTCCCCATTTCAGAAAAGTTCCGAGTGTATGAATGAATGAACTATTGCAACCAACAAATATTCCGTTCATTAAACTATCGTGTTTGTTTTTCAGCACTTCCGTCATCTTAACTTTTAACTTCCCCCATTTCAAAATAGTCCTGAGTGTATGAATGAATGAACAGCTGTGTTTGAATGGACACTTGCTACGACCGTATCCGTTAAATTGCGCAAAACTTACAAATAGGCCCAAAACAAAAGTAGAACTGTATCTATTAAAGGTTTTTGTACACAGTATACGAAATAACCTCAGTCTCCCGGAGTACTCTCGTATGTATGTATTTACACCGGAATCGCAGACAACCGTAAGTAACAGGTATTGTACCTGCAAACGAAAGAAACGAGCTACTGTTTTTTCTCGTTTCATGTGATTAACTGGGTCATAAAGCACAAGATCATAAATCGTAATTTAATTAATTAAATTCTGAGAGATTTTTTAATAACTTTCGTATTCTTTCACATGCTACATACATAAAAATATAAATAATGTACACGATGTCGTTAACAACAGTAATAATCTTAAAAATGATTTATTATACACTTTATCTGTTTACCAGTTACTTACATATGATGCACGGCGTAATAACAACAGTTCCTATTTCTAGAATTAATAACTTCTTTTCTGGAAACTTTTGCACAGGGATTCTTTCGTACACTGATTTTCTTGGGGAGACGTAACAAAAGTCGGTCAAATTTCGTTTACATATTATATTATATTTCCGGATTTAAATTTATACTCGTAAAATATTTCCAACCGATTAACAACTCTAAACGCAGAACAATTATTAAACGTTGGCTTAATTTAATAACAATTTAAAAACAAAACACGGTTTAGTAATGTAAACAGAACGGCACAAGCTCACAACACAACACCACACAGCACGCTGGTCTGTTGTCGGTCATATGGTTGGACGGGGTCCCGCTGTTCGCGCCACTGTACGCCTCCAACACATGGTTGCCACATTTTGTTAAGAAACATTTTGCTAAACAACTGGTTGCTTCAGCTTTATCACTTACATCGGTATCGGTGTACCATCCGCGTAACCTACTACTCAATGCTGAACCGCCTTCGTAAACTGCGACAATCACGCTTGTTTTTATGAACTGTCAATGATAACGTTATTTTGAGATGAGTAGTTTTAGCTGCGCACTGCCATTTTAGTTTAAATTTACGCCAGTTCTTAACATAATTACCGAAGTAATTTGTAAACGGTTATCTACAATAAAATTTTTCAACGAGTAAATTAATGACGTATTTGTTGTTTCCTGTTATCACAAATTGTACATTGGTATAACGTAATAATCCAATTAAGAAAACAAAATTAACACTATAAATTATAATGTACAAAACAATGGAATTTTCACCAACCGTTCCTACAGTTACTTGTTACAAACACGTTTAGTTATAGCATACTTGGAACTATTAACCATTAGTTCAGAAACTGCTAAACGCACCCATACGTAACATTTTTCATATTTTTATTCTGACATACAATTAAAATAATTTCAAAACGAATATAATTTACATATAGGCCTATCATTTTATGCATACAACGTTATATGAAGTCATACAGTGAACCTGGGAGTTTGCAATCAATAAAATTTACTTCAAACAGTATTCAGCACAGGTCACCGGCATAGTGACCTTTGGGACACTTTGCCATTTACGATTTTTCTCCTTCAGAGAAAAGTCTTAATTGACGTTAGAAGTGCATTACAAAGAAAAAAGTATAGTATATTAAACTTCATTCTGTTTAAACTTTAAACTGAACGAAACAGGCAGTTTACTCGAAGTTGAAAAGAAATTAATTTTAATAAGAATGAGAATATGAACATATAAAAATTTATAAAGAATAATAAAATAAACACTTAAAAAACGATGACCAAGATATACGGTAACGGTGAAAACGTTACTGTATTGAGGAACTACAAACGTGGAAATGCAAAAGACGCTGTTTAATAAACACAGAATGAAAAACATATGCACCAAATCTAAAAGCAATAACCCCCTGCCAAAAACACTATAATAAAAACTTTGCTTTAATCCAGTCTAATTGAGAGAGAAATATTTTAATTTTTCCTTCAAGCAGAATTTTATGTTTAAAATATTTTAGAAACGCCGTTTAAAAATGTTCGAAAACAGCATTAAAAATGTATTAAATTAAATTTGATGCCTTTTCGTAATTCGTAGTTAGCTCCTCCCCCCCCCCCCAAATAATCTCTGGTTCCACACTACTGCTACAAGTGGTAAATTAACTTCAAAATCGCTGCAATGCGTATGGAAATCAGTCTGAATGGTAGGCCTACTTAATGATTACGAGAAAAAATCTGATTCCACTTACGTAAGAAGAACTGTAATAAAAGCTTTAGAAGAACTATCTTATTTTCGAAAATAGAACACTCTTATGCTGTAAATAATTTCCCTTAACTCAGCCTACCGTAACGTATCCTATCAAAACATTATATTTGAAGCAGCCTTTATCCATAAACTCCGAGACTTTCAACACTCCTGGAATAGGAACCTCTTGCGTTCAACTAAGCACACGCTTTCACGTATGTCAAGGGAAATCAAATGTACATAGACGAGAGAAGGCCGAAGAGTTAACGCATCTTACACCTCAAGGTCAGTCGTTGTAGTAATAGTACACGTGAGTGATTATGATTATATACACAAAGGTGTCGTCATAGTCGGTGCACCTCATAGCAAAGTGCCTAAGCTTCAAACAGAATGTGACGTCACGAAGTACGGTACAAACCATCACTCTCCCAACCCATTTAATCAACGTACAGTAATATTTCTGTACTTTGCTGTTGACATCCTCCAACATCTTCCTCTTTCTTTAGCATTCTCCATTGGTGTTTATTTAGACAGTCGATATGGTTACGAACACACGGCGCTGGGATTAACATAATCTCGACAGTCCTCTAAGTAGTAAAGGTTTATAACTTCTAATTTTAACGCACTGTGGATAGCGAGTCTCAAAGACTTTATAAAATATTAACAAATTCGTCAATACGTTTACTTATATTTCCTTCTTTATACTACCTGCAGAAAACGTTTTTATTCAAGTATTAAAAATAAAGGTTGCAAATCGAAACGTGTCTGCATACAATTTGGAAAATTAATTGTTTTAAACTAGCAAAATCGCCTGGACAACACTCAACACCATTCGTTTGTATAATAACATATCAGATAAATCATGACTTATACAACGTATCCCTCCTCATCCCTCTTAAGCTAAAGAAGATACGTGAAAATTGATTCCAATATATTCTCTTAAATTGCACAGACTAAATAAGGGCATTTTTTTCAGTTTGTAAAACGTCCCATAAAATCTTTCGTACGTTTATTCTTTTGGAACACCACGAAACTGCGTGGTGATTTTCGATCTTTTAATACACAATAATCAAGGAGACAAAAATAAAAACAAGCCCAAAAGTACGTTAAAGAAATAAAATAAATATTCAGAATCCCCCACACACATATTTGCCACTTCTACAAATTTTCGACTTCGAAAACATCATCAGTATCTGCCTGGATATCAATAGCATACTTCTACTAACCGAGTCTTTTCTAGCATCGTCATTCAGATAGATCTGAATAGAAATTGAAACCCCTCAAATAATAGTTTGTATTTCTAAAATTGTTCTTTTAACTCTTGATAAAAAAACTCGATAAACGTGGTATATAAACTTACTTTGAAGTGATTTCCAATTCGAGGAAACAAATCTAAGTCAACCTAATCACTGGAGAAAAAAAAGAGATGAAAAGGATGAGTCATTAGTTTTACTCAGTACCAGTACCACCACATGTAACTGCTTTAACAAAGTTAAAAGTTGATAAAAGTCAAATATTTTTTCCCCATCTCTTGCTTCTACCCAAGTTCTTTATACATAGGTGGCCTAAGCCAAAACAGGTGAAAGAACGTTTATAACAACACAAAACACAGTGTTCAATATGATTCATTTTAACTAGGTTGCTTTATAACCGTCATTCATAGAGAAGTAATATCAAGAAACTCAGTTACAAAAGGGGTAATTGCATTCGTGGACTCTTACCAAATCATATTTTGCAGTTGTCTTTTAGGGTTTTTATTCTTCGATGTAATGCAGATTTTCAATATTTTCTCTTCAGGAAGCTATCTGACAAAAATACAGTATATCTCAAACAAAGAAGACAATTACAGATCTCTGAAAAATTTCAACCCCTGCACACTGCTATATTTAAATGGCAGGAAGCGTGATTGTAAGTGTTTCAGACTCTTCAAAGGTAGTATATAAAAATACTACATATCTACCCCGTTTATAATGATTTACAATCGCATATGCGCAAAAAACAGCTGCTGGTTTTACAAAAAAAAGCACGTGCCGCTAGTCAAAGTACGCATGTGTACTTCGAAAAAAAAAGTAAAAAATTTAGTTTTAGATACATATTTTTACAATTACATGTCATTTTTGTTATTAGTAGCATTAACGTATAAAGAAGAACCATATTTAGCATAAAATATTTTCCTCTACGACGAATAGAACACGAGTAATCGATTAATCGATTTTCGAAATTTCCCTAAATCACATTACGTTACCGTTCTAGTCAAATTTTAGACTGAAATTTAGCATACACAGTTGTTGCTATTAAAAGTATAATTGTTAAAAAATTCATAAAATATATGCAGTTTATTTAGAGTTGTTATAGATATGCGAAATTTTTATTTAGGTTGTGTACACACTCTGAAATGGTCTATGTTGTGCTGATTTTTGAAAAAAAAGCATAAAGAAAAACTTTTTTGTCTGAGAGGAGACGGCGACATATTAAAAAATACTGTGGACAGAACAACAAATTAAACATTTTTATGGAAAGTGAAAAGCAGTGCCAGTCATTGGCTACGACAAAAAACTCAGTGACGGACTGTCTATTCTGTATACACAGTCCACTATACATATGCTTATCTTAATTTCTTAA
This sequence comes from Magicicada septendecula, assembly GCA_034769895.1. Lineage (NCBI taxonomy): Eukaryota > Metazoa > Arthropoda > Insecta > Hemiptera > Cicadidae > Magicicada > Magicicada septendecula. Next base: position 1,029,316,504 of record CM068367.1, on the reverse strand, counting down.
TTTAATTTTATTAATTTTTTTTAATACTAGAACAGTTTCACTTACTTCCGCGTTCGTTTCCTGCGTTATTTTTGTTATATCTAGTAAAATGTAGAAACAAAATTAAAAGCCCATTATTTTCGAACTCTCACTGTAATTAAATTTCTCTCCGTCGCAGAAATGTCAAGACACCACTAAATCTGATAGCGTATTTAAAATACAATTACGCACACTACATAACTGATAATCGTTTACAATATGGGGGAATAATGGAGTACTAGGGTATATTTTAACTGACTTATTCCGTGCAGCAGTACAGAATGTTAAAATAGTCTGTATGATATCCAACATCCGAAACGGATAGGAACTATCAGAAGAATAATGGTATATTTAACCTCCCGACGAGAATATTTTCTAGAACAATTTATTTAAATGTGAATCTGTAACATTTCCCTAGAAAATTAGTATGTATTGCATGGTCTGCACAATTAAATATATCTTATTCTTATTAATGACCTGCGAACACATTTCTTAATTCATTCAAACTATTTGAGTTTTTGCTTGGAGTACGTTCAGCCAACCATACCGCATCGAACACTTTTACTACTGAAGAAAACCTCCAGCGGGTGGCTGAAACAGCGGCGTCTAGAATTTGGTGGGGGGGGGGGGGTCCAAGGTCCGGTCGAGTCGGCTTCATACAAAAAAAAAACAAGACTAATCAGCAATCTTTAACTGGATGAAAACCGTGTTTAACATTCCGAAATCAATCCCATTAAAGTAAACGGTAATAACACAATAAAAATACGCATTACTGAAGCATTGTTTAGAAGATACTGACTGAATTGATTTTCCTGTTTCATATTTTAAACGTATACACAAACGCTGTATAATAAACCTGTTTGTAGGCTTAAAAAAATAGTTAGTAGCTGTTAAACACAGCTAAAAAATAATAAAAGAGTCTAAAAATTAAGAGTTTAACAAAGTTCGTCAACTTTTTTCGACACTCTTTGGAGGGGGATCCGGACCTGTTCGTTACCCCTCGTAAATACGCCCCTGGGCCGAAACGTTTAGTAAGAAAAAACGAAAAACGACATCATCAAGCAACAGACCACTGCTCAATAGTCCGGTAGTTATTAACTCTTTTAATATAATTCTAACTATTTTTTAAATCGTGAAACTCATACGATTTCACGGCTTGGTGTTTTGGCTATTTTTAATAATTTCAGTTGTTATTTAACGTACAAAATGGTGTTGTAAATGGAAAAAGTGACAAATAATCTTTGCCTCCTAAGTTCTTAGCCAACATGTAAACTTACTTCCCATTGCGTCACTCTGTTTCCACAATCTCTTCACTATGTAATTAAAGTCTCAGTCCAGATCTGCTGCCTGTACAGCCCAAGTATACACTTCCACGTTGACATAGCAGCCTACGATTTAACTACATTGGCTGTCATAATCTCACTTGTATCTTGACTATTACAGTCGACATACCACGAATTGTGAAAATTGTAACACAAAAATAGTCTCACGAGATGCAAAGATTCACTCTTCTCTCTTAAAATGTATCCCCTGATTTTGTTGTTATGTGCGAGGTTTTATTTCCCTCGTAAAAAGTTAATTTAAAAAAAATATTTTAGCTATGTTGTGGTTTCAGACGTAACAGAATGTAGGCCTATTTATGTTCACAATTATGTCGTATTCATAGGCTGTTCCCTACATTTTGTATTTATTTTTATTTCTGTTAGTATCCACACACAAGCGCGAACTCTTATTAGGCGCCGTCCATATATTACGTCACCACTTTGGGGTGGAGGGGTGTGTGGCAGTCCGAGTTGATCACCAGTCCGAGTTGATCAAATGACGTCACAGGCTTATGACATCAGAGATAAAGAGGCCCTGGTAGCTGGTTTCCGAAGTCTCTGTGTACATGTACGTTGACGAATTGGTACATGTGGAAAAGCATTGCATTGCAAAAAAAAAAAAAAAACAGTCGCTCTGAGACGTTTTTAAAGTGTGGTTGACTACGTTCGGCTAAATCGTGTCTTTAAACATCGTCGCTTTGTTATAAATCAACGATATTATTACTTTGTTGTTGTGTTATATTAGTATTTGTGTTTACAGTGTTTTAAGTATCTTACTTAATATTCGATAGTTGTTCGTATTTTGTTTGCATATTCAGATCTCAGTTGGGATAATTAAAATGAGGGTTTTCGAAGGAGGAATAACACCGCTGGATATACAAAGGTTTTTAATTACTGGAGCAATTCCTGAAAAGTGTACAAAATCGTATCAAAGTAGAAACTTTAAGAGACAATGTAAACTTTATGTTATTCGTGACAATAAACTGTTTTATCGTAAATGTGACGGGCTAAGAGGTACAGAAAAATTAATAGAAATTGTTCACGACGATAATAAAATACAAAAATTGATGGGCGTAGCCCACAAAGGTGCTGATACTAGCAAACAAGCGATTGGTATGTCTGCACATCGAGGAATTAATAGCACCGTGGACATACTTTCACAACGGTACTACTTTAAAAATATAAAATTAAAGGTGACAGATTTTGTAAAAAATTGTGAAGTGTGTCAGAAAGTTACACCTCCATGGGTGTCTTGTGTACCCGAAATGAAGCCAATTCCTGTTCCTAAGAGAGTCATGGAACAAATTGGAATAGATGTTATGCAGTTACCAGAAGTGCAGGGAAAAAAATACATAGTGGTGGCAGTAGACTACTTTTCAAAGTGGGCTGAGGCGAAAGCCCTTCAAAATAAGACTGGCATTGAAGTGGCTAAATTTATTTATGAAATTATATGTAGACATGGTTGCCCTAAAATACAAATTAACGATAATGGTCGCGAGTTTGTAAATGAAGTTTCTAAAGAATTGCATAGACTGACGGGGACAAAACAAAGATTAACATCACCCTACCACCCACAGGCTAATGGATTAGTAGAACGTCAAAATAGGACAATAAAAGATAAACTGAAAAGAACTTTAATGGAAAACATTAATAACTGGCCTGATGTTCTCGAGAGTGTATTATTTGCGTACAGAACATCTAGACACAAAACAACAGGATTTTCACCTTTTTTTATGTTATACAACAGAGAACCAGTTTTACCATTAGACCTTGTTGATGAAGATAATTTGACCGATGAAGACGAGGAGTCTCTTCAGGTAGCTGAAAAAACAACGGATGTTCAAGAAGTACAGGAAGATATTGTCGAAGAAAATAAAGAAATAAAAAGAAAATTACAAAAAATATTAGAAGTGAAAAAAGTAATTGATGAAGCAGCATTAAAAAATATCAGAAGAGCTCAGATTAAACAGAAAAAGCAATTTGACGAAAGACATACAATAACAAAGAAAATGGAAATAAAACCTGGGAGTAGAGTTTTGGTAAAAAATGTGACAAAATTCAAAAATAAATTAATGTTTACTGAACTTCCATGGAGTGGACCATTTACAGTTAACAAAGTTTTAAGAAACGAGTATTGTATATTACAAGATGAAAGTGGCAAAGTGAGGAAAAAGAAAGAACATGTGAAAAACTTGAAAATTTTCTACAATCTACATGATGATAAATCTGATGTGGAGGTTTCTGGTGAGTGGTGTGAAGTGATTTTTTTTTATGATCCGGTTGACGTAGAGTGGCAAATGGAAAAGTGTAAAGTGTTGGGTCTGTCCTTTGAAGGACAATGCACGTGTATTAGAATCGGGCATAAATTAGCACTTGCAAAACCACACGGTGTGAAGAAAATTGTGGGTGACGGAAATTGTTGGTTTAGGGCAGTTTCCTACGTAATTACTGGCAGTGAAGGTTATCATATGGACGTTAGAAACATAGTTGTCAATTATATGGACAATGAATTGAACAACAACCGAGCCAATGATTTATTTAAAGGTAGAACGTCACTAAAAAATATGATAAAAGAAGGCACATGGGCAACTGAAAGTGAGATATTTGGAACTGCATCACTTTTGAATACAAACATTTTTGTGTACACAAAGATAAACTCAAAAAATGGAGAGAAGTGGGACTGGCAGTTATTTACAGCAGGTGCTTCAGCAAATTTAAAAAAAAGTGAAATTCCAAGCCAAAAAAATATATACATTACAAATGAAAGTGGTTGTCATTATGAAGTTGTTATTTCAGTTCATGGAATGGGTGTAGTTTAAGCAATACCTACGTGTCTACAGAAACGTAAGTAGGCTACTATACTATTATTTTATCTCTTATTGTATATAAAGTGTAATGAAAACTAAAGACATCTTTTTATAGTGTAAATAATTAATAATTTTGTTTTTATTTTTTTAAATTAATTAATTGATACAGCTTTAAACAATTCGTTAAAACGAATTTTAAAATGATTAATTATTATGGCAACTTCGAAAGTTACATAAATTTAGTTTCATGAAACAGATGAAACTAATTTTGTACTGAGAATCCCCGAAATACTCCACTCTGTGCAAGCCGAAACATAACGTTTATTGCATACTGCAAAAATATTTTTTCTATTAGTCTTGTTTTTCTGATTGCATATAATTTACTTTAAGGAATAATGGTTAACACACAAGCTAAGTTATTTTTTCATTCAAGTGAGTTTACGTTAAATTCGAATACTTTTAATCCTATAGTCGTTTAATTCTACAAGACCGAAGGAAGTGACAATAAAAGTAAGCGACGATATGACCATTCAATTTGGAATGCTTCATTCGCCGTGTTTAAAGATGAGCTTCTGGAATTTGGAGCTACCAACCACGAAAACATCAGCTCGCACAGTTCGGCGAAATTGGTAAGAAACCTGTAACATTTACTCTGAAATAATTAAGAGTGTGACGGGGCGGCGAATGGGACCGGACCCCACCCCACAAGGTCGACAGTTGACAAGAAATGTTGTTAATCTCCTAATTTTTAAGCTGTTTTATTAATTTCACAGCTGTATGCGCTAATACAGTAGTACCCCATTTTTAAATAGAGGTCTAAAAACAAATTTATTACACAGAATATGCGTGTACGTTTGAAATATGAAATATAGGAAATTCAAGTAAATCAATAAGTATCTTATATAAACAATGTTGCAATAGCGCTTATTACTTCCATATTCCTTAAGGAAATGGAAGTACTGTATGGTGATGGCAAAAAAAATCGTGTTCGAGATTATTGCAGATTCTGATTGTACTACACTCAAAACATGAAAAAAAGTCGTTTTTCGAAAAGTGTCTGTGTGTGTGCTGTCTGTCTATCTGTGTGTAGATTTTTTTCTATGGCAAACGATAGCTGCCGCAAATTCAAACAGAATCAAATAATTTTGTGCGTACAGCTCTGATTTGTAGAGTACTCACGACCTATTGTTTTTGGTGAAGATCGGTTGAGGGAAAGGGGTAGTTTACCAGCAACGGTTTTTTTATCAAGGATAATTTTTTTTTGGCAAACGATAACTGCCGCAAATTCAAACAGAATCAAAAATTGTTTGCATACAGCCCTAAATTGCAGAGTTCTCAAGACCCATTGTTTTTGGTGAAGATCGGTTAAGGGAAAGGGGTAGTTTACCTGCAGAATTTTTTTATCAAGGGTATTTTCTATGGCAAACGGTAACAGCCGCAAATTCAAACAGAATCAAATAATTTTTTGTATACAGTCCTGATTTGTAGAGTACTCAAGACTTATTGTTTTTGGTGAAGATCGGTTAAGGGGAAGGGGTAGTTTACCTGCAACATTTTTTATCAAGGGTAATTTTCTATGACGAATGATAACTGCCCCATATTCAAACAGAATCAAATAATGTTTTGCATACGTCACTGAATTGTAGAGAACTCAAGGCCTTTTGATTTTGGTGAAGATCGGTTAAGGGTAGTTTACCTGCAATCTTTTACGTTTTAACAAGAGTAAAGTACTTGAAAATTCATTTAAACTTTTTCAAACAATGGTAATTGTTAAAAATAAAATAATTTTGTTGTCAGGCAATAAAATTATAATTTTTTCATTTTAATGTAAATCATGTATAAGAGAAAATATATCGTGGGTGGCAGGCAAGCATATCTCACTTATGTACTGTTTACGTTTCCATTTTATTATTATGACTACCGCAATAAAAAGGCAGGGAAGACACACACACACACACACACACACACACACACACACACACACAAAATTCGCGTTATTTCTGGCCTCATTCATGTTTATTTTCTTACATTTGCACGCTTTTTAAATGGAAAGTGTCGAAACCCATACCAACATAACGCGTGCAAGACGAAAAAGTGTTCAGCGTGGATAGCGATTTGCTTCCTGTGGATCGTTGGGCAGTGTAACTGCACGTGTTTACAGAGGAACGATTCATAGACAGACTTTTCGTCTTTAGGGAATGAACCATCTGCAAGATGCTGAGGGTCCATGAGTGACTTCGGAGCGCTCCTTCTTTTCCGCGTGTTTGTTCTGTGAAACGTGCACTGTAGATTCGCAGCTTTACTCTAAGCAACGCTCAATAGGAAATGTTGAAAATTTTTGTCCACGGTGTACCCTCATACACACTAAACCTGCTCTGATGTTTTAATTACGGACGTCATAATATTAAAACTTTGGAAACTTGAGCACTACTTAATGGAGATCAATCATTAACTTATACAAGCCATTAATTTTATGCATATTTTTTATATATATGTGTACAACGTTATCGGCAACAAAGAAGTAGTTTTTGTTAAAATTCCTTCCCGGGATATTTGGCCGTAGTCCAATGTTTTCTACAAAACCAGACGTTTCGGCAATGCCATCGACTTCCATCATCAGTGAAAATCGAATGCGATAACGTGAGGTGGTATACGTTAGTGACCACAGTACTGTGGTTAAGGCTGAAGCAGTAAGTAGAAAGAAGTAGTTTCTATGGTAATATTTCATTTCGAAAATGATTTTAAATATAAATCTTAGAATATGGAAGTCATGTATGCTTCTCCATACCGATATTTTTTATTGTGTTGTTACTTTAATGGGACTGAATTCAGTATGTTATTACACGTTTTTAACCCATTTTAAAGACTCAAATATTGATTAGTTTTAACTTGCTTTCTTTTGTATGAAGCCGACTCGACCCCCCCCCTCAGACCAAATTCTAGATTCGCTACTGAGTACATGTCCGTGAGTACAGCGGTGAGTCCCATTACTTCGAAAGTGTTTATGCACGTGAGTTTAACTCGGCAGTGCCCCATTTTTCTCTATTCCCCGTTACACGTCCCCATATCTCCATGAAACTGTGGAGTAGGCCTAAATTGTCTAAGGTATGCCTTTTGACATGACACAATGAAAACGGAAAAAACAAATAACGGCGCATAAGAACTGGGTGTAGGAAAGAAGCTGGTGTGACCAATCTGGAAGGAAGAACGTCTCAGGATAAACTACATGTGGCACCAACAGACTATAGGCCACACTCGAATCTAAAGACCGTATGCTGAGGAAGCAACATCCAGAATCTGCTAAAACCACCGCAGATGCGCTGTCGTCCAGGTTCGGGCAATCGCTGGCCTTGGCGCGAAAGCCGCCGGTCTCAACGCCGACACCCCACCACAAGCGGCTGGCAACTCAGCTGCCACGATCTAACGTCAGAACGGCGCTAGTCTAATAATCCAGGGGAAACCATAGACCCGCTGCCTCAAACCTTGCGGCTCCCAGCGGTTGAACTACAAAATTAAAGAAAATCGTTACGCCTTTCGCGTCTTGCACCTTACTCCGTCCAGGGAGGACCCGCTAGTTGACCTCTTCTGCCACAAACACGTGTCCCTTAGTATCAGAAGAAACAGTCTCTAATTCGGTTGCATGCTTTCAATTTTTTCATTTTTTTTTTTTAATTTTTGCATGTCTTTTTAATTTTTGGCTTTATTCCTTATTTTGTATATTCCAACGTGTTACCTTTAGGGGGTCTCATTACAAGTAAGTATCGCAATAACTTCATTTGTTGATCTGTTATCTGTTACATAGAGGTTCTCGAACTGTAGATGATATAAAAAATGCTTTGCTCTTTGGTATTTGATGTTCATACAAATCGTTTGGCGAAAAATGATTTCGACGGTTACTAAAGAAACGTGATTTGTATTTACGTGGTTTGTAGTCAGTAAACAAGCTTTCAAAAATGAAAACATCTGAACAAGTCGTGGATTATTTATAAACTTTACGGATTTATTGAACTTTCTAGAAAAACCACATCGCTGCATCCAACATATTGTTTAGTTAAAAATAAATTCGGTACGAGGATGATTGAACTCATGACTTATAATAATCCTGTACGGCGAGTCTCGAACTCATGAGTCAGAGACGGGACGCAGTTTGGGACACGTGTTATGTTACAGTCACAAATACATGGGAGTCAGTCGGACTTGGATGTAACTCTTTTGATGCATGTATCTGTTGACTAATCTTACAGCAATCATTACAGATATAGTTTGTTCAGTTTTTGGAGTAAGGATAGGACACAGTTACTGTTTTTGTTCATTACGACCTAAGCTGGAGTACACTATAAACATTTTTCACTTCCGTACTCTTATGACTTCTAATCATAGAATTTCCAGTGATTACGTAGAAGGCTGCATATACAAATAACACGTCGATCTTTGTTGAAGTTTTTGCAGAGATCTATAGCCGTAATTTAATTTTCAGAATTTTTTACCATAATCCATAACTGCTACATTCTTGTGAAAGATATACAGTCATATAGCAAACAGCATTTTTATTTGTTATTTCCACTTATAGTCGACTTAATGAAGCATTTTAGTAGACAATGTTTAGAACTGTTAGTAATAGAACAAACCGACATGAAACCTTTCGTACTATCTTCTACATAGTGTCCAGCACATTGAAAGTTATAAAAAGTTTTTGTTGGTCTCCCCACTAGGTGGTTTCACCCCTCCACATAGGTGGGAACTAGAAAAAATAAATGACACCTGCAGTTAATAGATCTTTAAATTTTAAGAAAAAAAATTATAGCCTATGTGCTATGTGTATAGCCTATTGATGAAAACCAATGGTTTTTGAGTTTTGCGTTTGTGAATTAAACAATAATTTTATTTTTACACCCTAACATCGTTACCTCGTAAAACCTTCCGTTGTGTAACTTAAGAAATATTAAATTTGTCAAAACATTATACATTAATTTTGATTAAAATTAACTCCCGGGCTGTTTGGCCGTGGTCCAAAGTTTATGAAAAAATAACGCTAACGAGTCAACGCTAACGTGGGATGATATACGTTAGCACTACGGTACTGTGTTAACTCGTTTTTACTGAAGATGGCAGTCAGTGGCACTGCCGAAACGTCTGGTTTTGTCACAAACTTTGAATCAAAAACTTTAATTTCTCTAGAACTAACATATTGTAATATACGAGTGTTTAACATGGTGGCTCAGTTTTTTTTTCACTTAAAAAGGGGGGGTAATTACTTTGAATAATTAGAAAACCATAGGACTAATAAAAATACTACTCATATGTTAGATTAAACGTTGATAAATGTCCTTTTATAGAAATTCTGTTTTATTGTAATAGCAGTAAAAATAACATGCGTTCTTCATACATTTCTATGAAAATTGGCAATTTTCTTGCTATCATTTTCTGCTTATCAGGTGTCAGTATTCTATTATTTTGAACACATTTAAATTTTTGGACCTCAGCCAAAAACAATGCCAAGCAGCAGAATATATTAGAACAAAGAATGAACGAAACCTTGGACTCCTTGCACAACTGGGCCTCTGAGAACAACATGAAAATTAACATCTCAAAGACTGCTTACCAATTTTTCACGATGCGCCATAAAAATGACAACTTCAACTTGAAGATCAACAACCTAAACCTTCCCAAAAGCGAATGTACAAAATACTTAGGTGTACACATGGATAACAAACTATCTTGGAGGGACCATGTGACAAACACAGCAAATAAAGTCAACCAAAAACTGAAACTTATAAAGCGTATTGCTGGAGCTACCTGGGGATGTACGCAGGACACTCTGAATACCACATACAGAACCTATATAAAACCAGTCGTGACATATGGAAGTGGATACTTGTAACAGCCAGCAGCTCTAATCTGAAGACATTGGAAACAACACAAAACAGTGCCCTACGGCTGATTAGCGGAGGTGTGAAGACCACACCTGCCCTTTCTCTTCAGTTGTACACAGGCCACTTACCGATCACTTCAGAAATAAACCAACAAGCTGCCATCTCTCTGGACAAAATAAAAGACTTACCACAGGCAAAATGGGCAAAAAATAGCCAAGACGGGACACATCTGAAGACCCAGACATTACCAGTTAATACTGCCAACAAGTACTTGACACTGCTGGGCATCACAACTGAAATAGAACCTTTTTGCCCAAAAATTAAACCTACAGAATACCAAACAATCAACACCAATCTCTCTCTTCTGTCTGATATGAAAAAGCAAGATGCACCTTCCACAATCTTGCACCAAATGGCACTAGCAACCATTAATGAAAGATATCCCCAGGATGAATACCTTAGAATCTATACAGACGGATCGCTCATAGAAAAACATGGAAAGGCTGGCGCAGGAGTACATTGTAAACTGTTCTCCCACTACATTTCAGTGGGAGAAAATAAAACCAGTTTTGATGGAGAAATAAAGGCAATACATATGGCATTACAACAACTCTTACTCAGACCACTAACTTTTAAAAAAGCCGTTTTTCTTGTTGACTCCAAGTCTGCAATCCAGTCTATCGCATCAAACAGACAGCCTATAGATGACACTGTAAAAGAAACAGGATGCAATAAACCTTCTCAGTAAACAAGGGAAAACAATAATTCTCCAGTGGATCCCCTCACATGTAGGAATAAGTGGGAATGAAACAGCCGACCTGCTAGCTAAAAAGGGTACAACATTGCAAGGGAGAAAAACACTACACAGCACAAGAACAATTAAAAGACTTGTTAAAAACAAAACACAAGAGATGTTCACCAATGAGGCCAGCCTTGCGTCTAGTGGTAAACGGTGGAAAAACATTGGAAACACTTGGGACAAAAACAAAAATATACCCAGAAACCAAGCAGTAGCGAACTTCAGACTCAATACTGGTCACGACTGCCTTGCTGAACACCTCCATCGTATTAAGATCTACAAATCCCACCACTGCACAATTTGTAAGCAGCTGAATACAGTGATGAACAGAGACCATCTTCTTGTGTGTTCGGGATTGGACCACTCTTATCAAGAGACAGGGAATCTATCAAGACTCTATTCGGATGCCAGAAGACAAATGGAATGATTCAATGTCCTGCCATTAGAAAACAACAACTTCTTACTCGCTCTATGGAAAAGAGCATTGATGTAATTATAGAATGTCGCAAAACCCTGAAAATTACGAAGTGTATATATTTGTTTGCGAGACCGGGTTTAAATACCCCATTTGATGGTTCGAAAGTAATGAGGGAGATGAAATTACTTTGTCCGAACTTAACAAAACGCGAGTATTTAACTGCGACTGGATTTGCGCCATCATGTAGCTACAATGGCGCATGTAAAAAGTCCTGCACTGTCTAAGAAAGTCAGTAAATTTATGTGCCATACACAGTCTGTCCACGATAAAAATTACGTGACTCCATTAGCGTTTGTAAATCGTGGCGTCGTGGAGAATTACTTAGCCAAACTAGAAGAGACAACGCTTCTCCCAAAAGAACCTATAGAAAATCCAGTAAACGAACGTCACATACACATACCAGACGAAGAAGAAGAAATTTCCGATGACGACGGATCAAAAGCACATAAAAGATGAAGGCGGTGGACAGAAGAGGAAAAACATAATTATATCAGAATTCTCTGAATATATAAAAAAAGGTATTAACCCGGGCACAAAAAGGGGCAAAACGTTGATTGACAAAAGAAATCCTGTTAGAAGGATGTACCCCTGCCCAGATTAATGCATTTGTTGACAACATAAATAAAAAAAAGTAAAGCTTCCATCCTCATTTTCTTATTTAAAACAGGTATAACATTAACATTACATTTTACAAAGTAGGCTGTATTTCTATATTGTAATGAAATTGGTTATTATTTCCGTTTAATTTAAAATCATATGACCACTCTTCCTACAAAAAACACATAATACAGTAACATGCAAGATTAATCATTTTTGTACATTAGTAAAGTTTATAATCCTCTTTGAGAAACTACCTACAGCACGGTTTTGTTATATACAAAAATTAGTCTCTTCAACATTTTTTTTTCTTTATATTAATAGACTAACATTTAATTATGAAAAACCATAGTAGTGAGAATAATAACGAATATATGTACTTGACCTTACTCTTAATCACTTTCTCACACCTCCGTTAGTGTTCGAAAGTCGGAAGCTGTAGTGCAAAAGTTGAATAAAGGGTATGATTTTAAATGTAGGAAAGAACGAAATCTGCAAATGTCGAATGTCCAAAAGTAGAGGGCGTATATGATTTTTTAAATGAACAATCTGCTTTTCTTATGTATTTATATTTTTGTGTTAGTATTTTTTGTATAGGATTATTCTAATATAACTTGTATGTCATTTGTATTTTCTCGTATTTTCTGTACATAATTTAATATATATAACACATTTCTTCTGCTTTCAGTATACTGCTTAGACTTTTGTTTTAAATGTTAGTTTTATAATCTTTGCATTGTTTGAATTGTTAAATTTTTTACGTGAAAGGTTTTATTAATATAACTTAATTTAAAATTTTTGCTTTGGATTATTGCAAAATGTAGTTTACATACGTGATTTATATTTTTTGTTATTATCTGCACTTATCCTTTAATATATATTTAATTATTTGCCCTTTTTATTTTAAGTTTTGATGTAATAGGCTATATAATTAAATTACGTTACTTCTGCAAGCAGTGGCGTAACTAGTAACAGCTGATTGTTGTCTACACGTTGTAAATAAATAGTCAGCTCTTTTCACTATTGCATTAATTTATAATGTTTATAATGTATTTATGTTAATAAATTAGTACTTTAAGTAAAAGTAGTAGTTTCATTTTAATTAATTCTTTTATTAGGAAATAATTATTTTTGGGTTTGTATATATTCATTTTGTGTTTGTATTTTCCCAAATATGTATTTTGTGATTATTTGTATCTTTTTGATTATGTATTTAATATATAAGATTTTTCCAAAATTTGATATTCACTAGTGTACATATCTGGTTTTCAAACTTTATTGTTTTACTCAAAATACTTTTTAATTTAAACATTTACTTTATTTATTAAATTTTTTTAATGTAATACTACTTTAATAAAAAGTATAATATATTATCTTGTTGTTTAATTATTTTCCATATGTTTCACCACTCACAGCACTAAAACCTTTGGAAGTAGCCCTAAAAAGTTAAAAGACCTACATATAAAATACCTTCACCTTCAAATCGTCTAGGTGCGATTACTTAAATTAATACACGGTATGAGTATACGAGGTGAGTAACCATCGAAATTATTAAAATACAACAGTTATTGAGTTGAATTTTTATTCTACCAAATAAGTAAAATCATACAATTGTGCCTTATTTACTTGAAATGAAATTTCCATTTTATTAACCTTTACATTGAAATGAACCTTTACCTTTATTTTGAACTTACAAACTTTTAAATACTAAAAGCTGATTTTTCTCTACACGCAAGATGTGGTTCTAAATTACTGTACAGAGAATAATAGACATGTAACTGTGTAATTAAAATGAATATTTTGTTTTCGTAGTGTCCATCAATCAATGAATTTTAACGATGAAGGATTTGCGAGGACCGGTCAAAAAGTATAACACAAATTTTAAATTATTTCTGCCGACGTTTCAACAATATTTAATGGCATCATCATCCAAAAATTTAAACACCTAAACACTACATCTACTCAAAATTGGATGCAATAGTGTACAGTGTGTGGAGAAACGTTTATGTTACTACGATAATAAAATATACGTACTATTATTTAAAAATAATAAAATGAATTAAAGTGGAACTCAAACAATATTTAAATTTACTCAAGATGGTATTAAAAGTGTACGTATTAAAAAAGTAAAAGAAACTTCTCTTCTTCTTTACGATTGGCAAATTACTTATCTCTCACAGACGTAGACTGAATTTCCTTTATACGACACAAAAACGGTAGAGCTCCACATTGCTTCATAGATTTAAAAATTTAGTTATTTCTTTACTCATTGTTCGAAAACGAATCAGCTAATTGAGCAGATTACAGGGAAAAATAAAATTTGGGTAAGATCATTTTCTTACGAAGTAAACAGGTGTTACAAATAGTTTACTCTTATACGCAAAAACGTAAACTCAGGCACGCTACGTAGCGTAAATAAATGTTGTCTAATATCTGACGCATGTGAATGCACCCAAAGCGCTCCTCTTTAAGTGTTTGTTGAATTGTTACAAACAGATTACTCAAGTAGAATGTGTAGTCTATACGACACAACGAATGATAAACAAACAACGCACACTACCTTGGACAGGCACATGTACGCTTCAACGTACATTGCGACAGCGGAAACCAGCTGCCAGCTGAGTTATCTCTGACGTCATAAGCCAGTGACGTCATTTGATCAACTCAGACTGGTGATTGTAACGGTCTGAGTTGGTCACCAGTCTGAGTTGATCAAATGACGTCACTGGCTTATTACATCAGAGAGGCCCTGGTAGCTGGTTTCCGCTGTCTCTGTGTACATGTACGTTGACGAATTGGAACGTGTGGAAAAGCATTGCATTGCAAAAAAAAAATATCGGTATGGAGAACCATACATGACTTCCATGTTCTAAGATTTATATTTAAAATCATATTTTAAATATGATTTTATTGAAATGAAATGTTTCCATAGAAACTACGTCTTTCTACTTATTGCTTCAGCATTAACCACAGTACTGTGGTCACTAACGTATACCACCTCACGTTTTCGCACTCGATTTTCACTGATGATGGCAGTCGATGGCACTGCCGAAAAGTCTGGTTTTACAGAAAACATTGGACTACGGCTAAACAGCCCGGGAAGCAATTTTAACAAAAAACTACTTTGTTGCCGATAACATAGTACACGTATAAAAAATTCTCCCCTACACCTTCAAATATAATTGTTAATAATAGAAAATTACCCCCACCCTGTTCACCAAACCTCTTCATTTATAGATATTTCATCTACGTTTCTACAGTGGATTATTATGAGCTTCTTATCAGGATACTTTATTTATAAAAATTAAGTAGTTTACTCTTGTTAAATCATAAAATGTTTCAGGTAAACTACCCCTTTCTCTTAACCGATCTTCTCCAAAATCAATAGACCTTCAGTCCTCTACAATGTAGGGATGCATGCAAAAAAATATTTGATTCTGTTTGAATGTGCGGCAGTTATCGTTCGTCATAAAAAAATTACCCTTTTTAAAACATAAAGCTTTGGTGATAAACTACCCCTTTCCCTTAACCGATCTTCAACAAAATCAACAGAACTTGAGTTCTCTTTAGTTCAAAAAGGTATGCAAAAACGTAGTTGATTCTGTTTGAATTTACGGAAGTTATCGTTCGTCATATAAAAAATAACCCTTGTTAAAACATAAAGGGGTAAACTACCCCTTCCCTTAACCGATCTTCAACAAAATCAACAGATTTTGAGTTCTGTATAATTCAAAAAGGTATGCAGAAGAGTAGTTGATTCTGTTTTAATGTACGGCAGTTATCGTTCGTCATAAAAAAATTTACCCTTGTTAAAACATAAAATTTTGCAGGTAAACTACCCTATTCCCTTAAACGATCTTCACCAAAAGTAACAGGTTTTGAGAACTCTACAATTCAGGGCTGTATGAAAAATATTATTTGATTATGTTTGAATTTTCGGCTGTTATCGTTTGCCATAAAAAAATACCCTTGTTAAAACAAAAAACGTGGACGGTAAACTACCCCTTTCCCTTAACCGATCTTTACCAAAAACAATAGGTCTTGAGTACTCTACAAATCAGGGCCTTATGCAAAAACTTATTTGATTCTGTTTGAATTTGCGGCTCTTATCGTTTGCCATAGAAAATACCCTTTTCAAACATAAAACGTTCTCAGTAAACTACCCCTTCCCCTTAACCGATCGTCACCAAAAACATTAGGTCTTGATCGTCAACTCTACAATACAGGGTTGTATGCAATACATTGATTCTGTTAGAATTTGCGGCTGTAATCGTTTGCCAAAAAAAATAATTAACCTTGATAAAAAACCGTTGCAGGTAAACTACCTCTTTCCCTTAACCGATCTTCACCAAAAACAATAGATCTTGAGTACTCTACAAATCAGGGCTGTATGCAACAAATTATTTGATTCTGTTTGAATTTGCGGCTGTTATCGTTTGCCATAGAAAATACCCTTGTTAAAACAAAACGTTGCAGATAAACTACCCCTTTCCCTTAACCGATCTTCACCAAAAATTACAGGTCTTGAGATCTCTACAATTTAGGGTTGTTTGCAAAAGAGCAGTTGATTCTGTTTGAATTTGCGGCTGTTATCGTTTGCCATAGTAATAAATTACCCTTGATTAAAAAAAAACCGTTGCAGGTAAACTACCCCTTCCCCTTAACCGATCTTCAACAAAAACAATAAGTCTTGAGTACTCTACAAATCAGGGCTGTATGCAAAAAATTATTTGATTCTGTTTGAATTTGCGGCTGTTATCGTTTGCCATAGAAAAAAAATCTACAGACACACAGACACACAGACACTTTTCGAAAAATGACTTTTTTTCATGTTTTGAGTGTAGTACAATCAGAATCTGCAATAATCTCGAACACGATTTTTTTTGCCATCACCATACTTCCATTTCCTTAAGGAACATGGAAGTAATAAAAAACAGTCGCTCTGAGACGTTTTTAAAGTGTGGTTGACTACGTTCGGCTAAATCGTGTCTTTAAACATCGTCGCTTTGTTATAAATCAACGATATTATTATTTTGTTGTTGTGTTATATTAGTATTTGTGTTTACAGTGTTTTAAGTATCTTACTTAATATTCGACAGTTGTTCGTATTTTGTTTGCATATTCAGATCTCAGTTGGGATAATTAAAATGAGGGTTTTCGAAGGAGGAATAACATCGCTGGATATACAAAGGTTTTTAATTACTGGAGCAATTCCTGAAAAGTGTACAAAATCGTATCAAAGTAGAAACTTTAATAGACGATGTAAACTTTATGTTATTCGTGACAATAAACTGTTTTATCGTAAATGTGACAGGCTAAGAGGTACAGAAAAATTAATAGAAATTGTTCACGACGATAATAAAAAAAAAAAATTGATGGGCGTAGCCCACAAAGGTGCTGATACTAGCAAACAAGCGATTGGTATGTCTGCACATTGAGGAATTAATAGCACCGTGGACTGGACATGCTTTCACAACGGTACTACTTTAAAAATATAAAATTAAAGGTGACAGATTTTGTAAAAAATTGTGAAGTGTGTCAGAAAGTTACACCTCCATGGGTGTCTTGTGTACCCGAAATGAAGCCAATTCCTGTTCCTAAGAGAGTCATGGAACAAATTGGAATAGATGTTATGCAGTTACTAGAAGTGCAGGGCAAAAAATACATAGTGGTGGCAGTAGACTACTTTTCAAAGTGGGCTGAGGCGAAAGCCCTTAAAAATAAGACTGGCATTGAAGTGGCTAAATTTATTTATGAAATTATATGTAGACATGGTTGCCCTAAAATACAAATTAACGATAATGGTCGCGAGTTTGTAAATGAAGTTTCTAAAGAATTGCATAGACTGACGGGGACAGAACAAAGATTAACATCACCCTACCATCCACAGGCTAATGGATTAGTAGAACGTCAAAATAGGACAATAAAAGATAAACTAAAAAGAACTTTAATGGAAAACATTAATAACTGGCCTGACGTTCTCGAGAGTGTATTATTTGCGTACAGAACATCTAGACACAAAACAACAGGATTTTCACCTTTTTTTATGTTATACAACAGAGAACCAGTTTTACCATTAGACCTTGTTGATGAAGATAATTTGACCGATGAAGACGAGGAGTCTCTTCAGGTAGCTGAAAAAACAACGGATGTTCAAGAAGTAGAGGAAGATATTGTCGAAGAAAATAAAGAAATGGAAAGAAAATTACAAAAAATATTAGAAGTGAAAAAAGTAATTGATGAAGCAGCATTAAAAAATATCAGAAGAGCTCAGATTAAACAAAAAAAGCAATTTGACGAAAGACATACAATAACAAAGAAAATGGAAATAAAACCTGGGAGTAGAGTTTTGGTAAAAAATGTGACAAAATTCAAAAATAAATTAATGTTTGCTGAACTTCCATGGAGTGGACCATTTACAGTTAAAGTTTTAAGAAACGAGTATTGTATATTACAAGATGAAAGTGGCAAAGTGAGGAAAAAGAAAGAACATGTGAAAAACTTGATATTTTCTACAATCTAAATGATGATTAATCTGATGTGGAGGTTTCTGGTGAGTGGTGTGAAGTGATTTTTTTTTATGATCCGGTTGACGTAGAGTGGCAAATGGAAAAGTGTAAAGTGTTGGGTCTGTCCTTTGAAGGACAATGCACATGTATTAGAATCGGTCATAAATTAGCACTTGCAAAACCACACGGTGTGAAGAAAATTGTGGGTGACGGAAATTGTTGGTTTAGGGCAGTTTCCTACGTAATTACTGGCAGTGAAGGTTATCACATGGACGTTAGAAAGATAGTTGTCAATTATATGGACAATGAATTGAACAACAACCAAGCCAATGATTTATTTAAAGGTAGGACGTCACTAAAAAATATGATAAAAGAAGGCACATGGGCAACTGAAAGTGAGATATTTGGAACTGCATCACTTTTGAATACAAACATTTTTGTGTACACAAAGATAAACTCAAAAAATGGAGAGAAGTGGGACTGGCAGTTATTTACAGCAGGTGCTTCAGCAAATTTAAAAAAAAGTGAAATTCCAAGCCAAAAAAATACATACATTACAAATGAAAGTGGTTGTCATTATGAAGTTGTTATTTCAGTTCATGGAATGGGTGTAGTTTAAGCAATACCTACGTGTCTACAGAAAAGTAAGTAGGCTACTATACTATTATTTTATCTCTTACTGTATATAAAGTGTAATGAAAACTAAAGACATCTTTTTATAGTGTAAATAATTAATAATTTTGTTTTTATTGTTTAAAATTAATTAATTGATACAGCTTTAAACAATTCGTTATAAAAACGAATTTTAAAAAGATTAATTATTATGGCAACTTAAATTTAGTTTCATGAAACAGATAGAAACTAATTTTGTACTGAGAATCCCCGAAATACTCCACTCTGTGCAAGCCGAAACATAACGTTTATTGCATACTGCAAAAATATTTTTGCTATTAGTCTTGTCTTTCTGATTGCATATAATTTACTTTAAGGAATAATGGTTAACACACAAACTAAGTTATTTTTTCATTCAAGTGAGTTTACGTTAAATTCGAATACTTTTAATCCTATAGTCGTTTAATTCTACAAGACCGAAGGAAGTGACAATAAAAGTAAGCGACGATATGACCATCCAATTTTGAATGCTTCATTCGCCGTGTTTAAAGATGAGCTTCTGGAATTTGGAGCTACCAACCACGAAAACATCAGCTGGCACAGTTCGGCGAAATTGGTAAGAAACCTGTAACATTTACTCTGAAATAATTAAGAGTGGGAAGGGGCGCATATACGGGGGGGGAATGGGACCGGACCCCACCCCACAAGGTCGACAGTTGACAAGAAATTTTGTTAATCTCCTAATTTTTAAGCTGTTTTATTAATTTCACAGCTGTATACGCTAATACAGTAGTACCCCTTTTTTAAATAGAGGTCTAAAAACAAATTTATTACACAGAATATGCGTGTACGTTTGAAATATGAAATATAGAAAATTCAAGTAAGTCAATAAGTATCTTATGAACAATGTTGCAATACCGCTTATTACTTCCATATTCCTTAAGGAAATGGAAGTATGGTGATGGCAAAAAAAATCGTGTTCGAGATTATTGCAGATTTTGATTGTACTACACTCAAAACATGAAAAAAAGTCGTTTTTCGAAAAGTGTGTGTGTGTGTGTGTGTGTCTGTCTGTCTGTCTATCTTGTGTAGATTTTTTTCTATGGCAAACGATACCTGCATCTTCGAAGAGTTGCTAGGCTCAGTTGGGGAGGCTTCGATGGAGGCATTTGAGAATGAAGAGGAAGCAGGAGAATTCGAGGATGATAGAGAGGAGTTGGTGCCATCCTATGACGAGGTGTATGAAGCTCTAGAAAAGCTTAAAAATAACAAGGCAGCAGGTTCCGATGGTTTACCAGGGGAACTATTAAAGAGCGCAGGAGGAGATTTCATAAAGGAATTTGCTCATCTCATAGAGCGAATATGGCTGGAGGAGGTAATGCCTGATGAGTGGAACAATGGGGTGGTGTGTTTAATACATAAAAAGGGTGATCCGCTCATATGTAAAAATTATAGGGGCATCTCTCTACTTAATGCAGCGTATAAGGTATTGTCCAACATCATATTTTCTAGGCTGCTTCCCTACGCTGAGGAAAACATAAAAGAATATCAATGTGGATTCACTAGGAATAGGTCAACAACAGACCAAATATTTACACCAAGGCAAATCCTAGAAAAAACGTTGGAATATGGAGTGGCCACTCACCATCTCTTTGTGGATTTCCAGTCGGCATATGATTCAATCAACCGGAAAATGCTATATAGAGCTATGAAGGAATGAAGGAGTTGAATATACCATCTAAGTTGGTGCGTATGGTTGGAGTAGTTATGTCCAATTCTAAGTGCCAAATAAGAATACAATCAAATCTATCTAACTCCTTAAAAACATTGAATGGGTTGAAACAAGGAGATGCCTTAGCGTGTCTGTTGTTCAACATAGCTCTAGAAAAGGTCATCAGGGATTCAGGAATTCAAACTAGCGGACACATATTTCACAAGGAGGTACAGCTTCTGGCCTATGCCGATGACATTGACGTCATAAGTAGGTCTGAATCTGGCTTAAAGGAAGCCTTTCGGGAACCGGAGTTGTCCGCTAAGGCTATGGGCTTGGTTATAAACCAAAGCAAAACTAAATATATGGTTGTAGGTGCCAACACTCGTGCCCTGTCCCTGCGCATTAACGATTATGAATTTGAAAAGGTTAGCACGGCAGGTCCTTCTGCGACTGCACCCAAAGCGCGCCTCTTTAAGTGTTTGTTGAATTGTTACATTGCTGCAAACAGATTACTCAAGTATGAGTGTGTAGTCTAAACTAACACAACGAATGATTAAACAAACAACGCACACTACCTTGGACAGGCACAGAGACAGCGGAAACCAGCTACCAGGGCCTCCTTTATCTCTGATGTCATAAGCCAGTGACGTCATTTGATCAACTCAGACTGGTGACCAACTCGGACCGCCACAGTGATCAACTCAGACCTTTACAGGGTGTTCGGCTAAGTGTGACAAATGATGACAAGGGGGAGGGAGGGGGTTTCAGCAGTTGTGACGTAACCACTTTTTTATTCTTCGTTTTATAAGGATGAGTTTTTTTAAAGAAAACGCTTTTTTATGCAGACAGGCATTTAAATATTTACATTTTCTTCGCTAATTTGTACTGGGGCGTAGAACACACGCACACAAAAGTTCGATTTCCCCGAACTCGGCTACCGCGTGTTTACTCACATCATACATTCTTCGCTGCTAGCACTGTGTTGTCGGTGTCTCGATTTCCCCAAATTCGGCCACCACGTGTTTACTCACATCATACGTTCTTCGCTGTGAGCACGCTCTTTGTTTAGTCTTCTCTTGATTTCGAGCGTGTCTGTTTAGTCTTCTCTTGATTTCGTGTCTCGAGTCCTCCTATCGCGCGTTTTGCTACGCCTTCACTCCCATCATACATACCATCATTGTGGTCGTTCGTAACATGAATCGCGGCAAGCTTTACGAGTCTCATTTCGACGCGTATAAGAAGGCCTACCCCGACAGGCCGAAAGTGAATCTCCAAAATGACTGCAATACCTTCTGGGCGGAAGCAAAAAAGGAGTGCGGCAAGGATGATTCGTCTTTTGACGCTAAGATTAGTGCGAAAGTGAAAGAGCTTTTGGTGAGAGGGACTAATAAGAAAGTCAAGGGTTTGTTTTCGTATTTTACTATACATTCCGCGAATGTGAAAACCGCAACACATGCACCTGCAACAATCACGGCTCCGGCTGCGTCGACCAGTCAGCTCACAGTTAGTGATACACCTAAAAAATGTGAGATCGGAGACTCTGAAAATGAAAAAAGGCGTACACCTTCCCAGGATGTATATCAGACGATGATTGCGAATTTGCAAGCCAAAATTTGTACTTTACGTAATGAAATTGATAGTGGTCTTGCATGCGACGACTCTTCTAAAGAGTTGGAATCTCTCAAGAAGGAACTGAACAGCGAAAAAAATGCTTTAAAAAGGAAGCAGTCGAACGCAGCGCGTCAAAAAACGTGTCGTAAGAAAAAAAAAACAGAAATTGGACGAAATTTGCCGCGAGCATCCTGACATTTCAAAACAGCTAAAATCTAGAGACGCTTCAGGTAGACCACGTACCGAAGAGGAACAACCGGGCCTTCTAAAGGCAATCTGTGATCTCGCGATGTTCGGCGGGGGAGCCCAGGTAAGACGACAATCTGAACGGTGTCCCGACAGAACGTACCAGCGACAAAACGTACCACTTGACTTTTCGCGACATAACGTACCACTTAGGTCGATATCTATCTGCAAAGTGTCTCCTTGTAATTCCTAAATAATTTACACCGCGACAAAACGTACCTGTTACCTGTGTTTGTCAAATTCAAACGGCTTCCGCGAAACTGTTAAATACCCCTCGAGTCGTTGACCTGTGTTTGTCAAGTTTGGCATGGGGCACGGACGGCCGCGAAGTAACCTTATTACTACCATAACATTCACACTGTGCGGGTTTTAACATTTTTTGGAATGGAGCTGACTACGACTAATAAAGGCGGGTTGTGTTTGCACTTCGAGGGGTATAGTTATAGGAAGAAACGGCAGGGGAAGGACGATACGATAACTTGGATTTGTCAAAGGCAACAAAGTGAAAAGTGTTGTGTAATTATGAAATCAAGAGGAGGTGAAGTTGTCAGTGGGCCTTTAGCCAATCATGTGTGTGGACCTCCGAACGATGCTCAGTTAGAAGTTATTAAACGCACGCAAAGCGCCAAGAAGAGGGCGCGGGAAGAAGAAACACCACTAACTAAAATTCACACAGACACTTTGGGCGATCTCCACGATAGAGGTAAGCGTTATTAAAGTTTACAAATTGATAATTTATTGTTTCTATTCTAATTCTAAGGGGTATAACTTTCTATTTCTAAAGGGGTATTCTAATTCTATTTTTTACAGGGTATAACTTTGTTGCTGAAATGCCGCGTGAACAGTCTATCAGAAGAACCTTACAGCGGCAGAGATGTAAGGCGCAAGGCAACACCCAAGAGCCGAGCAACTGCAAAGAAGTGGTTTTCGATGAAGAAACGCTGAAAATGTTCGACGGAACTTCTTTTCTGCTGGCCGATGATGGCGAAGAAGATAGAATTATAGTTTTTAGCGGTGAAAAAGGCAAAGACAGTTTAAAATGCTTCAAAAACTTTTTCTTGGATGGTACATTTAAGTGCTCTAGTAAACAGTTTACACAGATATACAGTATTCATGCAGATTTTGAAAGCACGGATGAAGAAACTAACGTAAATCCTATTGTTTTTGCCCTCTTGCCCAACAAGAAGAAGGAAACCTACATTCGATTGTTTCAATTGATCCGTAAAGCTGTTCCAGAGTGGAATCCAGAAACAGTGAACGTGGATTTCGAAATGGCGGCTGTGTCTGCTATTCGAGAAGTACTGCCTTCAGCACATATGAGAGGATGCTTTTTTCATATGCAAAATGCCTTTGGCGCAAAGTACAAGAACTAGGACTCTCAACTGAGTACCGTGAAAATAAGGATATCCGACTCCATATCCGCATGTGTGCAGCACTGGCTTTCTTAAAACCAGAGGAAGTGCAGGACGGCTGGATCGGGATTCACTCCCAAGCTAAGTCTGTTTTTTGATTACTTTGTTGAAAATTGGTTGGAGAACCCGGAGTTTCCAATAAAATTGTGGAGCTGTTACCAAAGGCGTCATCGGACAACAAATTCTGTCGAAGGGTGGAACAACCGTTTGAACACGCTCTTAGAAAGGCCAAACCCTAGAATAAAAGACGTGGTGATGTGTTTGAAAGGAGAAGGAGAGAAGACCAACTGCGCTTTTATGAAGTACGAACTGAACATTGAAGGTTCAAAAAGAAGGAAAAAGGACATCAAGTATGACGGACGACTTGAAAGAATAATGAAGCGGTATGAAGCAAATGGAAACCTAAGATCCTGCTTGAGAGCTCTTTCATATTCGCAGAACTTGGAATGAAACTTAAAAATACAAAAAACCATAAAAAAAAATAAAAAATAAAAAAATATATAAATTAAAAAAATCCAAAAATGACGAGAGCTTAACCACAGCTGATTTTAAACACGCCAAAATGATTTTGCCAGTCCAAAGCCTGGATAAAGTGTGATGGGAATCAGAACCGTGAGGGACTGAAGTTTACATTTATATCATTTTTATATAAATAAATTGTTTACACTTGTTACTGACTAACAGCACTTAACTGACTATTAGATACACTATAAGTGAACGAAACAAGTTGCGGAGTACGTTTTGTCGCATCCAAAATATTCTGATGTAATTAGCAGACCCGTCGTAGGTAGCCGGCCGGTTAGACGGTACGTTTTGTCGGGTGGTACGTTTTGTCACTGGTACGTTTTGTCGTGTATTCAATCTGAACAGGTGCGAAGCTGCAAGACGCTCGACGATTTAAAAGATGCTTTGTAGAAAGCCGGATTTCATTTAAGTCGGAGTGGGCTATATTTGCGACTGCATCCACGTCATTCTGACACATTGGAAGGCAAGTCCTCAAACTTCTGTACTGTTAAATTAGAAAATATGCGGATTTTGTTGTATTTAATTTGTTTGTAATTTGTTCAAAAGTGTTTTAAATTATAATATTTAAATTTAATAACTATTTAATTTGTTTAATAGTTTTAATTAAATTAAATACGGTACTTAATTTAATTTAATGTGTTTAAAAGTAGTTGTAATAAAGAAATAACTTATAATTGCTGGTACGTAATTTTTCATTGAAGATCGCCGACTTCCAACAAAGAAGGGAAAATAAGGGGTGGTCTGACCCACCGTGGTGACATAATATTATGGGGGGGAGGATTCGCCGAGTGTGACAAATGGTGACAATGGGGGGGAGGGGGTCCAAAATGCCGAATTTTGTGGTGACGTAATATATGGACGGCGCCTTATACCAGTTATTCAAATCATTTACAGTCAAAAAAATTAATGTTAATTAAGAATTTACTGATTTATTATTATTTAATAAATTATTAATTGAAGTATTTAAATTATTAAATAAGATTTGTTATTGCGCCATCAAAAATTTGTTTGATAACATGTACATATAAAGCAGAAAATGTTTTCCGGCTTCAAGTCCACTGTACATTGTTCTTTATATTTATGTTTCTGTGTGATAAATCTAAATTTGTGTGATCAAAACATTTGTATTTTTGTATTCATTGAAGTTTTATTTTTAAAGTTATGAAAATTTCATTCTGTATATTCTCTATGATTTTTTAAGCAATGAACATAACTTTAGGTAAAAGACTACAAGCAGTTAACAATATACAATATTACAACTGCAAAAATTAGGAGACACGAAGTTGAACGCTGAGCGCGACTGCTGAGGATCAGAGGATCTATTGAAGTAGTGACGATGAGAATCTGAAGATCGAAATGGTGAATGTGAGGACTATTGGCTGGTGGCGCAACTGGTAAGGATCTATTGATGTGAGGATATGATGTGTATCAGGCTTAGATGTAGGCCTACTGAACGTTTTACTGAGCTAAATACAACCAATACAAATTTATTATAGGTCCAGCTACAATTTACGTGAATACTACATGACAGATAATTAATATTTATTTGAAGATATTTTTTTCCTAAAGAACTTTACTCGTCGTTGCTAAAGTTCTAAGATATGTCTGCAGACAAAGCACTTGATGGTCCGGAAAATTGGAACTACAGTATCATATTTTTTTATATTTACAAATCTCAAGTGGAATCCATTCATTTACATTTTAATCGTACGTTTCTTGGGAGGAATTCTGGACTGATGACATCATTCCAAACTAACGTCATGAAAAATCCTTTACGCAGTTAATGGAGATCACCAATATAATTTTCCGGTTTTAAATAAAATCAGACGAATCAACATAGAAAAAAAATAATCAATTTCAAATGATTGTCAAAATATTCAGGAACCATTCGTTGTCTGTGTGTATGCGGATGTCATTACGTTGTGTATATTTTTCTTCGGATTCTATCATGAGACTTTGTATGTAAACAGTTTTGTAACATCAATTATGTTAGGAAGAAAACTTCTATACACGTTTAGGCCTATAACCGCAATTCCATATGTGAATGCGACCTAATTTGTTGAAGCGAATCTTTTTTTACATTGTTGTGCGTTACAAAACCTGAGCTGCAATTTTGTTCGTGATGAACGTGCAATACAAGTGACGCACAATTTATAAGGGGAAAACGCGAATGTCGAACGGTAATTTTTTAGTTCATGAACAAAAGAAATATTCAAAATAAGAAATAAAATGGAAAAACTAACGAGTTTAAAAACTTCGCTTGAAAATTAACAAACATTCCACTGATTGTATAAAAAAACATATTTGAAGTATAGGCCAATAGAACGTTAAATTGAAAGTCTGTGACCAAATTAAAAATATACCTCCATGTTAACATAAACCTACAGAAAATATTATTAAGAATCACCAAAAGAAAAATGAGTTAAACAGTTTATATAAGTTACATAGAAAAAATGTAAAACTGTTAAATAACGAAAATATGTCAATCATACACATAAAACATTCTTTGAAAATATAAAATTGCTTTCTTTTATTATACAAATCAAATCTCCTCACTCAAATAACTTTTACCGATACACTACTCAAACATCGTTTAATTATGAAAAAATAAACCTTGTAAATTTAAGTCAATGCTAGCGAACAACGTGTGGATTATACGAACTGCTTTTCACGTTTATTTTACAAATAAATGAGTCCGTACTAATGTATCGGCTACTAATTGATTTCGCTATACGTAAAATGGTAGCTTTACAACCTGCGGTTTGGGCTCCCACAAAGTCGACACGTGGGTCAATATTGTCTTGTTTAATTAAATCAGCTACAAACTACAGATTAATGCGCAGAATAGATTTTTAATATACCTGTTCGTACATACGTAACTTACTAACTTGATCGTTTATTTGCTCCCCTCATAATACATGAAGTCTGCATACCTCTTGGTAACATGTTAGGTATAGTTAATACAACAACAATAATATCTGTTCAATGCCACACTGAACACCACTGAATAAATAAACTTTAATTATACACAAGTGGGTGGGTCTCATACCAATGAACTTCCTGATTCCAGCAACAAGTAGTCTACATACGTGTGTCTCATAAACAGTTAACTACGTCTGGTACACACGCAAACCGCTATTATCATACCCGTAGTCGTCGTCTGTTGTTAGTGGTCGTTCGGAAATCTATTCTGTAAATGATAAAGGAATGACGCTGTAACAGCTGTCACAGAGTAACAGTGTTTTGGAATACAATACTCACCCAGTTAATTATGTTGGGAGAACACGTAAACTAAGTGACAATACACAGCAATCTTTGTAAGAGTTACAGAAGGATCTGAACTCGTTTTCTTTATTACTGTTAACCATCGGAGCTCACCGTGGGGTCTAGTAGACCCCAGCAGACTTTTATTTTTTATATTCTCTCTTACTAACTATAATATACATTAGGGATTTTTGTATTCCACGTTAGTATTATTCTCATCCCAGCTACAACCAATTTTTAGCCACTTAACCTTGAGCAGTTGAATAGTGAGTGTTTAAAATTTATTTGGGGTTCTCTGGACCCCACTGTGAGGTTCGCGTATACTTTTTGTGCAGTGCAAAATCTGTTCTATGTGTTGTTTTTACAGACATTTACACACTTTTTGTTCGTATTTCATATAGGAAATTTACTTAGAAATAATCAGTTTTGATGTGGCTTTGTGTTATTTAACTGAAGATGAGATACGGATGGAAATTTTGAAAGGCGAATCTGTAGACGATTTTGGTGGTGACATCTCTGATGATGATCCCGATTTCATTGAAACACAAGAGCCTTCAGATACAGAAGAAAGTGAATGTATTGAAGAAGACATTACACCCACTTTACCTGAATATTGTCTGGTGAATAATGAAAAATGGTGAAGGTTAAAAAATAAATATGCTTCTTACCCAAAAATCTGGCCACACGTGGTATACCATGGATCCTCCAAGGAGTGGAAGAACAAGAGCTAAAGATATTGTGGTCCACTTACCTAGTTCAAAAGGTGTAGCACGCAATATAAAAACACCAAAGGACGCCTGGGAATTACTTTTTGATGATAATATTATTTCATAAATTACTAAACAAACCAATGGACAAATACAGCGCTAGATTTACACAGTAATTCACCGACAGATTTACTATAACAGTAGTGATTCTTCTGAAATAAGAGCCCTTTTGGCACTTCTTTATTTCTGCAGCATAAAATAAGACGTTCATGTTATCCTAAAAAAACTGATCAGTAAAATTTGTAAGCTCATTGTATAGATCTAGCTAGTATGACGCAATGAAGATTCGAGTGTTTATCAAGTTCACTGCGATTTGAGTACGGATGTGTACTTAGTGCATTAATTAAAGAAATATAATTATTTACAGTACTGAGATATATTAATATTTTTTCTAGTATATATTTAAACAAAAAAATAGTTTTTAGATCATAATTACATAAGTTCGTGTCATTTTTTTTTTTTAAATAAAAAGATTAATAACTTTTTGGAAAAATTTGTGTTAATTTTTGTAAGTGGTTGCCGAAGGTCAGGTTTTCCTCAAGAACAGTCAGGGAAGTCATTTAGCTGTTGACAACTAGATTAAAATTAATCTCTAGTTGTAAAAAGTAGATAATTAACATTTTTTAATGACAAATTATATTTTTAATTTTTGGAGTCCAGAGAACTCCAGCGAGTGCGAAGGTATAAAATACAAGGGTGATGTGCGAGGGTTAACAACATTAAAATTAAAATTTAATAAATTATTATTAGAAATATGATGATTTACTGTCATAGTTTGTAATTAAACCGTGTGAAGACGACAAAACAATTCAGAGGCGAAGAGACCAAGAGAAATTTACGTGTCGTCTCAAGTAAAATAACAGTCACTTCTCGTAACCTACATTTACGGGGTATGCAATCAACACTGACTTGATAACTAAGCAATCAAATTCAAAAATTAAAAAAAAATACTTTTCACCCACACAAATTTGATTCTATCACATATAACTGTAGAAACTAATTTCCGCCGGCTTCACGTCTTACATATACTGTATTGTAATATTCTCTTAAACGATTGTAAGTAAAAATTGTCGTTGTGTGTTTAAAAACTATTAGTATTGACTAAAGTTTTGGATTTTATTGAAGGTTCTAAATTATTTAGATTTATGCTGATTATGTAGTGGTAAGCATATTCGAAGACAATTCGATGTTGAAACATCGATACTCGTATTACAATTTCGCAGAAAAGGTCGTTTGAGGTTGCAGATGTACCCGGAATCTTGAACGTACATTAACAGTTTTGTAGACAGTAAGTTAAAATTAATACATTATAACCGGGGGTGCCCACGGGGGGGTCGTGACGCAGACTGAAATTTGGGGGGTTGATAAAAAAGCTTTGGGAAAGTATGAAAGATTATAAATACATTGCAATAACAAATTTAATTTTTATAAAAGTTCATTGTTTGTTAGTGGAGAATTGAAGCATTTTAATGCAAAAATTAGTTGTAGTAATTCAAATATTCACCATGGACGCTGACGACGAGTCCGAAAGTGAACAAGAAAATTAATCTGAACAGATTAAGAGTTTTCGGGTCACAAAGGGTTTTTTGAAGTCTTATAGGTGCTTGATTAATTTTTCGAGCTTTAAGAGACTAAAAGTTGTTTATACAACTTTGCTATCTTTGTAACCAGTTGTTCGACTGAGAGACCTATGAGCCGAGTTAAAATAATAAAACACAGGCTCAGGTCTGCAATGGGAGACGGGCATGGCTTTCGAACTCTATGGTTCTAGATTTACAGAAAGACTTATTAGAGTCCATTCCTAATGAAGAAATAATTGATGCTTTTTCTTTATCGTCATCGCAGAGGAAAAAGTTACTGTGCCGAATATAAGCCAGAACAACTATGACCTCACCAAACCATTTGTTTTTCATTTTTTCTTCTTACAATACGCTTTGTTGATATTTTCTTCCTCTGCTTTGAAGTATTGTCTTACACGTATTAACTTCATTAGATTTTTATTTATTTAATTTCAAATGATAATTAATTTGCAAATTGTACTATTTTCAGCTTTAACCTGTTTGTAATAAAACACTTATTACAATGAAATTTTCTTTTAATTTTAAATACCTTTACTTTGGGGGGGGGGTATTCAAGTTTGGAAGGGTGAGTCGTCAAGCTTGGGGAGAGCACCCTTTTGGTAACATTATAAATACCACACAACAAAATGTCTGTTACTAATAAAACCGTTTTTTTTGTAGTAAATCCTCCCACGATATCATAAGACGAAACCATAACTTCCGATCTCCCGAAAGTTTGCGTACCGATGGTTGAAAGTAACCTGTGAAGTATTTCAAAATATCTGATATAGTAACTAACCTCATTAAGACAACTTCCATGCACTTTATACTTGAATGTTAACTATATATTACAAGAAATTATATGTATATCTCTCTCCTCCCTGTGTGTGTGGTGAGGGGGAGAAAGACACAGAGACAGAGAAAGGAGACAGGCAGAGATAGAGATAGACAGACAGAGATGTTGGGTGTGTGGCGAGAGTGTTAAACGTTTGAGTCTGAAAGAAAATATTGAACTCAAATATCTAAAGAATGTGTGACACTGTAACTCTAACGCATATAGTTAAATCTCTACAGTACCCCCCCCCTCATATTAGGAATAACCAGCAACGCGCTTAATATATGCCTTAACTAAAAGAATTCTCAAGTAAAGACGTTTTTCTACAAACGACTTTAATAATTGGCCCGATGTTCGTTTTTAACAAAACACAATCCTGGTAGTAATAAAGACTGTGTGGCTTTTGAAATATTTTGATCATCGCACTGGGGCAGTTGGGGAACTCCGCCAAAACAGTGAAGTTTAACTCCGTTAGCCAAGTCCACAGTCTGAATGTACAGCCGGCGGAAATTGCTTTTCACTGACGTTTTTCACTTACGTTTCACAAGGTAGAGTTTAGTTCCGCAGTTCCTAACGGATACCCGTGTCCGTTAGTACGTTGACTGAATGACCGATTCAAGTCACTCATTTTACTACTACTACTACTACTTCTACTGCTGCTGCTATTATTATTATTATTATTATTATTATTTTAATATTAATGTTATTGTTATTGTTTGCAACGAATTTTTGAGGGTTGACACCGACTCTGCATCCTAGTTTCCACCTGGTTCATTAGTCCTCTATCTGTTGCCTTCATGTTATTTCCCTCTGCGATCTCGGTTTTCCCAGTTTTCTCCTGTTCGAAGATGTCCACTAGAATATCTTCATAGGTCATCTTTAACTGACATCCTCTGAACCTATTTAAGCCATCTTAACCTTTTCCAAGTCTTACTGTATTTCTAATGCCTACATTCCTGACTCGATCTTGTCTACAAAGTCCAGTATGACACCTTGTCCAGTACTCTACCTCTTACAACTTCCATTACAAACCTGTTCCATTGAATTAATCTTCAGTCCTTCTGCATACTATGTTTCAATACTTTTTACTTCAATTTTGTTGTGTCTTCTTTTTTACTTTATTCGTTATCTTCATACTCCATTACAGTCCACTGAGCTGTTTGATCGTGGCACTAGCTTGTTCCTTTCTACTAGATATTTCCTCATGAAAATGTCTTCATATTTATTCCAGTTATTCTTTGTGTTCCTTCTAGGTACTTATATTGCGATGTTTTGAAATTTTCCAATTAATTTGTAAATATTTTCCTTAATTCCCGATAACAAGGTACGGGGAATTGACTGAATCTTCTGTTTTCCCGAATTGATTGTCAGGTCCCACTTTTTATAGCGTGAACTAAATGTCCATCTCATCCTCAGCTATGGACTAGACCTGTAAATAGATCCTCAGATGACCTGTAAACTAAATATTTTATAAACTGAAAATTATTTGAACCACACTTGTATTCAACATCCCTTTAATCAGACATTTCTACTTACTTCGCTCCATACTCAGCTACTCAATTTGATTCTTAAATCAACGACTTGTCGACTTGTTTTTTATTTATTTACTTAATTTAGTCTGTTGACTATTGTTGTCAGTTGGGGGAGAGTTCCGTTCGTTCAGTAAGTAGCCTACTTCTGTTTAACCAATGTCTGCATTTAGTAGTGACAGTGTTTACGTGTTTGTGACCGTACGACGACCTCTGTAAGAATAAAACAGAAAATGACAATAGTTTTTCATTTAAATTTTAAACAAGGAAACAACAAAAGACTTGCATTGTTGGTAAGAAGTGTCGCCACATTGACTCTCCTCTCGTGTACATTATTGTTTGTATGAGGCATGCGAGATGTCATTCGCATTCGCCGCCTATTAACTCGTTCATAAAATAGTAATCTAAACAGTCCCGCTGTTGGGACAACATAAACAGGAACAACGAACAACGAACATTTTTTTACGTTTGTATTTTAGAAAACTAAAAATACTCTATTAGTCCCTTTTTTCTTTTTTCCTCACCCACGAAACCTGTAAAAACCAAATATAAACAACGGAACTCTAGTAATATTAAAAAAATACGGTTACGGGCTTTAAACGGTGGTAATATTATGTATAATACATATATAAGCGCGCGCGCGTTGTGGGTGTTTCCAACGATACAAAATTGTTCAAAACGTTTAATACGGTAAATGGAGCGAGTTCTGTAACCAGGCTGCTAGTTATGCTAGTATTTGTAATATGCGTTTATTTTAAAGCTCTGTTATATTTCTTCAATGGCTGAGAAGCTATTTATTAAATTCACAGATTACCGCCGCGATGGTAATTCATTTACTCCCGATTTTCCAGCTGCTAACTTGCTTTGCACGGCGGTAATTATATGTATAAAAATTGGTGTCTTGCATTGGTATCTAACTGATGGCACTGCGTTGCTCATTCTGGAAATTGATTTTATTTTGTAGTTGTTAACAACAATATGAGACCCTTATCCATACGCTATGTAAAGAAGAATTCAGTATTTTGAATTTTCAGAAGCGATTAGAGAAGGTTACAAAAGTATTTTATAAGGCACCAAAAAAGATTTAATAGTAGACGTTAATAATAAGGTTAAATATAAATTTGCTTTTATTTAATTCCTTAGTAATTATTTATAATACTATTGTTTTAACCACTTGCTCTCCAACGTTTTTATTGTACGACAATTAATATTGTACCGAGTTGTGTCAGCGCCCCTCTCCCAGATAAACCTTCGACACACTCCTGGTTAGTTTTCTGTGTGTCATTTATACCACTGTATCGTTGTGAACCCCATACCCAGTGTTCTAACCCGTGTGCCGCGGCACCTTGGGGGGGGGGAGGCTGACAGCAATCGCTAGGGGTGCCGTTAAATTTCGACGAACATAAATGAAAAAGAAACAGATTGTTTTTTGACCGATTAAAACAGTAAGCAATGAAGAATAGAGTTAAATAAAATAAAATTGAAAATGGAAATATCAGTACATTTCCCTTGACAACTGATTTAAAAAAATAATAAAAATTCGTCAAAAACGTTTCAATTCTAATATACATACTACTCAGTACTAGCCTACTCAATATTCAGACTGTTATACAGATTATATGTTAAGGTAGCATGCAGGCTAAGTTTTATGAAGTATTACTTAGCTTCTTAAGTCAGTGTTAATAAATACATACAAAAGTAATAATTTATTGGGTACTTCTAACTTACTGGAGCGCCACAAACGTTTTCTGACCAATTTAGAGTGTTGTCGTAAACCACTGCTCTAACCTCTCAAAAGCTGACTGATCCCCATATTGCCAATCTTTACAATAATAATAATAATAAAGTGTGTTATAGCAAAGCAAGCGAAGAGAGAAAGAGAGAGATTTTAATTGTTGGCTGCCAAAATATATAGGCGTAGACAATATAAAAAAATATAAACTACATGTGACTGTGATACGCATTCTAAAATCTGGGTCGACGTATGGAGAATTGTAAATGAAACGGTCGGAATGAAAGTAGGAGCAGACGAAACTGACGCGTCGAGAGTTCATTTATAGTAGGCCTATCAGGAAAAAAAATCTAGTGAAAACTTAATAAAAATGGAAGTAACGTGAGTAACGATCATAGTCCAGACAGGATTTCAGGGCAATATAGCGGCTGGTCAGAACAGTAAATGTAAAAAGAAGACTTGAAAAATAAGAGAGCGATTAGCGAGAGAGGCTTAGGACAAGAACAAACGCTTGAATGAATAGTCACAGGTTTAAGCGTCCTTGGTGGGGAGGGAGCAGCAAGCTGAAGTCTACAGTAATTAAAACTTTCGATTTTTACAGTTTTTGTCTTTTTAATTTTGACTACTAGACCTATATCTGTACACGTTTTTTATATTAAAATAAGCCGTATTATTTACAGTGAAAAGGATAACGTATTTAACTACCTGCATATAGCAAAACACTTAAAAATATTTAAAATATCAATTCTGATATTATTGTCGTCGTCTTATGGAAATTGTTTCCGCTACAGTCTAGTACCATTTATTTATCCAGTACTTATTTGTTAGTACCATTAAAATAACGTAAATTTTAAGGTGTTATTTGTATAAATGTTATATTACAGTTTATATGACAATCCTGCAAATTAATTAATAAAAATAATAACAGCAATTTTTTTCCACGATTTTCCTATCCACGTAGGCCTACCAAATACAAAAATAAAATTATGTGTACCAAAAAACGATTTTTATTTTAATAACATTAAGCAAAGAAGCTTTGAAATTTGAAATTAAGACTGTCAGTGTGAAAATATGAAAGGGTATGTTTTTATTGGAAGGGTAGAATGAAGAAAACAGTAAAACAGTAAGGGGGGGCGCCAAAATGCCACTTTAGCCGTGTAAAATTATAATTCAGCCGCCCCTGCAAATAGTACTTCTGTCGTTCACGAATTGGTCACTTGATGGAAAAGTTTGGCGTAGGAAACCCTTCAAAGAAAACGTTTAAGTATTTTGTATGTACAAAGCGTGTGAGAGGTGCAAATTTCGCCTCACAATTGCAGAAATTAAGTCAGCAGAGCCCCACAGTAATGTTAAAAAAAGGTACTTTAAAATGAAGTTTTTTCTTTATAACTTTAAAATGAAGTTATTTCTTTATAACTTTAAATGGGGTTTAAAATGATAGTTTCTTAATTTAGTTAAACGATCTTTCTCGCCATCATGCAGCTAACAGTATATACTCACAATTAAAAATATAAATTTTCAGCTGATGTAAAATGTTCTGAAAGGAATATTTTTATTGTGCATTTCTGTATAGGATGAACATATAAGTATTAATTGTTTTAGTCAATATTCATTCAGTTCTTATGTACGTCCGAAAGACGAATGGAATGAATTCGTCTAGGAATTCCATACAGATGAATATGAAAGTTAAGGTACTGTATCTACTTTAAGTGCCTTCATACATGATAGTAGGCAAATTCGCGTTTACATTAAGAACGTATATTATAAAGAGTTTTCATCTCGAGATATTTCTTTCGGTGACGAAGTAACCCTAAATATTTACCAAAGAAAGTTGTTTTCTGTGATCATAGGAAGTAGCGCGACACAGATTTCGCCTCTCACATGTATACGACGACGCCGTTGTAACGGGACTCGAAAACGTGTTTGGCACTTCGACGATACTGCCACCTAGTAACTGACCCCTGCACTTCACAACTTCAAGGTTGTTATACTACACGGTGAACTTGGCCAGCGCTATACAAGCTCAAGTTGTTCGTTCAGTAAATGAAATGTAATAAACATAATTCTTTAAGATGGGCCTGCCGTCTGCTAAACTGAACTCGTAGGACAATCGAGTTCAAAAAATAGGGCAATCCCGAACATCTAAAACAACAACAAAAATCCAAAAAGCATGACGTAATGAATTATTGTGTTGTTGAAAAGTAGAAATGATTTTTTTTAAATGCCTTTTTTATGTAAAGTAAATAATAAGTGACATACCAATTACATTTATTTGTGTGTATGTTTTTTAAGCGCATTTTTCCTATGTTGACTTGATAAGATTTTCCTGAATGTGTAGCTTCCAGATCAAGTTTTTCTTTTTTGAATGAGGGATACTTTTTTGTTATACATCAACAAAGAAATAATTACACTTACACGCTAAACATAAAAGAAACTGACGCCAATTTAAATGTAAAATCACAAGTATTAAACATGATGAACATTAAGTCTGTTGATTAACAACATGTAATTGATGCCTACCTGGTAAATTACTTATCACCCTTACACACTGTCAATTTATTAGTCTCGTCTATTCTGAAGTGGATACTTAACCATCTGATCCTTCCATTGCTGTCTTTGTTTTTAGGAATCAACTAGCCTTTTAATTACTTTTTAGACATTTTTGTTAGTATTTTTGGTCAAATTATGCTTGTTTCAACAACTTCTAATTATATTACAATAAATCTCTAAAATTAAGTGTCATACTTTTGTAATTTTTGTCCTCTATTAGTCTAAAAAAAAAAAAAAAAAAAAAAGAAGTGACTGGTGTAAAGAAAGAACATTTACTGAACAAACATCTAAATATACTTCCCATCAAATATTTGTGTATTTATCACGTTCTAAGGATTTTTTATACAAGGGGGGTCATTGCTAGGTATTTCCAAGGTTTATGTAAGTAGATTACAGGCAAGAAACTGCAAAGGTGTTTCATTACCTAGAAATGAGGCATTTAAGCTTTTTTTTTTATTTTTACATTTTGTGCTCCTAAATGTATAATAGGCTTTTTGAAAGTGAAAACCTTTTTCAAATTTTTGAGTTGAGAAATTGGTTATTTTTGCTGAATGTTGAAAATTTGTTTAGGTGTTATTCTCCTGTTTGACAACTAATTATTAAATATAATAACGTATACATTAAAAACATGTAAGGTTGCCTCAGTGAAATTATATATATTGAATAAAGAATTTTTCTTTTTGTCTTAAGGAATTTGTTGTAGCAAGGTTTTTCTTTAAGGGATATCGGTTATAAACGTTTATAGATTTGTTCTTGTTTGTATATAAAATGAACCTATCACAACCTAACCTGTGCTTTTTTGTTCCCTGCAGGGTAATCTCAACACAGAATTATTCTATCTATAACACATTTATTATTTTCTTTATGTTTATGTTATATACTGTATTTCTTTTATAAAAATATTGTAATTATTTTATGCAAAACCTGTTATTTTGTTCTAAGTAATTGTTGGTAATAAGTTATGAAAAATTAAACACTACAGTTACAGACACTTCTTCTGATAACACCATAAGTCTACATAACATTTTCTACATTTCCTTCCTACTCTGGCATATAACAATTCCCACTATGTGTCAAACAATCTCTAATCCAATGATTGTCATGAAGCATCCAGACCTGTTATTCCATTTTTTTTATATATTATTATTACATCCTGTTCATTGGGTTAAAAATTATTTCTCTTTCTCTTTTCAATGTACATCATACTTCTTCAAATATCATTTAGCTTTTTCCTGCAATACATATTTCTAGTTCTCATTGAATAACTCTAAAGTACGTAAATATACTAAACATACAATTAATTATACCTAAAATTACCATGTATTAAAAAAATGCAGACACTGAAGCATCGTTAGTTATATATTTAAAATAAATACTACAATATTCTATTCTTCATGAAATAATAACCTTTAGGTATTTCTGTATTATTAAAAAAAAAAAAAGGAAAATGGTAGAAAATATAACAAAGTATCTGAGTTTATTAATAAAAATAATTTACATTGTAACGGGACAAAATGGGTTGAACCATTGTTTTTAATAATTTCCAGTAATTCAACATATGTAATAATTTTATGAAATCCATTGCTAGGGACGCATGGAAAGTTATAACGCCATGTGATCCATGTCCCAAGTCGAAGAGACATTACCGTATAAGGTGTAGAATTTCTGTAATTAGTCTGATGTCACGCTGGGGTCATGAGAGAACCACGGGTTTTCTAATATTAAAACGCAGTTCCGGCTTCGACATACTTCTGGAATGTTCGATGGGTGATGGCAAGGGACGAAGTGCGGATCCGGTGGAACCACGTGGCTGATACGCAGAAGGCTTGGATAGTATACAACTGCGAGCCCCAGTTCGAAGCAATCGGCAGAACACCTTGATACCGTACAGTCGCATCGTAATAGTGTAGGGAGGCTTACGCTCTCAATTAAGGGTAGGCCTACCAATGTTGGTTGTATAAGTATAATACAACAGTTAACAATCTTTAATAATGAGAAAAATGTAATAGTGAACAGTATATAACAGTTTTAAAACGTTTTGTGGAGTGTTTAATAAAAAAGGTCGATGCATCTGATGGCGTAACATCTGGGATATCATCAGCAGCTAAGTACTCGTAAAAACTAGATCGACTGGCCAAAATTTAATAACAATTTGTCTTTTCTTAAATTCAAAGTCCTAAAGAATAATGAGATCTCTAATTTAGGGGGGTGTAACGAGAGAGAGAGAGAGAGAGAGAGAGAGAGAGAGAGAGAGAGAGAGAGAGAGAGAGAGAGAGAGAGAGAGTGAGAGTGCAAAGTACTGGTTTGCGAAGGTTATAATTAATTCTTAATAGTTCTATCTGAATAGTTTTTATGTCTTCTCAATGTTGAGCAATTTGTTAAGAAATGAATTTGATTGGTAATTTTTGAACTACATAATTCAGAGAAAATAAAATAAGATTTGTTCAGTAACATAACAATGTGTTAGAATAGTCATTGCGCCAGAACCTAACCTATTTCCTGTGTCGAAATCTCGCCTAGTCGGATTTGTGAGTTTTCTGAATTAAGGGAAGTAAAATTAACAACTAAAATATTTAATGGGAAGAATGTTATGGTTTCGATGTATAACCTAAAAACATCGTGGCGACATTGCATTTGGGATCTTCGGAGATAATAAGATAAGTCGTAAGACAGTTGGTCAGAGTAGGGGTAAGTAGTCGTTTTGTATATTTAAGTATAATAATACATTTACAATTGGCGACCCTGCCAGGATACTGGTATTATTTTTATACGAGTTAGGCCTGAAGTTTGGCGCAAGGAAATAGGGTTGGCGATGGCGGCAATTTTTGAATAATTTGTAGGTTATAAGATGTTTAGAGTAGCACGTGGTGTTTCAAAAAAATAGATAGGCAGTGTCGGACACTGCCGCAGTTATTTTCGTGAAAACGTCAATCGGGTATAGTATATTTAATAAAATTTTTGTTTTGAATCGTTTAATTCATTTGCAACTTACATTTATTGAATACAGGGTAGTGGTATGAGAAGTAGGATACATATGGCTTTGAAATTATTTGAATACCTCTTGCAAATGTCAAATCTATACAAGTTTTCCCTTGCGTGGTTGGTTTGTCCAAATCATTCACTAGTTCAAGTTTAAAGAATTTCAGAAGGTATGCACGTAAGAGTTCTAAATTTTCGTCACTAGTGTTGAAATCGCCCATCAATACGAGCGGTATGTCACTATTATATTCTAGTTCGAATGTCTCTGCGTATTCACTGTATTGTATCAATTGGCTTATGATGAGCAGCTTGATGTCATTATAAGAGAGTCCAGGGTGTATATAGATGCTTGCCAAAATTATTTGATGATTGCTGGGTATAGTTATCTTTGTTATGGCAATTTCTCCAATATGCGACCTTACACGCAACACTGCCTCGAAATGTGGCAAGAGTTTGAGTTCAACTGGGATACACGACCATTCTAAGTTGACTCTGGAGATGTACACTGCTACGCCACCACCTCGCCCCTCGTTTCTTTCACAACATTTGGATACAATTCGAGAGAAGTCTGCCATGTCGATAGAGTCTGGGTCTCGTAACCAAGTCTCAGTGAGAACGATAATGTCCGCCTTCGGTATTAACTCGTCTGTCTGTAAGTCCCCCACATGCGCTTGCAGACTCTGTACGTTTAGACTGACTATGATGAATGTCGACATAGGGCGTGGAGGCTCTCCCGGGAGACTGTGCTGCCATTCGCAAAATTCTTTGATCGCTTGTGTTACAGTATGGAGCCGATGACTCCTGAGGCGCTCGTATTCGTCTCTTATTTCTTTGACTGACGGCGACCCCGACCCAGAAGCGTGGTAGAATCTGTAATCATTCTTCTCATACCCATGGGCCCTCGAGACTCGTGACTCGACTCATGGCCACGTATACAAGTTATTGTTGCTGGTTCTTATTGTAATCGTATACAATCGAATCGAATGTACCACCTTGAGATTTGTGAATGGTCAGCGCACAGGCCGGAGTAAGTGGAAATTGGATGCGCCTACATTTGATCGTTCCGCCTAGACTTATATTGCTCGTCCGTAATAGTATGCGTATCCATGCTCCGTCTAATACTCCTGGCTTGCTCATTATCAAGGGCTTGCTTTTAATTTTTAAACGCCGCCAAATGTTATCTGGAAATTCCATCCACACCCGTAGCGAGGGAGATGCTGTGGTAGGTACAGTAGTTGAAGTGGATAGTTGATCGGTTGTGCTGTTGTCGAATATCTCAATGTGCCTCAGTGTTCGATTGCCCCATTGACGATTCCATCTTCGACATCGACATTTAAAGTAATCATATAGGGATTCCCTGTAGCCAAGTCAATCTTGTACGGCAGGCTGCCGCTCTCTGCGAGACTCATCTTGTGTAAGCGCGTGACTGCCTTGGTGCGCTCCGCGTCACTCTTGAATCCCGTGACCAAGTCATCTGCGATTTTCTGCATACACTTACTTTGTGGGATTGCCTGGGAGTTGAACATTTCGACTTGATGGTTGCGATGAAAGAGGCGCACGACCCTTGCAGATGTTCACTACACCACTCGACTGTTCTGAATCTTCCCTCTATGATTTTCCTATCTTCGACCCTCAGAGCCCGGCCGTATCTATCCCAGTCAATATCTCTGAGAACGCTACGTTTGCCTGCCGCATGACCCGTACG
This sequence comes from Magicicada septendecula, assembly GCA_034769895.1. NCBI lineage: Eukaryota > Metazoa > Arthropoda > Insecta > Hemiptera > Cicadidae > Magicicada > Magicicada septendecula. The sequence goes on along the minus strand of CM068367.1, from coordinate 1,029,275,061 downwards.
AGTTGGAAGTAATCGAGCGACTGCCACAATCCGTTACCACTGATGTTTGACGCGTTGCGCGCAAACTTGTATACCGGTGACGCGTTCACTGGAGGGAGTTGTCTGAAATCACCGCAGAATATCATATCCACACCTCCAAAGTTCTCCCCGTACCTGCCGGTTATCTGTTGTAGTCGTGCCTCCACAGAGTGAAATATCTGATTCCCAATCATGCTGACCTCATCCACAATCACACATTTTACATTGGCAAACGCATGTCTGTAGTGTTGCAGCGTCTCGTAACTCATGCCGTGTATAGTCCTCGATTGCGTCAGCCGGAATGCCGAGTGCACAGTGACTCCACCCAGAGCCACTGCGGCTTTGCCAGTCGAGGCGCATGCCACGTAAGAATTGTTCACAGCGTTGTGTGCCTGAGAGAATCTGTTACACGTTTCCATCGCGAGCTTGAGAGTAAATGTCTTGCCACATCCCGCTGGCCCTGTAAAGAATATCTGTATTGGCGGCTCACTCGACTCGCGCGCGTGAATTCTATATATTATTTGTAAAATTAATTCACGCTGCTCGAAATTTGTCTTGCGCATCAACTCACAGTAGTCCTGCTCGGTCATTACATTCGATCGGCGCCCTACAGCAGTCACATTAGATGCTCGCTGTGCAATATCAAAGTCATCGTCGTTGGGCGCGACAGCATCAGCCTCGCGCTTCTCAAGCGCTGGCCCCGCTACACCATTAGAATCTCGCTCGTCTCGCCTCTGCTCCTCCTCAAATATACACAGCGCCTGTATCTCCTCCATCAACGCGTCAATGTCAATGTTGTTCTGAAATTCCTTCCGACAGTTCATAATTTCCTCGCTTCGCGCGTCGTAAATCTGAAGAAACTTGTCGCGATCCAAAATGTCTCGTACCTCGTTTCGAAATGGAAGATATAGCGTCACCATCTCCCTCTTGAAGTTGTTGAGATCGCCTATGTCGTAGTTTCGAAATCGTATGACCCTAGAAACGTCGCGTATTCTATATTCGGCTACAATATCGTCGCAGGTGTCCTCCTCTCCATCTTCTTCGTCATCTTCGATATCCTTGTTCCCGGCTCGCCTCTTCAAGTTACTCGGCGCATACCACGCGGCAAATTGGGCCAAGTTGATTCCCTCGAGATTTCCAGGCCTCTCCTCGTAGCGTTGAATGACACTCTTGGTCCAAATGTCCACGCTGTCCATAACGTTGGAGCGATGCCCTGTCTATCCATAACGGACTTGCGCTTCCTCGACTTGTAGCGCAAACTGTAGGTATCATAGTCACGTACCTTGAGGCTTGACTTATCGGCTGCCTCAGCAGATACCACGCCGCCTCTTGTGCTCTCATCTCTACGCTATTCAGTACACGCAACCCGACTTTCGTGAGCAATTGTTGTCCGTCACAGTCTGAGAATTCCTCGTGGAGTTTGATGAGCTCGCGGTGCAGCTGACTCATGCCCCTGTTTGATTTATTGACATACTCTACAACATAGGAGGCACAAGAATACTCATCCAGAATCAACTGAAGATCACTGTTGGAATTTAAAACGGAGGCCACCCATGGGTTGAATGTATTGATGTAGATCTGATGTAAGTCTCGCTTAAAGTACACAGTCGGCCTCTTAATCGTAGAGCGCACCATGTCCAGATATCGCGGATAGTCGAGCTTGTTGTCGATAAGAAAGGCCCGCATGTCGCTGTAAACCCTAGTCTCCAGTCGTTCTCGCACCTTGGTGGCCTTGCGCTGAAGGACCGCTCGCCTTGCGTCATCCTTACTCAGGGGTAACAACACTCGAGACTCTTCCATTGGCCAGTAAGGGATGTTGAATCTACAAGTCTTCTCACCTCGCTTGGTACAAGTGAACGTGTGCTTATGCGTCTGATTACCGATCTAACTCTCATCTCGCAGTGTCGCCTTGTCGACTGAGCACAGTGTATCGAGCATCCGAATCGTCTCCGGCATATCCTCGCCCACTCGCTCTCGCGGATCTCCGTTAAGCCAGAGGAGGATGTACGCATGTGGGCTGCCCCTGTGTTGAAATTCTATGCGCAAGAAGTAGTCGACAACACGAAAGTGCCCAAACGGATTCCTCGTGGCCATATTGGACTGCAACAGAGACATGACAGTATCTACTAGCTTCTTAAAGTAGATACAGCAGATGACTGGATCCTCGTTGACAAAATGCGCACGCTAATACGCGTGCAGTCGTTCCATTATATCGCCCTCGCCGAGCGGACCAAGCAACGCGTACTCCTGCGACAACTTTTTCAATATGGAGAGCAAATGTGGCCAGCGCGTCTCGTTTGCACTCATCGTGAGAAAGGCAGTGGGCTTACCGAGCTGTCGAATCAAGGCGAATAAGTCCTTCTTCCTATTGGACCAATACTGCACTGAGTTTGGAATACTCTTCAGAAATGCCAAGTTTGTATCGACCATTCCATCTACAAACTCTTTATCCTCAATCATCTCACGAGTCACCCTCTCTGTCTGTCAGACGCACCTGAAAGCATTGAAGATGCTGTCCCTCACTCGTATGCGCAATATTTTCATCGCCATGTACAGAATGTGACTGGGAGTGACGCCACGGCGATCGCTTCGCCGTATCTCAGAGGTACACATCATAAACGGAGTGACTATGATACTCGGCTTGAATTGTCTCGCGACACCATAGTATATGGCCGGAAACGAGAGCTCCTCGGCGTGTAGATCGTAAATTATATTCAGCGGGTGCGAATGTTGACCGGGAGCAATATTGAGACAGTGGTCCTCATTCCACAGCATAGTGTGTTGTCTCGCCTGTACAATCTCTGAGGGTGGCACTCAATCCACCTTCATAAATTCCATGTTGTCAGCATCACTCGCCTCTTCACGTCCACTGTCATCACCCGCGGACACATTCGCAGTGAGGTTGTTGAGATCAACTTCGATTTTGTAGTAACGATAGAGCGGCTGCGCCGTCAAGTACACTAGCCAGCGCTTGAGCACTGCCTTCTTTACGTAGCCACTGAGGTAGCTAGACTTGTGCGTTCTTCTTCAAATTCACATTTATGGCGTAATCGTCGTCGAGAGAGCGCGGTAACTTTGATACCATGGTATCGACACTCACTGGGATATTGATCACTTGGCCGACGATACCGTAACTCGATCCTCGCAGCCTGCGTATCTGCATGTAAGGGAGTCGCGGTGAAATCAAGCGCTCAGTCAAGGGATCGAGTTTGGACAGAGGTGGGTCTGGGATCGCCGGATATACGAAACCGTTACTCCGACTCAACGCTAGAATCCGCCTCTTAGAACACTGCGCCTTACAGTTGTTACAGAGCTCGAAACCACTCACGTCCTCCGTAGGGAACTCTTCTCGCAATACGCCAGTGATACTCCTATTGGTAGGCTTCAAATCATTTTGAACCACAGGCGGTCGCAAATGTCACATTTATGGCCAAAGTCGTTGTCTAAGAATGTTTTTTAAAGTAGTTGTCGGCCCCGGTACAAGTCCAATTTTGGGCCCCCGTCGCCATATTGGGTATGCCAAGTGGGTCCGATGGGTCTGGGTCGACCTCCATTGCACTCTCCATCTCATCAGCAACGAAATCCACATCCATACTTGACCCAGGCTCGTCAGATGCCGCATGAGTTGTCAGAGCTCGCTTACGTTGCCTATGTTGCTTATTTGTATATGTATGGTATTTATGTATGTAACGTGCGGTTACGTTGCTTGGTTACGGGCAGTACTGCGCGTTGGTTTTGGGTCCGGGCCCGTCGTTTTCGGTATCATTCTCTTTGAAATTTTGTTCTCTACGCATTCGTGCCCGATTTTTGTAATTCTGGTTGTACTTTGCCCTCATATCTCGCGACATTTTAAGAAAATCGGGAAATTTTCAAACTTTTTCAAATTCACAGCCTCGTATCTTTTTGAGTTTTTGAGATACACACTTGGAGCCCAGGCTGAGTTGTAACATATACACTCCTCTTCAAAACAACACTTGGTTTACTCGGATCCGACAGTCTCAGAGATACGATCCCGTTTATGGACACGTGTCGAATCCGGAAAGTCGAAAATCGTGGGTTCACTTTGCGCGTGCACAGTTCGCGAGGTTCGGTCGCCACGAATGTCGGAGCGGTACTGGCACAAACGTTCATCCTTCCTCTTTAAAACGAGACTAAGATGGCGGCGCTATGTCTATTTTTAGCCGAGTTATTGAAGTTTGAAATTATTTCGACAGAAACTGTCGCTCATTTGGGCGCGATTGCCTGCCCACACCCGGCATCGATTTTAAAGACGTTTTCACGTCAAAAGTTTTTTGTTTAGTATATAAACTCTCATTTATATAAATATTGAATTTTATTAATTATTTAATTAAAAATAATTAAAAACATGGAAAATAATGAGAATGAGGTCAGTCTGACTGACTCAGCTATCATGAGTGATTCGGGAATTCATTCAACCCCAGAGTCAACAAAAAAAAGTAGTTTAACTGAATCAGTTATGATGAGTGATTCGGGAGTTCATTCAACTCCAGTATCAACAAGGGAAAGGAAGGGCTCTGATCATAAGATGATGGAAATGTTGCAATTGATTTTAGACGTAAAATTTAATGAACAAAACGTAAAATTCGATGAAGTAAAGAGTACTATTAATAATATTGAACAACAAAATGTTAAGTTCGAAAAACGTTTTAATACTGAATTTAATAATATGAAGCAACAAAATGTTAGTTTGAAGATAACATTAATAAGCGTCTGAATGCTACTGGCGAACATTTAGACAGCTGTCTAAAACAAATACAAGATAATGTAAATAACATTAGAAAAAGAAATGAGAAATGGAAACAATATACAGGTAAGTGTAATGAGAATAAAGACGATCAGGTAATAGATGACAAGGTAAGTGATGATAGTGAAAATATAAGTGATAATCATAATCGTATGATGTTGAATAATAATAATGGTGATATAAGTGAAAATGGGGTATCTCAGAGTGATACATTGAATAATAGTAGTGATGATGAGAATATAATGGGAGTAGAGGTTAGTGGTGAGGTAATAAGTGTTAATGAGCTTGAGAGAGAGTGGAAGCAGAGTTTAAGTGAGTATGGGGGGCAGAGGGAAAATTTTTCCTATGGTGTAAGTGAAGTAAAGACTTCACAAGTGTTTAATGAGGACGAAGATTCCTCCGGGGGAGACACAGTGTTGTATGGTGTACCTGGTAAAGCCAGGATGTGTTTTAATAATGTTGTGTTGCCCTTTGCGTGGAGTGAGAGAGTTCAGGGGGGTTGTGAGATGTATTATGAGGAGAGAGAGAGAGAGAGAGAGAGAGAGAGAGAGAGAGATATTTTTAAGGTTAGTAGAGGTTATGAAGAGTTAGTAAAGAGGTTAGATATTGAGATAATTGTTAATAATGAGTACTTACCTGGTGACGTAATTAGTGCAGTAAATGATGTGTTGATATCGAACACTTACCTTGGGATAAAACTGGTGCAGTAGCAGGTGATGAGAACAATGATGAGGTTATAACCTACTTAATTGTGACAAAAAATACTAAGGGAGACTGGACCATACCCAAAGTAGACCTGATATATGAGATAATAATGTGGAATAATCCTGTGAATTATTATTATGGTATAGTGAATAAAACAGATTTAGATGGGCATTATATTAAAGAAGGTAATATAATGTACTTAATAAAAAATGAATGGTGCCGGTATAATGTAAGATTAATTTTTGACGATGGAGGTTACACATTTATTGTTAATGGACATTTAATTATGTGAATGTAATGGTTTTAGAAAATGAACTGAATAATATAACGTTTTTTGGTAAACAATGACATTTGATATGACGCAGATTGTATATAATTTTATATTAGTGTTACATGTGTTGTGTATTAGGTTAGGTTATTGTTATGATAAGGTATCAGAGGATACAGTGTGTTGTATGATGTGTACTCAATGTTAATAATTATTCTTCGTATTATTTGAATTAGCAGCCATCCTTACTATTTCTTTTATGAAGTTGCTAAACTGCTACAATTTTTTTGTTCAGACAAAGCTTTTCGTCATCTCTGACTTCATCAGGTCTTGAACCAAGACCTGATGAAGTCAGGGATTTTCTAATATTAAAACGCAGTTCCGGCTTTGACATACTTCTGGAATGTTCGATGGGTGATGACAAGGGACAAAGTGGGGATCCGGTGGAAAAACGTGGCCGATACGCATCTCTGATGATGTCAGAGATGACGAAAAGCTTTGTCTGAACAAAAAAATTGTAGCAGTTTAGCAGCTTCATAAAATAAATAGTTAATAATTATGATTGAGTGTATTATGATAATGAGGATTGATTATTAGTAATAACTGTGAATTGACATTTAGGTAATTATGAATTTTATTATGAAATTAACATTTATTTGAGATGTTTTAAAAGAAGGAAATTTTGATAATAAATTTGAAAAATTCCTTTTTTAGATTTGACTTGTATAATAATGAAAGATAAATAATTGAAATTAAATGATGGTTAAAGTAATTAATGTAGAATCAGAGTTGAAGTTACAATGTGATAATGGGAATATTTAATGGAAAGTTAAAACTAAAGTTGTAATGTTTGTAATTTTTAATCAGATTCAGAATTGAAATGTAAGGTTTATTTAATGTGATGATGGTAATGTTTATTTTGAGATGTTGCATTTATGGGAGGTACAACATGCTTGTATAAAATATTTGGAAGATGAACTATTGGTGAAATATAAAACCTTTATAATAAGGTTAGTAATGGGGTACTGGAGTACATATTGTGTTATCTATGTATTTTTTGTATTGAGTAATTTTCTATTTTTGTATTAATCCTATTTTTTATTGTGTAAAGATGACAGTAGTAATCTGCATTGGTTAATGGAAGTTGAATCTATTTAAATGAGATAATTGGAATCTTTAAAATGAAGCTTGAAAATAGAGGAATGTTTTTGCAATAAGAGTTGAAAATTATTTTTGTTTTTCAAATTGGAATTAGATTGAGAAAAATTTGTTCTTTACATAAGATTTTCAAGTATGTAAAAAAAAAAAAAAAAAAAAAAAAAAACGGTACTTTGATAAAGGCAAACCAGTACGGCTAAGAGGAACCCCCCAAATCGGTTAAGGATATGGAATGGTGAAAGGCCATTTGTTAATGTTGTTATTTGATTGTTACAGAGTCCGGGTGATACTGTGGAGGCGGACCTGTGCTGGCCTGCGTGTCAGAGCAGGGTCGCCAGGTGCCTGTCTGGCTTTATGGTGTTGGGATCCTGAGGAAGGACGTCCAGTAAAGTCATGCAGGAGCAGCCACAGCCACCGGATTAGGGGGGTGAGTAACCCATGATTTTGATAAGGAAGTAAGGGGGGTCATGGCGCCATATCCTAGCTGATCCTCTTAGGTTTACTCAATGAGAGTTTTTATGTTTTAAACCTCTCATTGGGGGGGGGGTATTGTAACGGGACAAAATGGGCTGAACCATTGTTTTTAATAATTTCCAGTAATTCAACATATGTAATAATTTTATGAAATCCATTGCTAGGGACGCATGGAAAGTTATAACGCCGTAAGTGATTCATGTCCCAAGTCGAAGAGACATTACCGTATAAGGTGAGGAATTTCTGTAATTAGTCTGATGTCACGCTGGGGTCATGAGAGAACCACGGGTTTTCTAATATTAAAACGCAGTTCCGGCTTTGACATACTTCTGGAATGTTCGATGGGTGATGACAAGGGACAAAGTGGGGATCCGGTGGAACCACGTGGCCAATACGCAGAAGGCTTGGCTAGTATACAACTGCGAGCCCCAGTTCGAAGCAATCGGCAGAACACCTTGATACCGTACAGTCGCATCATAATAGTGTAGGGAGGCCTACGCTCTCAATTAAGGGTAGGCCTACCAATGTTGGTTGTCTAAGTATAATACAACAGTTAACAATCTTTAATAATGAGAAAAATGTAATAGTGAACAGTATATAACAGTTTTAAAACATTTTGTGGAGTGTTTAATAAAAAAGTGTGATGCATCTGATGGCGTAACATCTGGGATATCATCAGCAGCTAAGTACTCGTAAAAACTAGATCGACTGGCCAAAATTTAATAACAATTTGTCTTTTCTTAAATTCAAAGTCCTAAAGAATAATGAGATCTCTAATTTAGGGGGGTATAATGAGTGAGAGAGAGGGAGAGAGAGAGAGAGAGAGAGAGAGAGAGAGAGAGAGAGAGAGAGAGAGAGAGAGAGAGAGAGAGAGAGTGAGTGCAAAGTACTGGTTTGCGAAGGTTATAATTAATTCTTAATAGTTCTATCTGAATAGTTTTTATGTGCTCTCAATGTTGAGCAATTTGTTAAGAAATGAATTTGATTGGTAATTTTTGAACTACATAATTCAGAGAAAATAAAATAAGATTTGTTCAGTAACATAACAATGTGTTAGAATAGTCATTGCGCCAGAACCTAACCTATTTCCTGTGTCGAAATCTCGCCTAGTCGGACCTGTGAGTTTTCTGAATTAAAGGAAGTAAAATTAACAACTAAAATATTTAATGGGAGGAATGTTATGGTTTCTATGTATAACCTAAAAACATCGTGGTGACCTTGCATTTGTGATCTTCGAAGATAATAAGTCGTAAGACAGTTGGTCAGAGTAGGGGTAAGTAGTCGTTTTGTATATTTAAATATAATAATACATTTACAACATGTGATGTTCATAACTTTGATTTTCTTAGTTGAAATGAATAGAAATTTTCTGGGAAATGTACATCATTAAAATTGTATGGGTAAATTATGAATAATCTGTAAAATGGTAAGAGCATAAACACAAAACTATATACACATGTATTTAAACTTATACTTTCAACACATAGAAATTACATAACTGAACTTCAGTCTAATTTATAATGCACTTAAAGTTAAAGAACATTTTTGTTGTGTCTGCTTGCAAAGACACTTCTTCAGCTGACATAAAATAGGCAATATCCTGATGGACATGGACGGCGTTTAATCAGTCTTCAGTCATTACAGATCTTAAATAAGTTTTAACTTGACACAGGGTTAAAACTTAAATCCTAATCATAACAGGGTCTGACTTTCTCCCACACCTGTTGTAACTAGTAGTGTATATATGATTTGAAAAATCACTCTGGTAGTAGGTTAATCTGATGTGAGGTTTGCACTGTTCTGCAGGATATTAGGAAAGTTTTCTGATGTTTGAAGTTCATGTCTACTTTCATATCTTGAGTTCTTTTAGAGAAGGAAAACAAAGTAAATCGTCTTTGTACAAATCTGCAGAACACACATCTTCCCTAAATCTTGGTGTGCTAACAGGTCCTGAATTTGCCCAGTTTGTTGCATTTTAGAAATCTAAAAGCAAATTTGTTTACCAGGTAATCTGGAAACGAAGGTACACACTAGTATGAAAATATTCTTCCACAGAATGTGGTTGTATGTTAAATAGGCTTTTATCATCCTATTCTTAGCTCAGCTTTTTTCTGTTTCCCATGTCAGATATCCTGATTTTTAAAGTTGCCAATGCTGTTATCTTGTTGGTCCTGCAGGGTTCCTTTAGTGACATTACCAACTTTATGGCTTTCAGTGCATTCATGTACTCTCTTGTAAGCTCGAGCCAAGGGTAGAGTCAATCCCAAAATATCATCTAAGGTAAGTACACTAAAGAGAAATTCAGATGACGTATACTTTGAAAAAATGAAAATGCATCACTTCTTTTTCCTTCAGTTGATTGAGCAGTAGCATCCAAAACTGCTAGAAGAATCATCAAGGAATCTAATAATATAAATGACTTTCAGTCTATTTAGTTTCAGTGCCTTTTTTAATAGAACGTTTTCAATTTTTCATTCTGTCTCGCATTTCCACGTCAAGTTTTGTAGCCATCCAGCTGACTAGAAAGAAGTTTGCCCACAAGAGATGAAACGTGCCCCTGAAGTTTTGTAAAAGTTTTTTTTTTATCAGGGGTCGTTACTTATTCTTTAAAACTAGACACGTGGTCTAGATGGAAAAAGATTCACTGAGCCCAGTGTGACAGGACAACAGGAAAAAAGGGAAACGAAAATCAGAGCAATCCCCATAACACAAGAAAACATACAACATTTATACCAATTGGACATAAAAATAACACCACACAATATAAAACCAATACAACACTAGAATAAATACCATCTATTAAATATATACACGTGTCGCGGAAGCAACGTTCATGATGAAAAATTCACAACTAATCCACACTTAAAAAAATGACAATACACAAGTAGTATGTATGGCTCGACCATGACCGTATTCTGCAAAATTAATTCCTATATATTATAACAAATTAATATGTTACGTCTTATCTCTTTAAGCCTCACGTTGGATTCCAATTTGTAACACGAATTTTAGTGTTACTGTGTTATTTAAATGTGTCGCTCTTTACTTTCTGCCCCACTGTCGGGTTCGTCAATTTGTAACACTCTATTTGTGTTGCGGGCACTTAAATTATATACGCCGCCCGTTGGAAACGTCAATTAGTAACAAATATATATGTATTAACTACTTTCAACCACACTGTTGTTGTTGTAATTATGTTACTATTAATAATATATGTTGAACGGCGAATGATTTTGTAATCTGCCGCTCGCTCCCACTATACGTACCGTTTCAATGACGTCACCCAACGTTGCCAACCGTTGTGGTGTCCGCTGTGCTCTGTGAACTTATTTTTTAAATGGAACAGCAATAATAACGACGCAAATATAACAACAAACATATATCTTTATAGAAACCATTTATTCAGTAAAGCATTGGTTAATTGTTTCTCGTTTCTTTTTATGATAATCACAATTATGGCAAAAATTATGTGTCTTCTTTACCAGTTGGTACAGTAGTTGCAATTCTTATTGTATTCAGACCAAAATAAAGCGTTGGTTATTATTTCTATTAAAATAGATCATCTCAGGGTGTATCTGGTTCGGGGATTACATTTAAACAAAATATTATTCTATAAATCAAAGTACAAATTTTACAGTTCAAGGATATTACAAAGTTTAGAGTGTAATGTGCACACAGGCAGTCGGATAGTGATTGCTAGTTATTATAGGTTATGTCCAGTTTGTTTAATAGTTATTATTAAAATCAAAGGTTCTTGTGGTGTTTAAAAAGGTGTCAATCTCAATTCGTGTTATTAGTGAGTGTTCTTAGTGTTGGTGTGATATGGTGTCTGTAGTTTTAGTTGATTAATTCTTAAAAAGTCGTATATACAAAAGTTGGTGTTGATACATAATATAATAAAATGTTCGAATTCACCAAATCCTCTTCTTAAAATGGTTCTTGGTCGAAGATAGGGCCCAGGTCTGCTTCGGTCCTCCTCCCTGGTTCTTGATTCTTCTATTCAAATGCTGGATGTTCCTCACTCGGTTGAAATAATTCGTATTATGTATATCTATCTGTATTAAGATGTCTGGAATGTGTTTTCACAGTTTATAGTTAATTATATTAGACGTTTTACAAACGCGTCTGTACGCTATGACCGTTGTTAAAGAAGTCTCTTTTTATTTATCCGAAATTTCTGGTTGCTAAGGGTAAACTTGGAATCTGGTTGGTTGATTCGGATATACATTGTCATGTAAATTCATTATTTCAATGTCTGAATTTGTTCAAAACCTTTAACTTAGTATAACTTTTCTGTACTGATTGGAATTTAAAACTATTAGCAACATTATTTTGATCTTTACATTTGTGACACTTAGACACTAAACATGCCTACCTTTACTAAGAAATACAGCTGTTACAATTTTGTTATTTGAATTTTTCTTAAATAGCTTAAAACGAATTATTTTGCTTCTAGATTTGTAGTGTATACTATTAACTATAAATCTATTCATCCTTCAACATTTGTTTCACAAAATTCCTAACAGTATTATCTAAAATTTACAAAAGTTGGTTTTACATGGCTTCCTACAGTTTGCCATCCACAAAACATTTGCTACTCCATTTATTTGTTCAAAAATGATCATCCTTATATAACTACTGTCTGCTTTGTTATTTTTCTATTTCTCATTAATTTAGAATGGTTGGTTGCTTTCCTGGCTATCCTGATAACATCATTACATGAACAATAACAAAACAATATATAATCAAATCAATTTAGTGTCATGCCCACATGGCTATGACTTTTATGGACATTGAATAAATAAGTTAAAATTTCATTAAACATAAACAACTGTTTACCACTAGTAATAACACCTCCTTTCACTCCATCTTGCCTTGATAACTAATTAATTAATCCTTATTATTAATACATAACAAATATATTTGAAAACAAAAGAGTTGTACTCTAACTCAGACCTTCCAGCCTTGAGTTCAATGAACCATTAATATAAACAAAACACATGTTTTTTCATTACTTAAATTATTCCTTAAAATTAAGTTTCATGCAGTCCTTGCTGTTTTTGTTTTATTTCAGGGATGTACCCTTGATCACTGCACTACTTATTATATTATCTCATCACATTATAGTCATATTACCTAATATTGTGAGATACAAATAGCACTCACTTGGGATCATTTTTAGTATATTTTCATAATAAAATTACTTGCACTAGTCCACTGTTATTCTTTGATCTTATCTCTATTTGTTTTAATTAGTCTTATAAGATTAATAACCTTATTTATACAAAATTATTAAGATTTGTTTGTCCCATTATATAAATAATTTTCCACTGGTTCACTTTTAATTCTACCTTTAGACACTTCTGTTACTGATTGTTTTGGCTTCACTGACACATAATATTCAGCTACTTCCTTATCCATTAAAATATATTTAATACTACAATATATCGTATTGTCGTTTCTATTTGTCACATTCATTGTTTTTGTATTTGGGTTTACATTTTTATTGTCATTAAAAGAACTTCACTCTTGTTATAAAATATTGCTGTGAATAAGTTATTATTTGTTGTTTTCTGGACAACCTTATGACCACTATTTATTACAATTAGTTGTATGGTTCATGTATCTATAATAAGGTTTGTTATATTTTCATTACATCATTCAAATTAATCACTTACTAATATTTCTTTTTACATAGTATTGTATGTTTGGGCCTATTATCCCTCAATTTGTATTTTGATTATCTTGATATTATGATACATTGAATGAAACCATTTGTTTCCTTATGGCATTGATACATAATCTGTCTGTCTTTATAATACTTATTTTGTCATTATTTAAAGTTCATGTCTTAATCGGGGTTGAATGTATTTTGCATCACTTTGCCTGAATCATTAATTTGGGTACGGTCAGTTGTATCACTAGTCAGTCTGAAATAGTTATTCGTTCCTCTTCACTATCATCTTGAAAGATATTTTTCTTCTTGTTTAGCTTCTTATCCATTGTCTTCATTAAATCGGGTACGATATTAAGGTGTTCCAAATGTAATGTTACAATATTTAGACCAGGATAATTCCGTAATGTGGGAACAGGCAAACAATCCATGCCTAACCGCAGACAGTAGAATCATATCAGTTATACTACAACTATGCAGGTCAATACGACACGGTTTAACAGGTCCCGACCAACTCCAAGGACTGACAGCGTTGGGCCATGTAAAAAAAATTTTGTTGATACACTAAACATACTCAAAACCCCACAAGGAAACCAAGCTACTCAAACAATCGTGTAAATGCGTGTGTGACCTTCACATAGTTACATACATATATTGTAACGTTATGGAATCGGTACGTCCTTCTTATTTTTAAGCCTCACGTTGTAGTTGTCAATCTGTAACGAGTCGGATGATTCCCCGTGTTATTATGCCACACGTTGGGTTCGTCAATCTGTAACTACTCGTTCTTGTCGTATCTGTAAAATGTGTAGTAAGTGTTAATGTGGTGTGTTCGCCTCACACCGGTCGTTACAATAATGGTTGTCACTACTGAAGTCTGTAGCGTGGTCTAAATTATCAGTACAACCTACCTGTTTATTCATAGGGGTTGCGAATCCCGGGTGGCGCCAAATTGTTTATATTAAAACAATTAAATTTGTTAAATTACAAGTTAAATAAGTGTTGTCAGCGTTGACGGCTGGAGTGTTCAAATAATTCCGCCGCTGTGCAGTTTGTCGTATTGTCCACTCATGACGAGCGCTAGTTGTTTGATCGGTAGAAATTGCTAACACACACATATATTTTACAACGTCCTACGAAATAAAACGATGGTAATATTCTGTACTGTAAATTTAATGCAAATTTGGTCATTAATCAATATGACAAAAGTATTATAAATGATTTTTTAACAAATTGCTCCGGCTTAGAACATGAAACAAATCTCTAGGTTGGCGAAATTGATTTTGAAATAAACTGTTCTGATGCCGACAATGGCTTCTGTTTACACACAATATATTAGTTTGTTCAAAATCTGGGGTTCTTTGGATTATAAATAAAACATAAAAGCTGGTTACATTAAAAAAGTACACTACCATACCTTATACGTACTTAAATAGTATAAAGTGTTTTTACAAATTGTTCGGTAGTGTCGTATTAGTTGTTACAAGCTTCGCACTCTAATGCGAGGTTAATTCTAAGTTAACAAATGTTTTACGTAAGTGGATTATTATTCAAACCTTTGAAAGAAAATTAATTTTGTTTAATAGTGAGAAATTTTGATTGTTTTGAGAAATATTTAAAGTAATTTGGTTTCTGGGATAATTGAATTTAGTTGATACTTATCAGTTCAGACGGTGGTGATATGTTGTCGTCTGGGGTAATGGAAATTCATCAGTTTTGGGGCTGATTTAGGCTTCGGGCATCTTCTTCTATCTCGTCTTGGGACTTTCTGCTATTTAATTTCTTTTATTTGGTTCCAGGACATCGGTTACTATTAGAAGCTCTGCATCTACTCGTCATTGGTTCTTTTAGTCGACTTCTGAACGTCTTTTGAACTTTTTAAAGTAAAATTTTGGTCATCTCAATCTTGCGTACCTCTTACCCACGCGTCATTTTTTCAAGTCTAATAAATTTAACGGAAAATTAGTATTCAACGGCCCGTTTCTATGGTAACAGAAACCCTTTGATTGGTTAAGGCCTCCTTCAAAAGCATTGTTATGATATTTGAAATTTTTATTCAAATTTATTATATATTTTCTGAATGATTTTATTCCTCTATCTTCCTTTTGGGGTAATATATAATATCACTATTGTTTTTATTTCCTTTCAAAGTTTAAAATGATACCTCATAAGGTCATATTCGATTATACATTAACTTTAGTATAATTATTTGATATCTGATAAATTACATATCTCTTTTAAATTAAACTTTTATAATAACATTTCTCTTTTAACATGATTTATACATAATTACTGGCTATTTACTTGTCTTAGGTTTGTAAATTTCCTTGTGAATTTGTTACAATTGATATTTGTGTGTGTCTGACAGTTAGACATTTTCATAGCCAAAAGTAGCCATGATGGTATTTTACTTATTTCTCTTAAATTACATTTTAATTCAGCCTGATGGGCTTCACATTGTTATGATAATTGTTTGTGTTGCGTTCTGATTCTGTTTGTGTTCTGATTACCAGTCAATATAGTTTTCATTATACATATTTAAAATATAACAATTAGGCTTATGGACTGCAAGTTCCCTTCAGCCATATCCTATTCATAACATTAAAACGAACTATTCTTTATAAGTTATTAGTTACTGTTGATTTAACATTCGTTTCATTCTTTTGCTATTACTTTGAGTGAGAAACATCATCACTTCTTTCAAACTCATTAAATTTATTTCCCCTTCTAACATTGGGTGTTTTTTTAATTGTATACTTAAGTTTAATGCAAATTCTTATTTTATTACTACTTCCTTCCTCCATTCCATGTTAACACAAACTGTTTTTACATGGGCTTTCTCCCTGAATAATATTACATCCTTTACTTATCTCTATTTTAAATACTATTTTTAACTATTATATTATAATATATATAATATATATATATATATATATATATATTATAATATCTTTTTCCACATATCACTTTCACCTTTGATTAATTGGTGTTTATCACTGATACACTCACTATTTTGGGGTATTTACACCTTCACTATTGCAGTTTTTTCTCACTGTTTATATTAAGTGTTACTTAGTGGGTAATCCCTATACTTATTTCTCTTTTATTTCTCACTATCTTTCATTATAACATGATACTTATTATTAATGACATTTTGTTATTTACATTTCATTAAATCTAACTTTAATAATTGGGTTAGTGTACTTTTCTTTACTAAGTTATTTTTTCACTGTTTTTTGTTTAAAACAGGTATATAAATTATCTCATTTACAACAATAATATTAGTTTTCCTTAGTGGATAGTTATTTGGGGTTTGTTTACAGTATTCTATCTTTGAGTATAACATTTCTCCCTTTTATATGTGGTGTTTGTTATTTCTTAACTTCACTTTGTCTCCTCTTCATTCTTCATCTTCTTCTTTTCTTCTTGTCTTCACTTTGATTCGGTTCTCCTCTTCTCATCTGGTTTAATTTCTATTTAGTTGTAGGAATTTGTTCACTTCCTTTTATTCTTCTTTGGTTCTGGTTTCTTACCTTCTTTTGTTAGTTCCTATTTGTTTGGTCAATCACCTTTTTCTTTGAGTATTTTTCGTGGTTCCCTTCCTCTTTGTTTTCTGTTGTTGGGTCAATCACTTGGGTTGGGTAATGTCGTCGTTCGTCGTGTCATAATATTTAAATTTTATTTATTTTTAAACATTTTATTTGATATGAAGTATTTTTACATTTAGAATTATCTTTTTTATCCCTGGTACTGGGGTGGCTTATTTGTGTTGTAACAATATACATGTTCCATCAGGTTTACATACATACAATTTCATATACACAAGACAACATTAACATTTCATAAAACAATTAACATGGACAACACCAATAAAAAACTTTCTTTAAACTCATTTCCTTGATTAAACCTCAACAGATATATATATATATATATATATATATATATATATATATATATATATATATATTATAATATAGACAAAAAGTGTATGTGTATTGTGTTGTTATATGTCGGGTGTTACACTCCGCGCACTTTTGATACTTACTGATGACTGGTTCCTCTGCGATGATGTCGTCCTGCAAAACAACTTAAGCTACTATGTGTATGTGGGCGCCACTTGGATTTTTTGTTCCAAGAAATTATTATTAAAATTAAATTTTGATTTCTTAGTAGTTAATTTAATTCTATGAAAAAAATGTGAACAAGACAGTTTGATTCTTCGTATTATTTAAATTAGCAGCCATCCTTACTATTTCTATTATGAATTTGCTAACTGCTATAACCTTTCAGTTGTTTAAGACCTGAAGATGTCAGTGATGACGAAAAGCTTAGTCAAACAATAAAAATTATAGCAGTTAGCAAATTCATAATAGAAAAAATAAGACAGTTTGAATTTGAAAATAACGTATGTTTTAATGAACCTTAAAAATCGTCTGAAGGACTAACACTCGTATTAAATAAAATTGCAGAGTTACAAAAAAATATTTTTCTTATTGACAAGTTTTTTCTCCAATCGAGTATCGGCTAACAAATATTTTATTTACTCAGTTGAAAAGCATGAGTTTAGTGTATGAAAAATCTTTATACTCAGGATGTGACTCCTTTGAACTACCAAGACAAATCAATAAGATGCTTTACAAAAATTGAGTGATTTGAAGGTGTGTGACATGTGTAGTACAATTGTGTGACAAATGATACCAGGTAAGAATGACTTTAACTTTTGAACAACTCACGTTCCGGTGGGTAATTATTTCTTGCACTGGACACTTCTCTTGGGGACGTTTTCAATCTCGCCTCTTCGTGTAGACGTTCCTTGTGCAATGATAATTATTTGTAAGTCAAAATACGGTTTTTTAAAACTCCGCACGATTGGAATAAGTTTAGCAGTGAATTTATGCTTTGAATACTGCCGGCGGTAATCAGCTGTCTGCGTGGTTTCTCGATTCGGCTGCCACAGCGCTGGCTCTCCTCTCACAGTTGAAAATAGGCTTGTGTACGTAACGTTATAGGGATTTTGTCAAAGTCAGTTTGTCTTAGCGAATACCAGCAGAATTGATTCTCTATTAAAATTTGGTCCTTTCCAGGGCCACTAGTATTCTGGCTGCGTGCGTTCTATTAAATATGGAGTGTTGCTGCTCTATTCAACAACACGTTGGCGTATACTCCTTGTATAGGTTATTTCAGTCTTTTGTCATGTACGGGAAAAGCCTTTCTGTGTTCTTGTGTCGACTTCTCGTTCTTCGGTTTCGCCTCGGATGTGATGATCAATTTCGTGGGTGATGTGTCTCTTCTGGATTCAAAGCATAAAGTGTTTTTTGGTCGAATTTTGTCTTCCTTTTATACTCTGTAAGGCTCATTGTTTTAATTTTTTGACATGAACTTCCGGTGTATTTGTGTAAAAATTCCTTCTAGAACGTTCGAGAATAATCAAATGGAACATCATGGAACAAATTTGACTTCCGTAGAAGCTTTAGAACAAAAATTTCTTATTCTTCACACTGAGGATATTACTAAAATTATTCTGGTATTTGTCAAACAATTTTACATAACTACTTACAATCTGCATGCCATTACTATTTTTGGATTCTCTGCTTTCAACTGAATCTAATGATACTAATTACGATTGGTTTTGAACAAATTAACTCTAATAAAATAACATAAAATACAACTCTTACCTTGGAATGTTTTCATAAAATTCCAATTTTCTAACTATAAAATTGTTGTGAAGATGTTTGGTTCTTTCTACAACATTAATGCATAATATAATCATCTTTTTATAACAAAATAAACAAAAATTAACACATATAACATATAAATAAGTTCAGTTTTATATGGTCCTTGCATATGGCCTGTTTTTGTCACTGGTTCTTTACAATAATTTGTCTTTTTCCGGTATCATATATGGGATTTTTCGAGTATTTACTGAGAGTTTATTATATTGTCTATCTTTGGTGATACCTGGTTTATCCTGATACATATTGTTTTTACTGTAAGATTACTTAGCATCATATTGGTTTGCATAAGTGATTCATTTTCTTGGTGTGACAAATTTCACTCTCATATTTCAAATTCTTTAAGAATTAAGCTTGTTTTCAACTGAGTAAGTTTGTTTCTATAGTACACTATAGGATTGTACCTTTTTCCTTTATTTTTGCTAATATTCTGCAATTATTCTGTCAAATATGACTGTTTTTTGTGATTGTTCTTTGGCCTCAGCCAGGTATGGTATAGGTAAATAGTTTCCTAACTCGACTGTTATAATGTTTTAGTTGGTCAAATATATAAGTATAGACACATTATATTGTATTTCAACTTTATAATACAATTTGGTTGCATTTTGTCAACATTAAATTCATAAATATTACAATATTATAGGTCTATTACATGTTTTCAGTTAATACTGTTTTTGGCTATTTTAATTGATTTCTAATCACTTTACAGCTTTCTCTATTTAAGATAATTTGTTCGTCTTTATCTAATTGACATTTACATATAGTTTTTATCTTAATTCTATAATAATTAATTTTCACATAAAATCTGAGTGATTGGACTCAGCTCCTAAACATAGATTTTTTGTCATAACATTTATATATTTTTTTATTTTAACTTACATCCTTTCTAATAATGTATTCAAATCATTTAATACATTTATTTTATTTACATTACAAAGTATAATAATGGATCTTGTCCATTAATTCACAATAAATAGTTTTTTATACCCTATTCAGAGTTACATTCTTAATAAGTAATGACCTCATTATCTGTCTCTTATAGTATATTATTAGTTTTACACTGTTCTTCACTTAAATAATATATATGGGGTTTGAGTCTTAGTCATAGTCTTGTCGTTTTTTTCATGTTAATGATATTAATTATTAGACAATATTACAAAATTTTTCGGATTACTTGGGTTCGATACTGTTCATCTCACTTTCCTCTTACTGGCAATCTCAGTTGTCCTCTTACCAAGTGATTAATTTCTCGCAGTTGGTTTTCTAATTGCGAGGAATAGTTCTGCGGCTCTTGAGACTGAGTCCCAACATTAAGTGATCCGAACATTAAGTCCCCAGGAAGATGAATCTCCCGCCCAAACACCAATTTTGCTGGAATCACTGCTGTTGCGTCATGTACTGATGACCTAAACACCACTGGCTGATCCAAGTTTGTTTGGTTCTCATCAACAACCTCTTGCGTAACCTCATCTCCAGCCACTTTCCCTCGGGCGCTTCTATCAGCTCAGGAACAAGCAAAAGTTTTGTCTCGACACCCATAGTTGGCTTTCCAATCACTTCTTTTGTCATTACACTTATTTGTATTTCCTCTGCTACTTCTTCCTCCATTTCTGCTTGTTCACTTATTAGTCATGGGAATTAAGTGTAAATTCATGACCAATATTTACACTGACGCAATTATCCAGGCTGACACATTGCTTTTTTCTTTTTTTTTGAATGGCTCGGCTATCTTACGACGTTTCAATGCATTTAATATATATATATATATATATTCAAACACTTTTTGCTGCAGTCTGTTTCTTGATGTATAAAATATATTTAATATTTATGAAGACTTTACATCTTTAGGTAAAGTCTTTATAAATATTAAATAAATATAAAATAATATTATTTATAGACCATGTTAATTATGGTTGGTTTCAAGTGGATATCGAATTTTGGTATAATAAAAATGCAGGTTTTATGCAACGTTCGAGATTTATCTCATATTCATGCCTACAACATAAAACATAAAGTAATATAATTCTACTTCTGTAATGAGAGTTAATTATAATATATGTTGTATGGTATTAACAGTGGCGTTGTTTTGTATAGAATAACTAATAGTACTTACATATATTAATGTCACACACACACACACACACACACACACACACACACACACACACACACACACACACACACACACACACACACACACACACACACACACACACACACACACACACACACACAACTATACACTACACTAACTATACATCAATTATTATCGTTACCTATGGTATTATGGTATTACGTTCATGTTTCATAGTTTATTCAATTTGTTTACTTGGAGTATTTTTATTATTTCATGTTTTTTATCAAAATGAACTTTCTGCTTGCATTCAAATTCCTCCATTACAGTGGATGGTAAAAATGACTTACATTGTTCTATACACTCAGCTATAGTTCTTTCAGTTTCAATGACATTACATATAAAACTCTTAATTTCTAAATTTAACAACATTTTCTTAACTCTACTGATAGCATTTTCTGGTTCCTTATAACATTTACGGTGTATACAACAAGTACGATGTAATTTCTTAAAGTAGTTATTGATGTGTGAAGGTGAGACATTTCCATTCTGCACCAAAGAAGGAAAATGCCGTTATTCTTTTCATGCGCCAGCTTCTTGTATGATTTTGGAAGTAATTTCAGTGTTGATACTGCAGACGTACCGTGTGAGTTCTTAATGTTTTTGTAGAACCCCATCTCTTACATTGTAGAAGTTATATTATGTTATGTTATGTTATGTTATGTTATGTTATAAGTCTAGACCGAAGCGTGATATCCACTTGAAACCATAATTAACACAGTCGATAAATAATATTATTATTTATATTGCTGAGAGCTTAAACATAAGCAAAACGGTGAACAGTCTCCACTGGAGGAGACCGAAGCTGAAATAATTTGCCAAGAGGTAGCAAGAGTACTGAGACATGCCACACCACCAAAACAGAACCTCACACATGAGGAAATAAAGAGCTTGAGAGCATTCAGAGATAATAAGGACATCATAGTACTTCCAGCAGACAAAGGAAACGCCACCGTCATCATGTACACACAAGACTACAAGGCCAAGATGGAACAGCTACTTACAGACAACACCTACACAGAAACGACACATGACCCCACGACATACCTAGAGAAGAAGACACGATCACTCATCCTCAGTGCACCGATGGAGAAAGAAACAGAACAACGCCTGATTCCTCATGAGACATCCTCATGTACACCGAAATTATACGGACTGCCTAAACCTAAAATCCACATAGCAGACATCCCACTTCAACAGATAGTTAGCGCTATAGGTTCTCCTACACAAAATCTAGCCGCCTTCTTAGCCAGATACTTCCAACCATTAGCTGAAAAAAATGGATTCGTACATAAAAAACTCGTTTACTTAACCACCTCAGCACATCATGGAACTAACAAAGCACTGTCTGACCTCCACCTACTTTACATACAACAATCACTTCTACAGGCAAATAGAAGGAGCACCAATTGGGTTCACCGTTATCGCTAATCTCTTCATGGACAATCTCGAGAAAAGAGCAATGAGCACAGCACAGCTAAAACCTTCCTTGAGGATTAGATACATTGACGACTGCTTTGTAATACGGTCACACGGAAAGGACACATTAACAGAGTTCCTGATGCATATAAACAGCATCCACGCAAAAATAGGGTTCACTATGGAAATGGAGACAGACAACGGCATTCCATTCCTTGATCTTTTCATAAAGAAAAAAGATGGTCACCTCAGCTTTTCTACATACAAAAACCCACGCATACAAACAGATACTTACACAGACAATCCCATCACCACCCAGCGCAGTTAGTCTGTAGTGAAGACACTTACACACAGAGCCCTACACCTACCGGACAAGGAACACAGGAAACAGGAGCTGAACACTTTGAAGGAGACGCTGTTTCCCAATGGATACACCCCATCTGATTTAAACAACGCCATCAAACAAAAGAAGACACAACCAGAGAAAGAAACACAGGAATACATCAGCAACTTAACATTACCATATAAAAGGCGCAACAGACATAATAGGGAGAATACTCATGTGACATCAGACGGACTAATCAGAAGACACTAATTTCATTAATATTCGTACTCTGTGAGGTAAGGATCAGACAGTTGGTCGATAGCATTTGCCGAGTGAAGTTGTGTCCATCAACGAGAATTTTCCTCGTACGAAATTATAGAAATATAAAATTATCATAAAACTTGGAACTCTTTGCGAGCTTTGCGTAAAGAGCCAAGCAGGTTAACAACCTCTATAAAATTTATTATTATATTTAAGTGCTTTTCGCGGTAGTCAAGATAGTCCGCATAGGGAATTATTGAAAACTTCAAGCTTTCACGGAAGGTGTAAGCTAAATACACCGCTTTTATAATAAATACCCATATTCACCCTGAGATCTAAATAAAATTAACATGTAAATTAATAATAACTTTTGCGAGCGAGAACGCTAGTTATTGTGAGAGTGACAATTGTGTGAAAAGTCTATTTGGTGTTAGCAGTTCAACGGATTTGTCAGCGTGATGTACAGAGGAATCGCCGCTGGAGCAACCCGCCGACGAATAGGACGCCAGGAAGGAGAGCGACGCTGACGAAGAGTACGCCAGGACGGAGAGCGACGCCGAGTGGAGGATACGCACATCCGGAGGACAAATCAGCAAGTGAACGGATATAATGTTACAAGTAAAATCGAACTATATAAACGTTATTCAAAATATAAAACGCATGAAAATTATGTAATTTAATATACATCGTAAAAACTATTATTTCTTGTGTGTAATAAATAAGTTTTCATTACTTCCATTATAGACTCATTTGTAATTTCTTCACACACAATATATCCTATGCGAAAATAATAATCTGTATCGTTGCAATATATACCTTATATATATACTGTATATATTTAAAATTTATATTTATTTTACCTCAAGATGTTATTTTTCCCTTATTTGAAACATGTTTCGAGAACTCCTGTGTTCTCATCCTCATCCTTCGCGATCTTGCGTCTGGTGAAGTATTTGTGTGTTGGCTGGGCGCTATTTTGGTTTTTGTTGGTCTCTGGTATTTTAAAATGGTATCCATCAAGTACATGGATAATAAATACAATAACATCGAAAATAAAATAAAATTTGAAAAAACAAAAAGACTATTACAATCAACAAAAAACTCAACACATTAAAACAACAAAACGAAAATCAAGAACAAAAAACAAAAATAAACACAAATTTTACCCTCGAACTATTAACCTAAGCAATACAGAATTTAACAAAAAAGAAACAGAATACTTAAACAATATGTCAAAAACTAACCTAACTCAAAACAGAAACAAAAACTTAGAAAATTTAATAGTAGAAACAGAATTTGCCATTAACCTTATAAAAGACAATATACAAAAAGAAAAAAGAACATAAGCAACACATATAATTAAAAAAATAATGACTAGTGAAACTAAAAACAAATATAAACAAAAGGACAATAAAACAATAAAAGAAATTTAAAATAAAGTAAAGAACAATAATTTAATATTAACTAAAGCAGACAAAAGTCAAGCAACAGTAATCATTGAAAAAGCAGACTACATCAGAAAAACCGAAGACTTCATCAACAATAATAAATGCACACAACTAAATAAAGACCCAACAGAAAAATATCTTAAACAAACAATAAAACTAACAAAAACAACTAAAAACATTTTCAACAATAAAAATACAGACATATATATATATTGTAACGTATCAAAATTATCGTTACATAAATATAATATCAAATGCCCAGAATAAAAATCTACCATGAACACATCTAAGCCAATATATACAAACACACCAACAAAATGAAAAAAACAACACTAAAATGTAGAAGTCAATCGTATATCCATGGATAAATAATGTTGAAGAAAATAAGCACCGTAGAAGGAAGAAAATATAATTG
Source organism: Magicicada septendecula (assembly GCA_034769895.1). Lineage (NCBI taxonomy): Eukaryota > Metazoa > Arthropoda > Insecta > Hemiptera > Cicadidae > Magicicada > Magicicada septendecula. Next base: position 1,029,250,265 of record CM068367.1, on the reverse strand, counting down.
AATGAATCATCAATATTATCACAAGAGGAAGAATGAACCAAGCAACTATGTTAGCAACCAAGACCCAATAGATCATACAAGTGAGGGAAAGGACCCAATAAGTGAGAGAAAAATATATATAAGAAGACAAAGAAACCTATATATAAGAAGAGGAAGAATGTATAGTAAACAATGAAAAATATTTAACAAGGAACAAGAAAAGGACATTACCAGTGTGAAGAAGACACGATAAATAAGGAAAGCATTTAATAAATGAAGAAAATACCTGGAAAATAAGAAGATAATACTACCAGTATGAAGAGTACCAAAACAAGTGAATAATGATACCCCAACAAGGAAGAACCTGAAGGAAAACCAAGTGACCAAGAACAAAGTATTGACAAAATAATAAGCAGCCACAGACAATAACAGTGAGTTACTTATAGTGAATTGATTAATACCAAAATACCACGATCTCAAACAAACTAACACAAACAATAAAAGTGTAGTGTTTATAGAAAGTGAATATAATAAGTAATATACCAATAATCTCAAATAAACAACACAAACAATCAGTGAATTATTTATGAGACAAAAGTATAATAAAGTAAAGCATAATAAAGACCACAAGTGAACTTAAAATAAGTAAAGAAATACTTGCTCAATTAGGAAAATAAATGGAAATATTTACCAGTAGCTACCATGACTGACATTGAATATAAAATCTTTACTAAATATACATTTAAATATCAGGAGAGTGAAAGGTAAAGTCAGTACAGAAAGTAATTACTAGTATGTCAGAGATAAGACAACCTGTATTAGAAAAACAAAACAGTATACCCAAACCAAATGTAAACACATAATATGTATGTCAATAACTAGTTAGAATTAGATAACAATATGTGAACAAATAGTATATAATAGAAGTAACATAAAGAAAACTATTGTACTAGATAATAGTAAAAATAATCATAGTAAATATATATGGAAAGAAGCAAAAAACTAAACTAATACATATAAGCATTGTCATTCAGTAGGATACACATAACCTCAACTGAACAGAATCTGCAACACAGAATCACAAATAACAATTAGAAAAACACTGATAAAAGTATTTACATGATGCAACAACCAAACTAGAATAGATAATAAACAGAATAAACCCAGTATGAACTAAGGAACACAAATATATACCTTATATTGTTTAAACAAATCATAGCCAAATTACCAAACCACAGAGTGACTGACAGAATTATATAAAAAACTCAGTTAAAACTAATTAAGAAGAGGAAAATAGCATAACAGTAGTTACAAGAATACTCAATACCTCTTTGAGAACCATTAACAAACATTAATTACATGAATTTAGGGAGTAATAATAGTAAAAAATAATACATGTCAGATGGAACTAGATGTAAGTAGCAATCCAACAGAAAATTGTAAATAATTAACACAGCAGGGAATATTATATACCCAAGATAAGCTGTAGACAAAGACTAAAGACCCATTAATGGATGAAAATACATCCCTAATACAAAAATAATATAAAACAAGAGTATCAATATGACAGGACCCATTACATGGTATAATAAAGACATTCAGTGTAAATAAACGAAGCTATATTAATAAATACAAAGCTTCACAAAAGATGTAATATCATTTGATGTACAAACCAAGGACAAAAGAATTGTGTTAGAATAATATATATGTTAGAACTGATAAGAATTAATGCATGGACATTTAGGCCTACTCGCCTGAAAATGCATTATGAAATATTGTAAATATTTAGTATTTAAGGAATAGTTGACAAGATATAATGACTTTAACTATCAACAGTGAGTGATATAAGTATCATATGATACAATAAAGTGGAAAAAACTTATATTTAAATAAGAACCACAAAAAGTGCATCGACGGAAGGGTAAATAAGTTAATCATGGACAGAATTAGTGCTTGAGTGGACTCAAAATAAAGAGCAGAACATCTGCAATAAAGTGATACCCTTAGTTTCCAAATCCGAGTTGTATTAAAAAAGTTATAAACGATCATAATTTTTCCATCAATTCCAAAAGAATTGATAGCATCATTTCTGTAATCTCAAACCCGAAGTCAGATGCTTAGAAATAAAATTTCTTAATTTATTAAGGCATATGGGTACGAGATTAATAGATTTCCAGCCAATAAGAAGCGCTGATTTCAGCAGACGCCGAGTGAGGCAGCGGAGGAGAGCATTATTAAGAAACTGAGTGTCAACGCCGACAGAACAAGTCTCCAACGAGAGTAATTTTTTTAAATGTGCGCGTTCCCTAGTTGGTAAACAATGGCATCTAACCTAACTTTTGCGTAAATAACCTCAAACGAGTGAAGTGCAACCAGTGATGTGAAAAGTGAACATACCATTGCCAGTGTATAATATCGGCAATGATGAGTGAAATAATAAGGGAGTATTTAGATTTAGCGACATTTTAATGAATTTTAAATGTTTATCAAATAATAAATTTTTGTGTTGATACCACGTTAGTCAAGTACACTTATGCGTGACTAACCTAAATAATGATTATTAATTAACAAGTTATTGAACAAAAGTTCTCAATTTTATTTATCCATTATATAAAATATTATTAATTTTAAAAAAGCAGTTACGAATTGAATTTACTACTTAACCAATACTGGTGTAAGCATAAATAGATGCTGATTTGACTATAACTATAACGAAAGACAATTCATTTATAAACAATAACTGAGAACCGTCAATAAGGTTAATGAATAAAAAATGTATCATTAACAAATATTATGTGTACTTATAAGATTTGAATGAAATCAATTTAAATATTTTTAATAATTAACTTAGAGGAATTGACACTCTAATCTACCTGTTATGAAAGGTACACAGATAACGCAGTGCTATGCTCTCACATTAAGAAAGCATAAATATACTTAATTGCACTGAGATTATTAATTAATCATTATATTTTGTTCTTTATAACCATTAAAGGAATATTATTCCGATACACAACAATTTTAATCATATTGCACATACCATATCATAACCTGCGAAGTTCATAGCAGGCGTGCCTGATACGATAGTTTCCAATATTATGATTAAACACTTTTTTCGATTTTGTAATCACTCTCCATAATACGTTATTGTCGTATTTAAGCATTTTTGTAGTCAGTATCTTGTATACTAAAAGAATTCACGATTTTTGGTAATTATAAATAAAAATCTAACCAAACCAGGTTAGCATAATACAATATAAAGAATCAGTGTTACCAGCCCTGAGCTCTAAGAATATCTGTAACAAGTTGAATTAATTTTTGATGTTTTATAAAATGTTTTAAAGGGTTTTGAATGAAATTTCATTATTGTTAATAAACTACCATTTTAATTATAATCGTGTCAGTCTGTCATTTCAAGGTAGATTATAATTATAATAATAACACAGCATTTATTTTACAAAGTGGCAGTATGGCAAACCAGCGGCCGAGATTTGAATAACTTCAAAACCGTATCACAAATACAAAACAACTTTCTTTACTCTATATCCACATATACACTAATGATAAATGTTGTATGAACTGTGTTATGTTATTTTAGTGCATTACAGGATCTACTTTGGAAGGTTGACACCAATAAAACAGTGGTAAGTGACAGGTAAAGTCACCAGTGTTCGAGAGGAGAATTTAGACATTGTTTTCAGCTTTTTAAACCCTTTTGAGCTATCAATAATAATAACTAAAAACATCTTTACACCTCAACAAAGATTAGTTATAGAGTGGCGCCCAACCTTCGAGCATCGAATTAGGTCAATTATACCCAACTAAATAAACAAATATCAAATATTTTTAAACTTAATTTGAGCGGTAGTTACAATACTAGAATACAAAAATGATAAGGAGAGCGACTTCCAAGAAGCGAGCGGCAGAAGCCGAAAGAGAAACTAGAATGGAGGAGAAAGAAGCGACATCAGCCGAAGATATAGAGGAGATTCCAACCGTGGTGGAACCTAGACAACCCGAACAAGCGGAGGAACTCCAGCAACCAGAAAACCAACCAGAAGTAAACCAACCTGAGGGACCCACACAAACGGGGGACACTAATATCATAGAGATGTTGAAGAGTATGATGGAAGAAAATAGAAAAAATATGGAATCGTTGAAGGAAGACAGCCAATCCACAAAGGAAGAATTGAGTAAGAAAATTGAAGAAGGCCAAAGAGATAGCCAGAAGAACATAGAATTGTTGAATAAGAAAATGGATGAGAACAGCCAATCTACAAAGGAAGAATTGGGAAATAAAATTGGAGAAACCAACAAGAAAATTGATGAATTGAATAAACAAATTGACCAGAAAATTGAAGCGATCCAACTCGACAATCAGAAAATATGGCGACAGATGGGCGATGACAACAGAAGGACGGAAGAGATCGTCAAAACAACAATAGAATTGCTGAAGGAAGATAACTGGAAGAACACAGAATCGCTGAATAAGAAAATTGAGAAAGCCAGAGAAGAAAACCAGAAACACTGGGATGATTTACATAATAGCTTTAAGGAGGTGAGACAAGAATTAAGAAACGACAACAACCCAGAAACTGAAGAGGTACCCGAGGATGAAAACTTGGAACAACAAACTCTGCCAATGAATGATAATAAAACGGAGGTAAAAGAATTACCCGAAGATAAAAACAGGGAACAAGTGAGCCCGAAACCCAAAGATAATGGAATCAAGAACCAAATAATTAAGAAGACGGAAGATAGAAGAATGATACATCCCAAGAAGGTGAGAATTACGCGGGAAATATTAGAGATTACTAGGAGTGGTCTAGTTAACATAATTAACCACCCAATTATTAATAAAAGAACAATGATCAATAGCAAGAAGTATAAAAAGAACTTCATGAAAATATTTGAAGTAACTCACCAACAGGGAGAAAAAATTTTACCAAGAGGGTAATCAGATTAAATACACCCAGAAAAGGGATACTTATCAACAGATCAATGACACCAACAATCATTGAGATATCAGGAACGAATTTGGGAAGCAAACCAGATGATAAGGCAATGGATCCAAAAAGTAATACCATTCGGAGGGCTACAAAAAGAAAATGGCAACGCCAATCCACTGGAAAGGAATTAGCAGAGACAGAATTAGTTCCAAACACAACTACAGACTCCAAAGTAAATGAAGATTTAGTAGCAGCCAAATGGAAGAACCGTATGATAAGTAGATACTTCACCAGTACAGAAACCGATCTGGACACAAAAATAATCCGAGGGAACAGAGCAACAAGGATAATCGACTATGGTTAAACCAAATAACCATCCACCATTGAAGAAGAAGGACGGATGTTACAGATAACCGAATGAAGCAAATCAGGAAGGAAAGAAGAATAAAGGGAAATTACAACCAAACTTCACTGAAAAAATATATTGAAGTCTGACTAACATGAAGAGCCTGAATATTATTTTGAAAAAATACTTAGCGATAATATGAATTTTGAAAATGATAATTATGAATATAAAAATGAACGTTATCAAACTACTAATATAATATAATATAATAATGTGTACACACATAGATATAAGAGAGAAAAGAATCATATACGAGAAAGACGCCTAACAACTTGGCACATAAATTAATTTCTAAGAGCCAGTCAACATGTAAATACCAACTTACCCGTACATACATAAAAAAGAAAGAAGAATACTATACGAGAAAGACACCCAACAACTTGGCACAAAAATATAATTTCCTAGAGCCAGTCAACATGTAATTACCAACTTACCCGTACATAAGAGAGAAAAGATTAATATATGAGAAAGACACCCAAGAACCATGGCACATAAAAAATAAATTCCTAGAGCCAGTCAACATGTAAATAAAAACTTACCCATACATAAAAGAGAAGGATAATCTACGATGAGATTGCGAAAAGAAGGAGGAAGACAAATGTGAATAAATTTCATTATAAAATAGATATACACTACATGAGGCATGAAACCAAAACCAAGTGAGAGCCTATTAAGTGAAATATTACGCAGATATGTGGGTAGAGAAGATACAGAAGAATATAAAGTGATATAAGGTGGACTACCAAAAGGAAGATTAACCGATACCGAAGAATAATGAACAATACCATACTAAGGAAGACAATCAAGAGAAAATACCAATGAAGAACTGTAAATAGAGTTATCCTAGAGAATGATATGAAGATTAAGTTGAGATGAATCAAGAAGAGAAAAATATAATTAAGTATAAACCGCAAATGCGTGAAGTAATCCCAAGAATGTTTATTATTAGTCAGAAGATTGACTACTTTTATTTTATATGATACGAATTGACTGAAGAATTATTCCAGCAATCATTTATATTTTGAACAGAGATGATTTACCTCTGAATTTATTTGATGTTAGTATGGCCAGCAGAGAATGAAGGTCAAATGAGCCACTCTGAGCTGCCCCAGCTAAAATGTTAGGGAAATAGGGAATTAAATAGTCTAGGGAAGACAGATACAAAGGAAAAAATAAAGTATGATTCATAAAAGAAAATGGAAGGATACAAGAAGAACAGAAGATTCAAAATAAAGGAGATTACAACAATTGATAAATTCTTCATTAATTTAGTACAGGGATTAAGAATTAATCAATTCTTATAGGTAGGCATATGTAACGTATCAAAATTATCGTTACATAAATATAATATCAAAAGCCCAGAATAAAAATCTACCATGAACACATCTAAGCCAATATATACAAACACACCAACAAAATGAAAAAACAACACTAAAATGTAGAAGTCAATCGTATATCCATGGATAAATAATGTTGAAGAAAATAAGCACTGTAGAAGGAAGAAATTATAATTGAATGAATCATCAATATTATCACAAGAGGAAGAATGAACCAAGCAACTACGTTAGCAACCAAGACCCAATAGATCATATAAGTGAGGGAAAGGACCCAATAAGTAAGAGAAAAATATATATAAGAAGACGAAGAAACCTATATATAAGAAGAGGAAGAATGTATAATAAACAATGAAAAATATTTAACAAGAAACAAGAAAAGGACATTACCAGTGTGAAGAAGACACGATAAATAAGGAAAGCATTTAATAAATGAAGAAAATACCCGGAAAATAAGAAGATAATACTACCAGTATGAAGAGTACCAAACAAGTGAATAATGATACCCCAACAAGGAAGAACCTGAAGGAAAACCAAGTGACCAAGAACAAAGTATTGACAAAATAATAAGCAGCCACAGACAATAATAGTGAGTTACTTATAGTGAATTGATTAATACCAAAATACCACGATCTCAAACAAAATAACACAAACAATAAAAGTGTAGTGTTTATAGAAAGTGAAGATAATAAGTAATAACAAAGGTATACAATAATCTCAAATAAACAACACAAACAATCAGTGTGTTATTTATGAGACAAAAGTATAATAAAGTAAAGCATAATAAAGACCACAAGTGAACTTAAAATAAGTAAAGAAATACTTGCTCAATTAGAAAAATAAATGGAACTATTTACCAGTAGCTACCATGACTGACATTGAATATAAAATCTTTACTAAATATACATTTAAATATCAGGAGAGTGAAAGGTAAAGTCAGGACAGAAAGTAATTACTAGTATGTCAGAGATAAGACAACCTGTATTAGAAAAACAAAACAGTATACCCAAACCAAATGTAAACACATAATATGTATGTCAATAACTAGTTAGAATTAGATAACAATATGTGAACAAATAGTATATAATAGAAGTAACATAAAGAAAACTATTGTACTAGATAATAGTAAAAATAATCATAGTAAATATATATGGAAAGAAGCAAAAAACTAAACTAATACATATAAGCATTGTTGTCATTCAGTAGGATACACATAACCTCAACTGAACAGAATCTGCAACACAGAATCACAAATAACAATTAGAAAAACACTGATAAAAGTATTTACATGATGCAACAACCAAACTAGAATAGATAATAAACAGAATAAACCCAGTATGAACTAAGGAACACAAATATATACCTTATATTGTTTAAACAAATCATAGCCAAATTACCAAACCACAGAGTGACTGACAGAATTATATAAAAAACTCAGTTAAAACTAATTAACAAGAGGAAAATAGCATAACAGTAGTTACAAGAATACTCAATACCTCTTTGAGAACCATTAACAAACATTAATTACATGAATTTAGGGAGTAATAATAGTAAACAATAATACATGTCAGATGGAACTAGCAGCACAGCAGGGAATATTATATACCCAAGATAAGCTGTAGACAAAGACTAAAGACCCATTAATGGATGAAAATACATCCCTAATACAAAAATAATATAAAACAAGAGTATCAATATGACAGGACCCATTACATGGTATAATAAAGACATTCAGTGTAAATAAACGAAGCTATATTAATAAATACAAAGCTTCACAAAAGATGTAATATCATTTGATGTACAAACCAAGGACAAAAGAATTGTGTTAGAATAATATATATGTTAGAACTGATAAGAATTAATGCATGGACATTTAGGCCTACTCGCCTGAAAATGCATTATGAAATATTGTAAATATTTAGTATTTAAGGAATAAAGTGGAAAAAACTTATATTTAAATAAGAACCACAAAAAGTGCATCGACGGAAAGGGTAAATAAGTTAATCATGGACGGAATTAGTGCTCGAGTGGACTCAAAATAAAGTGCAGAGCTTCCGCAATAAAGTGATACCCTTAGTTTCCAAATCCGAGTTGTATTAAAAAAGTTATAAACGATCATAATTTTTCCATCAATTCCAAAAGAATTGATAGCGTCATTTCTGTAATCTCAAACCCGAAGTCAGATGCTTAGAAATAAAATTTCTTAATTTATTAAGGCATATGGGTACGAGATTAATCGATTTCCAGCCAATAAGAAGCGCTGATTTTAGCAGACGCCGAGTGAGGCAGCGAAGGAGAGCATTATTAAGAAACTGATCGTCAACGCCGACAGAACAAGTCTCCGACGAGAGTAATTTTTTTAAATGTGCGCGTTCCCTAGTTGGTAAACAATGGCATCTAACCTAACTTTTGTGTAAATAACCTCAAACTAGTGAAGTGCAACCAGTGATGTGAAAAGTGAACATACCATTGCCAGTATATAATATCGGCATTGATGAGTGAAATAATAAGGGAGTATTTAGATTTAGCGACATTTTAATGAATTTTAAATGTTTATCAAATAATAAATTTTTGTGTTGATACCACGTTAGTCAAGTACACTTATGCGTGACTAACCTAAATAATGATTATTAATTAACAAGTTATAGAACAAAAGTTCTCAATTTTATTTATCCATTATATAAAATATTATCAATTTTAAAAAAGAAGTTGCGAATTGAATTTACTACTTAACCAATACTGGTGTAAGCATAAATAGATGCTGATTTGACTATAACTATAACGAAAGACAATTCATTTATAAACAATAACTGAGAACCGTCAATAAGGTTAATGAATAAAAAATGTATCATTAACAAATATTATGTGTAATTATAATTATGTGTAATTATAAGATTTTAATGAAATCAATTTAAATATTTAAATAATTAACTTAGAGGAATGAAAAGTAGATTAACTCTAATCTACCTGTTATGAAAGGTACACAGATAACGCAGTGCTGTGCTCTCACATTAAGAAAGCATAAATATTGTAACGCGACAGAAAATCCACTACTTATTGTCATATAAAATCATAAAAATTAATTACACCACATATGTTAAAATAATATTGAATGAGATTTAATGAAATCAAAGGAATGAACCACAATAAAATAAAAATCCTCATTACATTATATAAAAACCATGGTTTAAATATCAAAGAAATTATTAAAAGCAACTCATATTATAAGATCAGGAATTTACCCAGGAAGCTAGGAGCAGTAAACAAATTATATAACACCATATCAAGAAGAAAGAGAATCAGTTTAAGAGTGGTGAACACCAAAATACCCCAAAGACAAGAAGAAGGAAGAATTAAATTTGTGATCAGGAAGAAAACAATACCCTGAAACCTTTAGAGAAGAACGGTCCGTGTCAGTAAATAAATTAGATGCTCCAAACTAAACATCAGTCGAGATAACACAAAGTACCTTGGTTTACTCAAGAATGAAGAAGGAAGACAAGAAGACCAGAAGAATGAAGACTAGAAGGAGGACAAGAATGAAGACTAGAAGAAGGACAAGAATGAAGACAAGAAAGAAGATAAGAAGAAGGACAAGAAGGAAGAAATAGTATGAAAGAAACACCGTTGTAAAACCTATTATTATTATTAACTACCATCAACCCCAAACCCACCAAAACGATTAAAAAGAAAGTATAACATACCAAAATGCTATAAAATGTAATTAATTAGAAACCTAAAGTGTTGTATAGTATTATAAGAAGTGAACCTACTAAAGCAATTGTGTGATAAAGAAAATAAACAAGTCTTAACAGTCCATGATTACTAAAGGTCTGGTCTGAGATAGTGAGACTCAAAATATCAGAACCACCAGTGAAAGTGAATTTGTGTAAGTGTTTTTTGAAAATGCAATAAACTTAAAGTTAGTATGCTATGACTTATCAATATGCTATATAACAACTTTAATATCCAATAATAAACAGCATAATAAAATAATAAAATGCAAGATTTCCAGTATTTTATTATTTTAATGTAACTCTTTGTTTACAAGACATTTGTAAAAAAAATGCTAATAACTAGAGTATGGGTGGTCATGTTTACTGATGAAGGGGATCATAAATAATAAGGGTTTAGACCAGAAAGGACTGGCATTAATTTAGTATTCATAGGTTTAAAATGTTTAAATAGACTGTTTGTTCACAGCCATAAAATCAATGTGTTTGTAAGAGTTATTAGAAAATAAGATTTATATTATGTGTTTAAAATGAATTATGTTTGCTAAATAACAGCATACATACCATTAATAATGTTTCAGTAGGTATGCTGTGTTAATTCAAAAGGAGTTAAATGTATATGTTCGAGCCATGTCAGCAATAAGTTCAATTGTACAGATGGCTAAATCATGTTCATAATTATTTTTTAATAACAGTAGTGTTAATTAAATACTACACCTCACAATAAGTTATAAACCATTTTATTTTTATGTAATAATAACTATGTAAAGTCAGAGGAGTGGTAGAATTAATTTTATTTGAGAAAGACAGAAATGTAAAATTCCAAACTCTAGGCCATTTGGTGAATTCACAGAAACCATATAAACCAGTATAATTCAATTATAAATCCTGTAAACTAGCAAGATTTAGATAATAAGGAAATAAAATGATAATAAGGAAATATACCTTAAAATATTGTAAATTTTCAAAATATATAAGTTAATTAATTTTAAAGAGCAATGTCAAATTCAGAGATTAACACAAAAAACCAGTTCAAAGATTCAATTTATATGTATTTAAGGAAAGGAAGAGAAATATGACTAATTAAAATTTATTATAATAGTATTAATAACAATTAAAATGGAAAAAAATTTGTATGAAGGCGGAAATCAAATTTTGAGCCTATATTTCCAAAAGGGAAAGAAATTTATTAACTTCCACAAAATGTCTACAGATATGGACTATAATATATCAATTTAAAAGGAATGATTAAACCAATGATAAGGTTCATAATTCATGAAAGTGATGAATAAAATAAATAAATTCCATATATAATGTAATTTTGTATCATATGTATGTGTAATCGAAATATGTTAACAATACTTTTTCAAAGATTAACTGGGCCAGATTTTGACCAAGTTAATATAGTCTTTTGTTGAATATCAAGCTGAATAGTTGTGTGAAAAAACGTTCCTTAAAACCGAGTAGAAAATGGTACGACAAATTGCATTAATATCAGTGCATCGAGAGTTAGATGAATTAAACACTTTCTTAACTAAATTTACCAAAACTTTAACGACAATAGTGAAAAATAACACCTAACTTAATGATACGAGTGATCTAAAACAATATATTTGAAATAATTCACGCTACAACTCATAACCACTTTTACAGACAACCTAACCAACAGAAGTGAACACATACCAAATAACTTAACACCAATATACACGGAACACTTCTTCAGAACACACCAAACTACCTAATAGACAGATTACACCAGTGCGGGGACATTTCAAACATTCATGAAGACAAGTTTGCTGAGTTTTTAACAAGACGACTTTTTCTGTAACCTCGCCAGATCTAGTAGCGGCCATCTTTGAAATTTACGAATCTGCTTTCCACCTCGAGTGACGTCATAGAAGCTACATATGGTCTGACAAAACAATTTATTAAACATTATATATCAGAATTATTTCAATATTGTTAAATAATAATCACTGAATTTACTTTAATTGTTAATGTTATACTTTCTCGTTACCCTTCTCTGACTATTAATTTAATCGCTCAAAGAACCTGTCCTTTTTATAATACTTATAATAATTTTTACTACTGTATGCACAATCGATAATTCCCTGAGACGGAGTCGATAATTGTCTCAATCGATAAAAAATCGATTATTTATTAAATTGTTTAATAAATCCATTTATTTCAATTGTATTTATCTGTTATTATTTCACAGGCTAATTTAAGGTTATTTATTAAGGCAAAGAGACTTCAAGAAGAAGAAAATATTTTTTTTTTCAGTGAGATATTGGACCAGCAAGAAAAACCATCAATCGATTGCCAACCGGAGTTAATCTGATTAACTCCAGACTTGGTTCAAATCTTCCAGAAGTGCTCGATAGTTAATAAATACCTTCCTAATTTTTAAAATTTTTACGGAACCTTTAAAACAGTATTATTTCTTAATTACTGACCTTGATTAAACATAAACAAATTTTTTTTAATTGAAAATTTTATTTTTTTTTTTTTATAAAATTTTCATCTACTATTTTATTTTTGTAAAGACCGGCATACAGGGTCGTCTTACAAAGTGGCGTCCAACTTAGAGGGCTTGATAAGATAAGCCTGGCAGCGGTTAATTAATAGAAGAGAGAAAAATGCAAAGACGAGCTACTTCGAAAAAGAGGGCAGCAGAGGCCGAAAAAGAAGTTGACATGGGGGATAAGGAGGCAACACCCGTTGAGGATCCGGAAGTGGTACTAAACCCGGTGGAACCGAAACAACCAGCACCACCAGAGGAACAACCAGAAGTACCCACTCAAACAGGGGAAGTCCATGTCCAAGACAAGGAAATAGAAAAAAGTAAGACCACAGAAAATAGTAAGATGGACAAATTAATGGAAATGTTCCTAAAAATGAGTAAGGACATGGAAGAAACCAGTAAGAAAATGAATCAGGAATTAAAGGAAGCCCTGCATAAGAAGATGGACGAAAGTAGTAAGGAAAGGAAGGAAGATAACCACTCATTAAATGAAAAACTAGAGGATCTGAAGGAAGACAACCATTCATTAAATGAAAAACTAGAGGATCTGAAGGAAGATAACCGATCCACAAAGGAAGAATTGGGCCGTAAGATAGAAAATACTAATAAAAGGATTGAGGAAACCAGTAAGAGTTTGAGTAAGAATTTAGAAGAGAAAATGGAGGAAAATAACCAATCTATGAATAAGAAAATGGAAGACCTGAAAAAGGACAACCAATCTTTGAGTAAGAAGATGGAAAGGAAAATGGAAGAAAATAATAAGAATTTAGAGGAGAAAATGGAAGAAACCAGTAGGAAAATAGAAAATGACAACCAACAATTAAGGGAAGAGTTGAGAGAGGACAATCAACTGCTGAGAGAAGAATTAAGGGAAGTTAACCAAGAGAACATGAATAAGTTAGACGAGAGGATTGAGTTAGCCAAGGAAGAGATAAATAGAAGGATAACAGAGACGAAGAAATCCATAGTAAAGAAGTTAGAACAGGAAGTCGTGGTTGTGAACCAGCAGATCAGGGAAGTAGACGAAAGATGTTGTCAGACCGAAAACGAAGTGATGGAAGTCCGGGAAGTAATACATAAAGAGATTACACATGTCAAAGAACAACAGGAAACGAAACTGGAAGAAAACAAGAAATTTGCCTTGGAAGAAGTGAATAAAGTGCGGACACAGGTAACCGAAAGATGCGACGGCATGGAAGCCGCTATGACGAACATCACGGGACAGGTGCATCAGAGCCAGGAGGAGATAGAATTGATAAGGAACAGACCATCTGGATATCATAATTTCCCCATGTCAGAAAACAGAGAATGGCTCAATTTCCGGCAATATAAACGGAAGCCTATGGAGTTCTTGGCACGCATAGAGGAATACCTAGAAAAACACAGAGGGAACCGATGGGTCCAGAACAGGGAAATCCTTGACGAGTCGTTTCGGGAGGTGAATGACCATTGGTGGATGGCCAACCGGAGCGACATCGACAATTATCAGCAATTTAAGAGCCTATTCAAGGCCAAGTACTGGTCGGAGACAACTCAAAATTTGATAAGAGACAATATATGCCACGGCCACTACAAGCCACAAGTCGGTAGTTCGATGACAGCTTATTTCCTCGGCAAGGTATGTATGGCCAAGCACTTAGAACCGGCCATACCTGAGGAGTGCCTAATAAATAAGTTGTCATATCATTATGATGAAGAAGTAATTCGTGCGAGGAGGGGCAGCCAAATAAAAACCATCCAGGCAATGACCGAACACCTCGAAAACTATGAAAATGAAGACTACTACCGACAGAGTCATAGAAGAAGTGATGGGCCCGAACCAAGGATGCATCAGCACAACAACCAGGGTACGAACAACATAAACACTGGGTACCAAGGAGGCCGGGCATACCCACAGAATAACAGTTTTAATAGCAGTAATAACGTTAATAATTCTAGTTACAATAATAATAATAATACGGGTCCAAACCATCCAAACCCGAGTCGACCTTCTAATGGTTATCAGGGTAACCGCAATCCCTACCCTAATAACACAAATAGTCAGAGAAGCCCCAATTATGGTAATGATCGTTACCATAATAATAATAATCGTGCGGGTCCAAATAATGGTAATCCCGTTAATAATAGGTTTCCTCGCCCTCGAGTGAATTTCATACGAGCCTTAGATGGACGACAGCGCAGATACAACAACGGTTGAAGAAACAGCTACCGCGGATATGAAGAAAGGCGGAGGAGCCTAGAACGGGACCAACCAAGGTACTATCCGGCAAGAAGGAGTAATAGTTTAGACGATGCTGAATGGAGGTCTAACCAAAAACGACCGGAAGACCATAGGACAGATCGACAGGGGCCCACTCTAAGCATCCCAAATGAGGCATCAACTAGTATGGCTCAAAGGAACAATGATGCCGAGCCTTTAAACGGGCACAGGCAGTAATAAATCGCTAGAACCCGTTACTGCTCCTAAATACTGGGTATAATCATAATTATGAGTGCAATCATATGTATAATAACAATCGTATCACAGTCATAGGGTGCAACTACCTAAAGGACATCAGACATGAGTTGTTGGAAGAGGATAACAGGAATCCCACCAATAACTTCAATAATGAAATAATACATGTCGACGCCGAGGTAGAAGGCATCCCAGCCAAGTTAATGATCGATACTGGTTTGAACGTGTCAATCGTAAGTACGACGGAACTGGAGAGGATACAGCAAGAGTGTGGGAGAACTTTACCAACGTTGCCGTTGAATAATATTATTTTGTTGGGTGCAACCGGCCGACAAAATAAAACAATACGTAGGCAAGTCTCCGCCAGTGTGATGAGCTGTGGTATAGCAATTGATATGGAATTCTTGGTGGCGAGCGGTCTGCCATTTAATATACTGGTCGGGTGCGATGTGCTCAGGAGGAATTCCGCCATCATTGATCTGAGAACTGAAAAATTGTCGCTGTTTACTAACGGACATACTTGAACGGCGAACTTGGTGGGTAGTGACCAAGTCGTTCCCGATAGTATCCACCAGCAAATCCGCAAAATTAACTACATCCATCCAACATCCATTGAACAAAGGATAGACGACACCTCCAATGAAGATTTATGGTCACAAAAAATCCAGGAGATCAGGGATTTCCGGAGCGGTATAACTGGCGAAAAGTTAACATTAAACCAAGCGAACAAATTAATCAGCATATATAACAAATATAAATCAGTCTTTTCTGATGAGCCCGGTAAAGTGAAAAACTTCCAGTGTACTCTACAGTTCCGAGACACAGTGGACTTTAACCGGAAGTCTTACCCCATTGCGCAATCACGAAAGCAAGCAGTAAGAGCTGAAATAGAGCAAATGATTAACCGTGACATTATAGAGAGTAGCCATTCCCCATATACAAGTCCTATCGTGGCTATTCCTAAGAAAAACGGACAAGTCCGTTTGTGTTTTGATGCGCGCGAAATAAATAAAATGATCATTAATGACAGGACTTCGCCCGGTGAGATTGAGATTTTAAAACGGTTCCACGGTACAAAGTACTTCAGTACCTGGGATACGGTGTGCGGGTACTGGCAGGTGGAATTACATCCACAGAGTCGCCAGTATCTGGCCTTTATATTCGAAGGGCGGAACTACCAGTTTAAGAGGTTGCCCTTCGGACTGGTAAACTCAGTCGCAGTCTTTGTGCACTGCATGGACCAGATACTTGGCCAAGAAGCACTACAATTCACCACCGTATATGTCGATGACTTGCTATTGTCCTCAGAAACTTGGGAGGAACACTGCTACCGTGTGGAACACGTATTACAGAAGCTAGCGACAAATAATATTACGCTAAAATTAGCAAAATCTCATTTCATTGCTAAGGAAATACAATTCTTAGGCTTCATATTAAATGATCAGGGAATCTCACCGTCGGCTGAAAAAGTCGAAGCGATTCAGAACTTTCCTACACCTAAGAATCGAAGGCAGTTACAGTCGTTCCTGGGACTCTGTAATTATTACCGTAAGTTCCAGGAAAAATACTCAGAACTGACTGCCAAATTTCAGCCGCAACTGTCATCCAAAAATAAATGGATCTGGGGTAATGAACAACAAAATATATTATCTTTAATAAAACAAAAATTCCTTGAACCCATTATACTTCGCCATCCAGATTTTAACAAGCCTTTCTTTCTTAATTGTGATGCCAGTGACATCAGCCTCGGCACTACCTTATATCAAGAGGATGAGGAGGGCGAACATCTTGTGATCTGCTTTGCCAGCAGAGCATTGAATCAATGTGAGAAAAACTACCACGTTACAGAAAAGGAATTATTGAGTGTCGTGTTCGCGTGCGGAAAGTTCCGCACTTATATCCTTGGTTATTCCGTTACCGTCCGGACAGACCATAAGTCTATCTCGTTCCTTAAGAGATGTAAGTTAAGCCATGGAAGGTTAACGCGGTGGATACTATTGCTGCAAGAATACGACCTTAAGTGGGAGTATATCCCCGGAATAAAGAATGTCGTCGCGGACGTATTGTCTAGAGTAGACATTGATAAACAGACGTTCGAGGGGGAGAAGGAGAGTATTCTTAAAGTATACCATATTCTAAGCAGCAGCGCCGGTCTACAATCAATTTTGGAACACCTGAGCACACACCAACAAGCTGACCCAAAGTTAATCTCTATTATCACAAGATTGGAAGCAGGGGATGAGACAATCTCCCAATGTTATAAAATCCATAATGGAATCCTGTTTTCAAGACCATTATTATATAAGGAGGAATGGAAGGTTACTATTCCGACCCATATCGAGAAGGAGATCGTGTTCAATTATCATGTTCGATATGGGCATATGGGCGCCTTAAAGGTGGTAAAGGCCCTGGAAGAGAGCTGCCATATCAAAAACATAGTAAGCACATCTTACAACCAAGTATTTAGGTAGACAATTTTGAAGTTAAAGAAAAAGAATTTATTTAAATGAATAAATTAAAAAATAAGTAAGTCCAGCTTACTAACTAATATTTTGAAAGAAACTATTTGGAAGGAAGAATATAACAAGAAGAATTTTGAAATAACCCTCAAAATTCAAAAATAAGGTAATACCACATTACATACAATTATTTTAAGAAAAACTATTTGGAAAGATATAAGAAAAAGAATTTGGACTTAATAATCAAAATTCCAAAGCAATTGTAAGTTCACCTTACTAACCAAGAATTTGAGAAAAAACATTTTGAAGAGATAAATATAAAACAGAATTTAGATTGAAATAATATAAATTTTAAAAAGAAAGCAAGCCCACCTTACATACAGATTATTTGAGAAAACTTTATGGAATAATATAAGAAGAGTGAATTTTGAATTGTCTATAAATCAAGTTTCCAAACCAAGAGTAAGTACAACTTACCAACCAATTATTAATAAAACGCTTTGGGGAAATAACCAGAAGAGATTTAATACCATATTGATGGTAAGCATAAAATATATTTATCATGTTTATAAAGGATCATAATGGGATGAATAAAGGAAACAGACTTTAGAATTAAAACAAATAATTCTGGAAAATATGATCATGTCTAATTTCAATATAAAGAGTAAAAACCTTTCCATAAAATGATGCCAAAGGAAATAAAAAAAAAAAATACGATACGATTTGAGTGATTGAATATAATAAGATACAAAAACTTATGTGGAATTATGAGATAATGAAACTTTGAAGTGGTATGAGGAGAAATTATGACCTCATTATAAAATTAATAAAAAACATTCATTCGAAAGTATAATAACCATGACAGGAATAACGTGAGAATAATATCAAAGATATATGTAATTAAACGAATTAATATAAAATGATTGATGAATTAAATGTCAATTGTGATAATGACAGTTATAAAAAGTTCTAGAAAATAGAACAAGTGGAAATAATAAGAACAAAGAAACAGTCTAAAAATGTCATAAAGATATGCTACAATAAACAATGCAGATTATAGTAAAAAAACCAGAAGGTAATAAAAATTTTATAACCAAAAGCTTTATATGATAAGAAAAGTTAAAAAATGTAATAATAGAAGAGCTTCCTACCATAATATCAAATGAAAGAAACATCCAGTTAACGAGTCAGAAGAACAACTGAGATAGGAATATTAAAATCTCTGAGAAATATAATAAGTAATAAGTGAAGCATCCCAAAGATATTTTTTAAAATAGTAACAAATGTGTACTATTCTGAATAATTTTTTAATCTGTCTGTAGATAATTCCAGCAGTATTAATATGTTTTTTGAGCAGAGATGATTTGCCTCTGTACTCAAATATGTGTGAAGTATTGGACAGCAGAGGAAGTAGCGTACAGTGCCTCTCTGAACTGAACCAGCTCACAAAGTAGGGAACGATAGGGAGGAAATATCCCAAGGAGAAAATACTAAGAAGAAATATGAAAAGAAATACAAAATATGAAACTCAGATGACTATTACTATCAAGGAAGATCAAGTGAGAATGAGAAGGAAATAAACTCAAATATAAATAAGAAAATTTTTAAAATGGAAGGAAGTCCAGAATAATAACAAACCTAGAATAATTATCATAAGCAATTGTTTCAGACAAAGCAAGTATAGTCTGAAAAAATTACTTCTGGAGCAGGGCATTCTGTAGCGCGACAGAAAATCCACTACTTATTAAGTCATATAAAATCATAAAAATTAATTACACCACATATGTTAAAATAATATTGAATGAGATTTAATGAAATCAAAGGAATGAACCACAATAAAATAAAAATCCTCATTACATTATATAAAAACCACGGTTTAAATATCAAAGAAATTATTAAAAGCAACTCATATTATAAGATCAGGAATTTACCCAGGAAGCTAGGAGCAGTAAACAAATTATATAACACCATATCAAGAAGAAAGAGAATCAGTTTAAGAGTGGTAAACACCAAAATACCCCAAAGACAAGAAGAAGGAAGAATTAAATTTGTGATCAGGAAGAAAACAATACCCTGAAACCTTTAGAGAAGAACAAGGTCCGTGTCAGTAAATAAATTAGATGCTCCAAACTAAACATCAGTCGAGATAACACAAAGTACCTTGGTTTACTCAAGAATGAAGAAGGAAGACAAGAAGACCAGAAGAATGAAGACTAGAAGAAGGACAAGAATGAAGACTAGAAGAAGGACAAGAATGAAGACAAGAAAGAAGATAAGAAGAAGGACAAGAAGGAAGAAATAGTATGAAAGAAACACCGTTGTAAAACCTATTATTATTATTAACTACCATCAACCCCAAACCCACCAAAACGATTAAAAAGAAAGTATAACATACCAAAATGCTATAAAATGTAATTAATTAGAAACCTAAAGTGTTGTATAGTATTATAAGAAGTGAACCTACTAAAGCAATTGTGTGATAAAGAAAATAAACAAGTCTTAACAGTCCATGATTACTAAAGGTCTGGTCTGAGATAGTGAGACTCAAAATATCAGAACCACCAGTGAAAGTGAATTTGTGTAAGTGTTTTTTGAAAATGCAATAAACTTAAAGTTAGTGATGCTATGACTTATCAATATGCTATATAACAACTTTAATATCCAATAATAAACAGCATAATAAAATAATAAAATGCAAGATTTCCAGTATTTTATTATTTTAATGTAACTCTTTGTTTACAAGACATTTGTAAAAAAAATGCTAATAACTAGAGTATGGGTGGTCATGTTTACTGATCAAGGGGATCATAAATAATAAGGGTTTAGACCAGAAAGGACTGGCATTAATTTAGTATTCATAGGTTTAAAATGTTTAAATAGACTGTTTGTTCACAGCCATAAAATCAATGTGTTTGTAAGAGTTATTAGAAAATAAGATTTATATTATGTGTTTAAAATGAATTATGTTCGCTAAATAACAGCATACATACCATTAATAATGTTTCAGTAGGTATGCTGTGTTAATTCAAAAGGAGTTAAATGTATATGTTCGAGCCATGTCAGCAATAAGTTCAATTGTACAGATGGCTAAATCATGTTCATAATTATTTTTTAATAACAGTAGTGTTAATTAAATACTACACCTCACAATAAGTTATAAACCATTTTATTTTTATGTAATAATAACTATGTAAAGTCAGAGGAGTGGTAGAATTAATTTTATTTGAGAAAGACAGAAATGTAAAATTCCAAACTCTAGGCCATTTGGTGAATTCACAGAAACCATATAAACCAGTATAATTCAATTATAAATCCTGTAAACTAGCAAGATTTAGATAATAAGGAAATAAAATGATAATAAGGAAATATACCTTAAAATATTGTAAATTTTCAAAATATATAAGTTAATTAATTTTAAAGAGCAATGTCAAATTCAGAGATTAACACAAAAAACCAGTTCAAAGATTCAATTTATATGTATTTATTTAAGGAAAGGAAGAGAAATATGACTAATTAAAATTTATTATAATAGTATTAATAACAATTAAAATGGAAGAAAAATTTGTATGAAGCCGGAAATCAAATTTTGAGCCTATATTTCCAAAAGGGAAAGAAATTTGTTAATTTCCACAAAATGTCTACAGATATGGACTATAATATATCAATTTAAAAGGAATGAGATGATTAAACCAATGATAAGGTTCATAATTCATGAAAGTGATGAATAAAATAAATAAATTCCATATATAATGTAATTTTGTATCATATGTATGTGTAATCGAAATATGTTAACAATACTTTTTCAAAGATTAACTGGGCCAGATTTTGACCAAGTTAATATAGTCTTTTGTTGAATATCAAGCTGAATAGTTGTGTGAAAAAACGTTCCTTAAAACCGAGTAGAAAATGGTACGACAAATTGCATTAATATCAGTGCATCGAGAGTTAGATGAATTAAACACTTTCTTAACTAAATTTACCAAAACTTTAACGACAATAGTGAAAAATAACACCTAACTTAATGATACGAGTGATCTAAAACAATATATTTGAAATAATTCACGCTACAACTCATAACCACTTTTACAGACAACCTAACCAACAGAAGTGAACACATACCAAATAACTTAACACCAATATACACGGAACACTTCTTCAGAACACACCAAACTACCTAATAGACAGATTACACCAGTGCGGGGACATTTCAAACATTCATGAAGACAAGTTTGCTGAGTTTTTAACAAGACGACTTTTTCTGTAACCTCGCCAGATCTAGTAGCGGCCATCTTTGAAATTTACGAATCTGCTTTCCACCTCGAGTGACGTCATAGAAGCTACATATGGTCTGACAAAACAATTTATTAAACATTATATATCAGAATTATTTCAATATTGTTAAATAATAATCACTGAATTTACTTTAATTGTTAATGTTATACTTTCTCGTTACCCTTCTCTGACTATTAATTTAATCGCTCAAAGAACCTGTCCTTTTTATAATACTTATAATAATTTTTACTACTGTATGCACAATCGATATTTCCCTGAGACGGAGTCGATAATTGTCTCAATCGATAAAAAATCGATTATTTATTAAATTGTTTAATAAATCCATTTATTTCAATTGTATTTATCTGTTATTATTTCACAGGCTAATTTAAGGTTATTTATTAAGGCAAAGAGACTTCAAGAAGAAGAAAATATTTTTTTTTCAGTGAGATATTGGACCAGCAAGAAAAACCATCAATCGATTGCCAACCGGAGTTAATCTGATTAACTCCAGACTTGGTTCAAATCTTCCAGAAGTGCTCGATAGTTAATAAATACCTTCCTAATTTTTAAAATTTTTACAGAACCTTTAAAACAGTATTATTTCTTAATTACTGACCTTGATTAAACATAAACAAATTTTTTTAATTGAAAATTTTATTTTTTTTTTTTTATAAAATTTTCATCTACTATTTTATTTTTGTAAAGACCGGCATACAGGGTCGTCTTACAAAGTGGCGTCCAACTTAGAGGGCTTGATAAGATAAGCCTGGCAGCGGTTAATTAATAGAAGAGAGAAAAATGCAAAGACGAGCTACTTCGAAAAAGAGGGCAGCAGAGGCCGAAAAAGAAGTTGACATGGGGGATAAGGAGGCAACACCCGTTGAGGATCCGGAAGTGGTACTAAACCCGGTGGAACCGAAACAACCAGCACCACCAGAGGAACAACCAGAAGTACCCACTCAAACAGGGGAAGTCCATGTCCAAGACAAGGAAATAGAAAAAAGTAAGACCACAGAAAATAGTAAGATGGACAAATTAATGGAAATGTTCCTAAAAATGAGTAAGGACATGGAAGAAACCAGTAAGAAAATGAATCAGGAATTAAAGGAAGCCCTGCATAAGAAGATGGACGAAAGTAGTAAGGAAAGGAAGGAAGATAACCACTCATTAAATGAAAAACTAGAGGATCTGAAGGAAGACAACCATTCATTAAATGAAAAACTAGAGGATCTGAAGGAAGATAACCGATCCACAAAGGAAGAATTGGGCCGTAAGATAGAAAATACTAATAAAAGGATTGAGGAAACCAGTAAGAGTTTGAGTAAGAATTTAGAAGAGAAAATGGAGGAAAATAACCAATCTATGAATAAGAAAATGGAAGACCTGAAAAAGGACAACCAATCTTTGAGTAAGAAGATGGAAAGGAAAATGGAAGAAAATAATAAGAATTTAGAGGAGAAAATGGAAGAAACCAGTAGGAAAATAGAAAATGACAACCAACAATTAAGGGAAGAGTTGAGAGAGGACAATCAACTGCTGAGAGAAGAATTAAGGGAAGTTAACCAAGAGAACATGAATAAGTTAGACGAGAGGATTGAGTTAGCCAAGGAGGAGATAAATAAAAGGATAACAGAGACGAAGAAATCCATAGTAAAGAAGTTAGAACAGGAAGTCGTGGTTGTGAACCAGCAGATCAGGGAAGTAGACGAAAGATGTTGTCAGACCGAAAACGAAGTGATGGAAGTCCGGGAAGTAATACATAAAGAGATTACACATGTCAAAGAACAACAGGAAACGAAACTGGAAGAAAACAAGAAATTTGCCTTGGAAGAAGTGAATAAAGTGCGGACACAGGTAACCGAAAGATGCGACGGCGTGGAAGCCGCTATGACGAACATCACGGGACAGGTGCGTCAGAGCCAGGAGGAGATAGAATTGATAAGGAACAGACCATCTGGATATCATAATTTCCCCATGTCAGAAAACAGAGAATGGCTCAATTTCCGGCAATATAAACGGAAGCCTATGGAGTTCTTGGCACGCATAGAGGAATACCTAGAAAAACACAGAGGGAACCGATGGGTCCAGAACAGGGAAATCCTTGACGAGTCGTTTCGGGAGGTGAATGACCCTTGGTGGATGGCCAACCGGAGCGACATCGACAATTATCAGCAATTTAAGAGCCTATTCAAGGCCAAGTACTGGTCGGAGACAACTCAAAATTTGATAAGAGACAATATATGCCACGGCCACTACAAGCCACAAGTCGGTAGTTCGATGACAGCTTATTTCCTCGGCAAGGTATGTATGGCCAAGCACTTAGAACCGGCCATACCTGAGGAGTGCCTAATAAATAAGTTGTCATATCATTATGATGAAGAAGTAATTCGTGCGAGGAGGGGCAGCCAAATAAAAACCATCCAGGCAATGACCGAACTCCTCGAAAACTATGAAAATGAAGACTACTACCGACAGAGTCATAGAAGAAGTGATGGGCCCGAACCAAGGATGCATCAGCACAACCAGGGTACGAACAACATAAACACTGGGTACCAAGGAGGCCGGGCATACCCACAGAATAACAGTTTTAATAGCAGTAATAACGTTAATAATTCTAGTTACAATAATAATAATAATACGGGTCCAAACCATCCAAACCCGAGTCGACCTTCTAATGGTTATCAGGGTAACCGCAATCCCTACCCTAATAACACAAATAGTCAGAGAAGCCCCAATTATGGTAATGATCGTTACCATAATAATAATAATCGTGCGGGTCCAAATAATGGTAATCCCGTTAATAATAGGTTTCCTCGCCCTCGAGTGAATTTCATACGAGCCTTAGATGGACGACAGCGCAGATACAACAACGGTCGAAGAAACAGCTACCGCGGATATGAAGAAAGGCGGAGGAGCCTAGAACGGGACCAACCAAGGTACTATCCGGCAAGAAGGAGTAATAGTTTAGACGATGCTGAATGGAGGTCTAACCAAAAACGACCGGAAGACCATAGGACAGATCGACAGGGGCCCACTCTAAGCATCCCAAATGAGGCATCAACTAGTATGGCTCAAAGGAACAATGATGCCGAGCCTTTAAACGGGCACAGGCAGTAATAAATCGCCAGAACCCATTACTGCTCCTAAATACTGGGTATAATCATAATTATGAGTGCAATCATATGTATAATAACAATCGTATCACAGTCATAGGGTGCAACTACCTAAAGGACATCAGACATGAGTTGTTGGAAGAGGATAACAGGAATCCCACCAATAACTTCAATAATGAAATAATACATGTCGACGCCGAGGTAGAAGGCATCCCAGCCAAGTTAATGATCGATACTGGTTCGAACGTGTCAATCGTAAGTACGACGGAACTGGAGAGGATACAGCAAGAGTGTGGGAGAACTTTACCAACGTTGCCGTTGAATAATATTATTTTGTTGGGTGCAACCGGCCGACAAAATAAAACAATACGTAGGCAAGTCTCCGCCAGTGTGTTGAGCTGTGGTATAGCAATTGATATGGAATTCTTGGTGGCGAGCGGTCTGCCATTTAATATACTGGTCGGGTGCGATGTGCTCAGGAGGAATTCCGCCATCATTGATCTGAGAACTGAAAAATTGTCGCTGTTTACTAACGGACATACTTGGACGGCGAACTTGGTGGGTAGTGACCAAGTCGTTCCCGATAGTATCCACCAGCAAATCCGCAAAATTAACTACATCCATCCAACATCTATAATTGAACAAAGGATAGACGACACCTCCAATGAAGATTTATGGTCACAAAAAATCCAGGAGATCAGGGATTTCCGGAGCGGTATAACTGGCGAAAAGTTAACATTAAACCAAGCGAACAAATTAATCAGCATATATAACAAATATAAATCAGTCTTTTCTGATGAGCCCGGTTAAGTGAAAAACTTCCAGTGTACTCTACAGTTCCGAGACACAGTGGACTTTAACCGGAAGTCTTACCCCATTGCGCAATCACGAAAGCAAGCAGTAAGAGCTGAAATAGAGCAAATGATTAACCGTGACATTATAGAGAGTAGCCATTCCCCATATACAAGTCCTATCGTGGCTATTCCTAAGAAAAACGGACAAGTCCGTTTGTGTTTAGATGCGCGCGAAATAAATAAAATGATCATTAATGACAGGACTTCGCCCGGTGAGATTGAGATTTTAAAACGGTTCCACGGTACAAAGTACTTCAGTACCTGGGATACGGTGTGCGGGTACTGGCAGGTGGAATTACATCCACAGAGTCGCCAGTATCTGGCCTTTATATTCGAAGGGCGGAACTACCAGTTTAAGAGGTTGCCCTTCGGACTGGTAAACTCAGTCGCAGTCTTTGTGCACTGCATGGACCAGATACTTGGCCAAGAAGCACTACAATTCACCACCGTATATGTCGATGACTTGCTATTGTCCTCAGAAACTTGGGAGGAACACTGCTACCGTGTGGAACACGTATTACAGAAGCTAGCGACAAATAATATTACGCTAAAATTAGCAAAATCTCATTTCATTGCTAAGGAAATACAATTCTTAGGCTACATATTAAATGATCAGGGAATCTCACCGTCGGCTGAAAAAGTCGAAGCGATTCAGAACTTTCCTACACCTAAGAATCGAAGGCAGTTACAGTCGTTCCTGGGACTCCGTAATTATTACCGTAAGTTCCAGGAAAAATACTCAGAACTGACTGCCAAATTTCAGCCGCAACTGTCATCCAAAAATAAATGGATCTGGGGTAATGAACAACAAAATATATTATCTTTAATAAAACAAAAATTCCTTGAACCCATTATACTTCGCCATCCAGATTTTAACAAGCCTTTCTTTCTTAATTGTGATGCCAGTGACATCAGCCTCGGCACTACCTTATATCAAGAGGATGAGGAGGGCGAACATCTTGTGATCTGCTTTGCCAGCAGAGCATTGAATCAATGTGAGAAAAACTACCACGTTACAGAAAAGGAATTATTGAGTGTCGTGATCGCGTGCGGAAAGTTCCGCACTTATATCCTTGGTTATTCCGTTACCGTCCGGACAGACCATAAGTCTATCTCGTTCCTTAAGAGATGTAAGTTAAGCCATGGAAGGTTAACGCGGTGGATACTATTGCTGCAAGAATACGACCTTAAGTGGGAGTATATCCCCGGAAAAAAGAATGTCGTCGCGGACGTATTGTCTAGAGTAGACATTGATAAACAGACGTTCGAGGGGGAGAAGGAGAGTATTCTTAAAGTATACCATATTCTAAGCAGCAGCGCCGGTCTACAATCAATTTTGGAACACCTGAGCACACACCAACAAGCTGACCCAAAGTTAATCTCTATTATCACAAGATTGGAAGCAGGGGATGAGACAATCTCCCAATATTATAAAATCCATAATGGAATCCTGTTTTCAAGACCATCATTATATAAGGAGGAATGGAAGGTTACTATTCCGACCCATATCGAGAAGGAGATCGTGTTCAATTATCATGTTCGATATGGGCATATGGGCGCCTTAAAGGTGGTAAAGGCCCTGGAAGAGAGCTGCCATATCAAAAACATAGTAAGCACATCTTACAACCAAGTATGTAGGTAGACAATTTTGAAGTTAAAGAAAAAGAATTTATTTAAATGAATAAATTAAAAAATAAGTAAGTCCAGCTTACTAACTAATATTTTGAAAGAAACTATTTGGAAGGAAGAATATAACAAGAAGAATTTTGAAATAACCCTCAAAATTCAAAAATAAGGTAATACCACATTACATACAATTATTTTAAGAGAAACTATTTGGAAAGATATAAGAAGAAGAATTTGGACTTAATAATCCAAATTCCAAAGCAATTGTAAGTTCACCTTACTAACCAAGAATTTGAGAAAAAACATTTTGAAGAGATAAATATAAAACAGAATTTAGATTGAAATAATATAAATTTTAAAAAGAAAGCAAGCCCACCTTACATACAGATTATTTGAGAAAACTTTATGGAATAATATAAGAAGAGTGAATTTTGAATTGTCTATAAATCAAGTTTCCAAACCATGAGTAAGTACAACTTACCAACCAATTATTAATAAAACACTTTGGGGAAATAACCAGAAGAGATTTAATACCATATTGATGGTAAGCATAAAATATATTTATCATGTTTATAAAGGATCATAATGGGATGAATAAAGGAAACAGACTTTAGAATTAAAACAAATAATTCTGGAAAGTATGATCATGTCTAATTTCAATATAAAGAGTAAAAACCTTTCCATAAAATGATGCCAAAGGAAATTAAAAAAAAATACGATACGATTTGAGTTGATACGATTTGAGTGATTGAATATAATAAGATACAAAAACTTATGTGGAATTATGAGATAATGAAACTTTGAAGTGGTATGAGGAGAAATTATGACCTCATTATAAAATTAATAAAAAACATTCATTCGAAAGTATAATAACCATGACAGGAATAATGTGAGAATAATATCAAAGATATATGTAATTAAACGAATTAATATAAAATGATTGATGAATTAAATGTCAATTGTGATAATGACAGTTATAAAAAGTTCTAGAAAATAGAACAAGTGGAAATAATAAGAACAAAGAAACAGTCTAAAAATGTCATAAAGATATGCTACAATAAACAATGCAGATTATAGTAAAAAAACCAGAAGGTAATAAAAATTTTATAACCAAAAGCTTTATATGATAAGAAAAGTTAAAAAATGTAATAATAGAAGAGCTTCCTACCATAATATCAAATGAAAGAAACATCCAGTTAACGAGTCAGAAGAACAACTGAGATAGGAATATTAAAATCTCTGAGAAATATAATAAGTAATAAGTGAAGCATCCCAAAGATATTTTTTAAAATAGTAACAAATGTGTACTATTCTGAATAATTTTTTAATCTGTCTGTAGATAATTCCAGCAGTATTAATATGTTTTTTGAGCAGAGATGATTTGCCTCTGTACTCAAATATGTGTGAAGTATTGGACAGCAGAGGAAGTAGCGTACAGTGCCTCTCTGAACTGAACCAGCTCACAAAGTAGGGAACGATAGGGAGGAAATATCCCAAGGAGAAAATACTAAGAAGAAATATGAAAAGAAATACAAAATATGAAACTCAGATGACTATTACTATCAAGGAAGATCAAGTGAGAATGAGAAGGAAATAAACTCAAATATAAATAAGAAAATTTTTAAAATGGAAGGAAGTCCAGAATAATAACAAACCTAGAATAATTATCATAAGCAATTGTTTCAGACAAAGCAAGTATAGTCTGAAAAAATTACTTCTGGAGAAGGGCATTCTGTAGCGCGACAGAAAATCCACTACTTATTAAGTCATATAAAATCATAAAAATTAATTACACCACATATGTTAAAATAATATTGAATGAGATTTAATGAAATCAAAGGAATGAACCACAATAAAATAAAAATCCTCATTACATTATATAAAAACCACGGTTTAAATATCAAAGAAATTATTAAAAGCAACTCATATTATAAGATCAGGAATTTACCCAGGAAGCTAGGAGCAGTAAACAAATTATATAACACCATATCAAGAAGAAAGAGAATCAGTTTAAGAGTGGTAAACACCAAAATACCCCAAAGACAAGAAGAAGGAAGAATTAAATTTGTGATCAGGAAGAAAACAACACCCTGAAACCTTTAGAGAAGAACAAGGTCCGTGTCAGTAAATAAATTAGATGCTCCAAAATAAACATCAGTCGAGATAACACAAAGTACCTTGGTTTACTCAAGAATGAAGAAGGAAGACAAGAAGACCAGAAGAATGAAGACTAGAAGAAGGACAAGAATGAAGACTAGAAGAAGGACAAGAATGAAGACAAGAAAGAAGATAAGAAGAAGGACAAGAAGGAAGAAATAGTATGAAAGAAACACCGTTGTAAAACCTATTATTATTATTAACTACCATCAACCCCAAACCCACCAAAACGATTAAAAAGAAAGTATAACATACCAAAATGCTATAAAATGTAATTAATTAGAAACCTAAAGTGTTGTATAGTATTATAAGAAGTGAACCTACTAAAGCAATTGTGTGATAAAGAAAATAAACAAGTCTTAACAGTCCATGATTACTAAAGGTCTGGTCTGAGATAGTGAGACTCAAAATATCAGAACCACCAGTGAAAGTGAATTTGTGTAAGTGTTTTTTGAAAATGCAATAAACTTAAAGTTAGTGATGCTATGACTTATCAATATGCTATATAACAACTTTAATATCCAATAATAAACAGCATAATAAAATAATAAAATGCAAGATTTCCAGTATTTTATTATTTTAATGTAACTCTTTGTTTACAAGACATTTGTAAAAAAAATGCTAATAACTAGAGTATGGGTGGTCATGTTTACTGATGAAGGGGATCATAAATAATAAGGGTTTAGACCAGAAAGGACTGGCATTAATTTAGTATTCATAGGTTTAAAATGTTTAAATAGACTGTTTGTTCACAGCCATAAAATCAATGTGTTTGTAAGAGTTATTAGAAAATAAGATTTATATTATGTGTTTAAAATGAATTATGTTCGCTAAATAACAGCATACATACCATTAATAATGTTTCAGTAGGTATGCTGTGTTAATTCAAAAGGAGTTAAATGTATATGTTCGAGCCATGTCAGCAATAAGTTCAATTGTACAGATGGCTAAATCATGTTCATAATTATTTTTTAATAACAGTAGTGTTAATTAAATACTACACCTCACAATAAGTTATAAACCATTTTATTTTTATGTAATAATAACTATGTAAAGTCAGAGGAGTGGTAGAATTAATTTTATTTGAGAAAGACGGAAATAAAAAATTCCAAACTCTAGGCCATTTGGTGAATTCACAGAAACCATATAAACCAGTATAATTCAATTATAAATCCTGTAAACTAGCAAGATTTAGATAAGGTAAATCAGTTAACCACTACTGGGAATGATCCTACGAGTTAAAATGATAATAAGGAAATATACCTTAAAATATTGTAAATTTTCAAAATATATAAGTTAATTAATTTTAAAGAGCAATGTCAAATTCAGAGATTAACACAAAAAACCAGTTCAAAGATTCAATTTATATGTATTTAAGGAAAGGAAGAGAAATATGACTAATTAAAATTTATTATAATAGTATTAATAACAATTAAAATGGAAGAAAAATTTGTATGAAGGCGGAAATCAAATTTTGAGCCTATATTTCCAAAAGGGAAAGAAATTTGTTAATTTCCACAAAATGTCTACAGATATGGACTATAATATATCAATTTAAAAGGAATGAGATGATTAAACCAATGATAAGGTTCATAATTCATGAAAGTGATGAATAAAATAAATAAATTCCATATATAATGTAATTTTGTATCATATGTATGGGTAATCGAAATATGTTAACAATACTTTTTCAAAGATTAACTGGGCCAGATTTTGACCAAGTTAATATAGTCTTTTGTTGAATATCAAGCTGAATAGTTGTGTGAAAAAACGTTCCTTAAAACCGAGTAGAAAATGGTACGACAAATTGCCATTAATATCAGTGCATCGAGAGTTAGATGAATTAAATAAAATTTACCAAAACTTTAACGACAATAGTGAAAAATAACACCTAACTTAATGATACGAGTGATCTAAAACAATATATTTGAAATAATTCACGCTACAACTCATAACCACTTTTACAGACAACCTAACCAACAGAAGTGAACACATACCAAATAACTTAATTAACACCAATATACACGGAACACTTCTTCAGAACACACCAAACTACCTAATAGACAGATTACACCAGTGCGGGGACATTTCAAACATTCATGAAGACAAGTTTGCTGAGTTTTTAACACGACGACTTTTTCCGTAACCTCACCAGATCTAGTAGCGGCCATCTTTGAAATTTACAAATCTGCTTTCCACCTCGAGTGACGTCACAGAAGCTACATATGGTCTGACAAAACAATTTATTAAACATTATATATCAGAATTATTTCAATATTGTTTAATAATAATTACCGAATTAACTTTAATTGTTAATGTTACACTTTCTCGTTACCCTTCTCTGACTATTAATTTAATCGCTCAAAGAACCTGTCCTTTTTATAATACTTATAATAATTTTTACTACTGTATGCACAATCGATAATTCCCTGAGACGGAGTCGATAATTGTTCTCAATCGATAAAAAATCGATTATTTATTAAATTGTTTAATAAATCCATTTATTTCAATTGTATTTATCTGTTATTATTTCACAGGCTAATTTAAGGTTATTTATTAAGGCAAAGAGACTTCAAGAAGAAGAAAATATTTTTTTTTCAGTGAGATATTGGACCAGCAAGAAAAACCATCAATCGATTGCCGACCGGAGTTAATCTGTTTAACTCCAGACTTGGTTCAAATCTTCCAGAAGTGCTCGATAGTTAATAAATACCTTCCTAATTTTTAAAATTTTTACAGAACCTTTAAAACAGTATTATTTCTTAATTACTGACCTTGATTAAACATAAACAAATTTTTTTTAATTGAAAATTTTATTTTTTTTTTTTTTATAAAATTTTTATAAACTATTTTATTTTTGTAAAGACCGGCATACAGGGTCATCTTACAATATACTTAATTGCACTGAGATTATTAATTAATCATTATATTTTGTTCTTTATAACCATTAAAGGAATATTATTCCGATACACAACAATTTTAATCGTATTGCACATACCATATCATAACCTGCGAAGTTCATAGCAGGCGTGCCTGATACGATAGTTTCCAATATTATGATTAAAAACTTTTTTCAATTTTGTAATCACTCTCCATAATACGTTATTGTCGTATTTAAGCATTTTTGTAGCCAGTATCTTGTATACTAAAAGAATTCACGATTTTTGGTAATTATAAATAAAAATCTAACCAAACCAGGTTAGCATAATACAATATAAAGAATCAGTGTTACCAGCCCTGAGCTCTAAGAATATCTGTAACGAGTTGAATTAATTTTTGATGTTTCATAAAATGTTTTAAAGGGTTTTGAATGAAATTTCATTATTGTTAATAAACTACCATTTTAATTATAATCGTGTCAGTCTGTCATTTCAAGGTAGATTATAATTATAATAATAACAGAGCATTTATTTTACAAAGTGGCAGTACGGCGAACCAGCGGCCAAGATTTGAATAACTTCAAAACCGTATCACAAATACAAAACAACTTTCTTTACTTTATATCCACATATACACTAATGATAAATGTTGTATGAACTGTGTTATGTTATTTTAGTGCATTACAGGATCTACTTTGGAAGGTTGACACCAATAAAACAGTGGTAAATGACAGGTAAAGTCACCAGTGTTCGAGAGCAGAATTTAGACATTGTTTTCAGCTTTTTAAACCCTTTTGAGCTATCGATAATAATAATTAAAAAACATATATATTCATCTAATTACGTGTGGCTAATTAAGAATACACAATCTAACCCGTCTAATTACAACGTGACGCTCCATCGCGGGGTTTGAATAAATTGAACAGCGAAAACACCTCTACAAAGTTTAGT
This sequence comes from Magicicada septendecula, assembly GCA_034769895.1. NCBI lineage: Eukaryota > Metazoa > Arthropoda > Insecta > Hemiptera > Cicadidae > Magicicada > Magicicada septendecula. The sequence continues at coordinate 1,029,216,570 of CM068367.1, read as the reverse complement.
TATAATATATATATATATATATATATATATATATATATATATATATAATAATCCAGAACCACCTAAAATGAATAGCCTAATAAAAATACACAAATTAAACAACCCAATACGTCCATTAATCAACTTCAAAAAAGCACCTACCTACAAAATAGCAAAAATAATAGCACAAAAACTAAAAAGTAACCATCTAACAAATAATCATCATAACATAAAAAATACATATGAATTAATAAAACTAAAAATAATAAATATAAATGAAAATACATTTTTCACATCATATGATATCACAAACATGTACACCAACATCCCAGTAGATGAAACAATAGACATAATAATAAACAAACTTAAAGAACAAAATGGAGACACACAATACACAATATATAACTGAAATAAAAAATAGCCTCCAACTAATAATAAAACAAAATTACTATGAATTTAATAGCAAAATTTAGCAACAGCAAGAAGGTTTAGCAATGTGATCACCATCATCTAGCATAATAGCAGAAATATTATTACAACACATAGACACCAAAATACAAAATATTATAAAATCATTTGAACCAAATGGCACATGGATAAGATATGTAGATGATGGGCTATATGTATCAAATAACAAAAACACAAATGCAGAGAACATACTAAAACAAATTAATAACATACATCCAAAAATAAAATTCATAGAAGAAAAAGAAAAACAACAAAATCAACTATTTAGACATAACCATCACAAGAAACAACAACCACATACAATATGCAATATACAGAAAACCAATGTCTACTAACATCATTATACCTAACCATTCTGACCACCCACCACAACATAAAATGGCAGCATTCTATTCGCTATTTAACAGAATGTACAAAATTCCCCTAAACAAACAAGAAACAGACAAAGAATGAAATATAATATACCAAATTGGTTATGAAAATGGATACAATAAAAATACTGTAAACAAAATAGAAAATAAAATCAAATATAAAATAAAAAGTGAACAATTAAGAATTAATCAAAATGAACAACACATAAATAATAATAACAACAAAAAATGGGCCACATTCACATACATAAATAATAAAATGACAAAACTAACAAAACTATTTAAAAACACAGATATCAAAATAGCATACAAAACTAATAAAAATAATTTACAAAAACTAGATAACCCATGCAACAAAGATAATACAACAACTAATGGTATATACAAAATTGAATGCCAAGATTGCAATAAATGTTACAGAGGCAAACAAAAAAACAGCTGAAAAAATGTTATTTTGAACATCTAAATGCATACAAAAAACCAGAAATATATACATCCAATTTGGCCACACATGCAATAAACACGGGACATGAATTCCCAGACATAACCAACGTGACACTAATAAAACATATACCACACAAAGGAACCATAATGAACATTTGTGGAAATTTATAAATATACAAACATAAAACACAAAACAAACTAATACCTGAACAAATACAAATCAATACAAAACATGACACAATATTCAAAGCACTCACAACGAAAATACAAATAATACTAATACATACACCACTTGAAAATACCAGAGACCAACAAGAAACCAAAATAGTGCCCAGCCAACACACAAATACTTCACCAGACGCAACATCGTGAAGGCTAAGGATGAGAACACAGGAGTTCTCGAAACATGTTCCAAATCAGGGAAAAATAACATCTTGAGGTAAAATAAATATAAATTTTAAATATTTTATATATATCAAGAAACGAACTGTAGCAGAAAGTGATTGTGTGTGTGTGTGTACACACACATATATTTGAAATACAATTACCACTACTTCAAAAACTGAGCTGTTTTTTTTCAGGTTTGAAGTTAATCAAGTCTTAAGAAACACCTTGAATGAAAACAGATTAAATGCTTTGGCCATGTTATTAATAGAACAGTAAATGTTTCACTGGTTTCCACAATTTAACAAACTGGTAACAGTCAGATTCATTTAGGAAAAAAACCTAAATATAGTGTTATATATTTTTTATTGTGTGTGTGTGTGTCACAAATCAATTTACATGTAATAATTAAGAAATCTTGACATAACAGAAACTACATGAAGGGAATTGGGGGGAGTGTAAAAAAAATGACTTGTATATTTATTGAATGCAATAAAGTACCTTATGCTATCCTTTTTTTTTTTTTTGTAATTTCAAAATGGGCATTACCTGAAGATGTTGCAGTTTTTCTTAAATTTAGACTACAATTAGGACTATCAGACTTTGGACTTGTCTGACCTCATCCAACAGTTGGAAAAGAGAATCTACAAAAGAAGAATAAAAATTTATTGGCATTTGTCTTGTTCTCATTTAAAATCAAAATAATTATATTTTCTGGTTTGAAAAATTGTTCGCTGTTATAAGGTGGTTAACTAATAAAGACAATATTTCAGTTGACCACAAGAGCACTACTGAACTCTGTTTTATAAATTCGAGCACAACAAAAGTCAATGCCTGGCTGATTAATGGACATCATCTGGGTTCAGACATGAAAAGCACATCATAGTAGCCATCTCAACAAGCTAATGAAATAAACAAATTCTTTAACATCGAGTTCCTATTTATGCTAAACGTTTGTTACACCATAAAATATATAAAATGTGGTTTTTAAAGAGGCCATGTGTGCTGCACATCCAGGTGACTGATGGTTTTAGTAGTCTTAGTGACCTTCTTATCCATTACTGCATCTCTATAAACTAGCACCATTTATTACAAAATAACAGACATATTCAGTTTTATGTACATATTCTCAGTAACCAAGCAGATTTTAATAGAACCAGTCCTTTGCATTTCAACAAAAAATAATTCGTCATCCATATAAAAAAATTTTCAAAAATTGTATGTTTACAAGCTGAAAATTATAATAAAATGAATTTTGCTCATGCGGATGTGCAATTCATACAGTAAATTACATGATGGAGTGACAATACACGTTCTTTCACTGAAGATCAATTTACCTTTCCTTCTGCCATTCAAGACATCATCAAATTTTGTTTCTGCACTTATCTTGCAGTTACTTAGCACAATATTTCGTTTAATGGGATTTAATATATAAAATCCTCGTGTTTGAATTCATAATACCAGTGGTGTATTCTCAAAACAATATCCTAAAGCAACATAAACTTAAACAAAGAACTACATTAAAAATATAAAATTTAATAACTTACCATTACAGGTTAATGGTCCTGTCTTCTATTAATAAACATTTAATATTTAATAAGTATTTAAAACAAGACATTTTAAAATGTAACTTTCCAGTCTTAATTGCTGCAAAATCGGTTAATAAACAACTATAATCTAAAGATGAAGCAACGTCGGTTTCAATTAAGTTTTGCTAGATTTGATACCCTGTCTTGTGATATTGTTGATCGTAGGTACGATTTAATCAATTTAAGTTTACTAAACGATCTTTCACAAGAAACCATAGACACTGATAAAGTAAGATTTTTAAAGCTGTTGCTGGTGTTTTGTAGGCTTCTAATCCCATTGAAGAAATGTATTGTAGCAGGCCCTGAGGCGTAGAGTCCATTTGTTCCCTGATAACATGTGCCATTTTTAATAAAAGTAGGCCGTCTTTCAAGTTACTGAACAATTCTACACTGTCTAGGTCATATGGATACAGTTTTGCAAGCACTATGCAGTTAATATTGATTTGGGAAAGCTGTTCCTTAAAATCTATGTCTCCATCATTTAAGTACATCTTAAAAGTACAGAAGAACACAAAGCATTTTTCTAACTCTTTTATGTTAAAGCGGCTAAAAATTTTAACTGACAGTTTGTCCAAACTTTCTATTAGAGAATGTTGGATTTCTTGCCAAATGGTTACTGCAGAATCGTCTGCATACTTCCCTGGTATCATGCATTTTCTTCTTATAATTTTTGTGATACTGACACCCCATTCATTACATACCTGCTCTGTCTTAGTAATGACATTGTCACACAACTCACTCCTCCAAACTTTTAATTTGTCCGTTAGTGTATCCAGAAGTGTCAATGCTTGGATAAAGCTTATTCCTTTGGTTGCAAGATTTTCTGGATTTGTCCATAGAAGAAAGAATATCTGTCCAGAAAAAGAGCAAGGTCACAAAATTAAAATTTTCTATCGCAATAATTATTAATCCTGCATCTTCTTTTGTATCAGTTGTTTCAGTTGGTGTATCCCTCAGTTTGTCCACTGCAGCGATCACTTCATCCAGGTGAGTGGACATTGCTATCACCGCATCTACTTTTGAACTCCATCTGGCATCATGACGTCCTTTTAGAGTAATATTTACCAAGTCTTTAAGAACAGTCTATGAGTGGAACAGGAAAAGAAGGTGAACAGATGTTCGACTGTCCCAAAAAATATCACTGCCTGAATATTTACATGAGCTGCATGAACTCCAACCAAGTTAAGTGAATGGTTGTCACAGGGAACGAACACAGGCAGTGGATTGAAATCTTATATTCTCTTCTGAATTCCTAAATGGATACCAGCTATTGTTACTCGAGTCACACGACTGACCTTGCGATCACCAAGATTTAATCCATCTCTCAAATTTACGTGTATTAGCTTCTGCGGTCCCCTCCACTGTTTTCACTTCTAAAGGAATAAAGTCTATGAAAACTTCCTTGATATCAACAGAATTGCGTTTTAATTTCAACAAATATTATAATCTGAGACATTTATTCTACATGTGCAGCATCTGATGTTGTGTCAAATATAATACTAAAGTACTTCACCTTCTTACATTTAGTAATAATATATTTGAGCAGTCTTTCTCCTAACAGGCTTATTATTTCATTTTGAATGGTTGGCGAACATATGACATACCGACATGGTTGAAGATATGACATACACCCAGATTTACGAGAGACTGAATCCAAATGAGAGCTCATGACAGGATCAAGTTTAGCCAAGTATTTTAGCAAAGCTACAAGGTTTCCAGAATTTGGATAATTAGTAACTGACTCTTGATATCCTCTCAGTGCCAGATTTTGTTATGTGGCAATGACCCGTTCGAAGATTTCTTTCCATGACTTACCTGCTTTACTCATTTGTTCCTGAAGTGGATCATCAGTAAATCCCCCTTTGTCTAAAGAACGTTCCAATTCTTTCCATTCCAAAAACGCAGAGAATGACTATTTTCCATGATCCTGAATACAGCGATTTAACTTTCGTCACGACGAAAACCACCCATTTTCACTATTGAAATTGCTCCTTTGATAGTTTTCTTATGGAAATAAAGTGCAACAGAATCAAAATAGATTTTTTAGTTTGATAAAAACACATCCAAGTCCGATTTACCTTATCATATTGAACCGTAATTACGATGGTTGAGTATAAATAGACTAATACTGTTTATCACGCGAGGTTTATGACAACGGATAAGCTGGCTGGTTATGCTTCTTTTATGAAACGAATAGTCATATCAAAGAAATAAGATGTTTGTAGTTTTATAAACTTAAAATAATTTTTTCAAGTCTATGCCGCCCGGGCAGCTGCCCCCTTGGCCACCCCGCCAAGCTACGCCTCTGCATAATACTTACCTCTTTTTTATGAGCAGTCGTGTATTGTAAAAATTCATGTAGAATTCATATGTCTAATAGAATGACACATTTACAATATCACTTTTTTTTTCAAAAATTGCCTCTAGCATAGTTTAGTAAGGAAATTACATTTGAGACTATCACAATAACAGAGTTTGATGATTGGATTGTTCTATAACAAAATCAAAGACTGAAGAATTTTCTATTCTGAATACAGATACAGTTCTACCTTTATAGAAATACATATCCAGAATTTGCTGACTCTAACAGTAACACTAGCTGATTCTAACTCTTGGAACGTAAAGTGAGTGAACAAGACATTTAAATTCTAAACAACAAATTCTAAGCAACATAACAGCTAGGTTTTAGTTACACTGGACAACCAAACTACCATAGTCTCTCCTCTCAAAATTTGGTTTTTGTAATATTTATAAAACCAGCTCAATCTGCTATTATTTCATTCCCAAAACTTGTAACAGAGGTATTATTACCACACAAATTATTACCAGCTTGTACATTTTTGTTTCAGTAGTCGCACATACATTTTAATATACATGTAAAAATATACAAGTTTACATGCATTTACCTTAATCTGAATTTTTTTAATGGCAATATGATATGCTTATCTTTTAGGAAGAGGTTAGTAGATATCAGAAATTTAATAATACTCCAGAACATGTAAAACACTAGAATTACAGTGTTCACAAAAAATTTGTCCACTGTATCAGAAATTTCCTATTTAATCAAAGTAGATTAAAATTAAATTGATGTGTGAAGAATAACATAAGGTTTTCAAGCATTGAAGATTCAGTAACAACCCATCCAAATTATGGTAGGCTTTTAATTTTATTTTAAAATCTGTATATGAAAAACTAACATAATCACATTAAAAATATTCATAACATTTTAATATATACAAAGATTGGCACATGCATAATTACATTTGAGATATGAAGTTAAGAATGTACAAAGAATAATTTAAATGGCTCTCCCAGAAATATTCAACAATTTAATTATGAAATAAAAGTTTAGAAATTTTATGTTGGTAATAATCAAATCAGAAAAGTATTTGCAGAAAGTATGAACAGAGAAATTTGTGAGTTTATTATACATGAAACGTTTACGTATACTACTTTCAACTCCACAACTGTTCCCTATCTAAACTGTACAGTCAAAAATAAAAAACAAATCTACTGAGCTTCACACACGTGAGTCAGTACAGCCTTGATAATGGCCACAAGATTTTTTATTAATCCTGTCACAAATAACAATCATGTTTATATAAGCATATAATAGTACATCAAACAATTAATAAAACACATATGTTAATGGTACAAATATACCTGAGATAACATACAAAATAAATACATTCAAGCCATATGCACACAGGGTAGGTTACTCACTCTTCAATAAAAATAGCATATAATATTAAATTTTTATTTTACTTCAAAAAGAATAGTTCTTGAAATAATTAATTTTTTACAAGAGGTTTTACTATTTTGAACTACGTATAATAATCTCAATATATACATATACAGGTGGAGTTTACATGTTTAATAATACAACAGTTTTGATTTGGATGATTGTAACAAAAGCTTAGCTTGCTTGTTTCACTTTCAACAAACACTGTGTCAAATTTGTGTGGAAAACCTGTAGTGATCAATAACTTATAAAATACATACTATTTACACTAGTTTAGGTTACATAATGACCTGATATAGGAACTCTTAATAATGTACAGTAACCAGCATACTGGTGAACATAGGATGACACAGTACAGTATCGTGTTATTGTGATGTCTCATTCCAACACATGTTGGTATCTTTGTTACTACTATTATTACTCACTTATATGGATTTTTTATAAGCATACAAATATCTTTTACTTTCTTTTATAAATAATACAATTGTATGAAATGAATATCATCTATATTCAATGTACACAAAATTGAGGAAAATAATTAAATACAAATAAAGGCTAATAATCCAGTGTCAATAACAAACTTTTTATAGTAGCAGAGGAACTTATAAATATTCATCTACCAAGCTCAAATAATATGAAATATACCTTTTCTAACTGTCTTACTCTTACACTTAGCTGCATCTTTAATTTCAAAGTAACAGCCCTCTTATAATTTCAAAGTCAGACTTTACCATGACTCTAGAAAATGTTACACTTTCATAAACCACGTTCTGAGTTCAGAAAAAGTTTAGTTTGAAAAAATAATATACATTGCCTAAGTTGTGTACAAGCAATGTTTTCTTATCTGTTCCATGCTTTACATTTAATTCTACCTTGTTTGAAGGTGCGTTTTCAAAACTTTACATTACACTATTGTCTGCGTTTGACATCTATTTCCCTGTTACACATTGTGTTACCGTACACTCAAAAATAAAAAATTGTTTTCTGATATACAAATATATAAACTATATAGGCAAGAAAAGTAAAGACCAACATTTTTAAAATTTTAAATAAAACTTCAAAAAGGCAAAGTACACAATTTACATAACTACAAATTATTATTAAAGAGATTTAAATATTTTAATTAAAACATGTAACAGTAGTAGTAGTAGTAGTAGTAGTAGTAGTAGTAGTAGTAGTAGTAGTAGTAGTAGCAGCAGCAGCAGCAGCAGCAGCAGTAGCAAGAGCAGCAGCAGCAGCAGCAGTAGTAGTAGTAGTAGTAGTAGTAGTAGTAGTAGTTAGGAGCAGCAGCAGCAGTAGGGGTAGGAGTGATATTTATGAAGAAACAATATACTTACAAGAATACTGAATAAATAACAACACTGCTGAAATAAATGCTATAAAAATATTGCAAAAATTATGGATTCCAAGTTATCATATCGTTCTTAATACTGCAATAATTCACAAATTCTATTATTGTTAACATGCCAAATTTATCTTTAACTTTGTTCAATTTGTTATGAATATAAATCATCTGATGTGTACAATTTCATTTATTGGAATAAAAGCAATATATTCAATTGAAGTAACAACCTGAAATGTACTTGAAGTAACACAAAACAGTCAGGGCTAGAAGTATAACTTATTACTGGTGGTAAAACATACATACAATATAAAAAAATAAGCTCTATACTGTAAAAACAGTAATGTACATAAATACTGTAAATAATAAAGAGGTAGGTGTACTCTAAAACTACATTTTAGTATAATAAAATAATAATAACAATAATAATAAAATAACAATAATAAATATAAATTGAAAAATATTCAGATTAAAGAATACTTTATATATAATAATTAAAATCGGATTTTCTTCATATTGTTGCAAAATATTCTTAACCTTCATTAAACAAATTTGTATAAAACAATTCTTATGGAACTTCACTGAAGGTATGAGTCATACAAAAGTGATAAGATCTCTAATGTTGCCAAACAAACATGAGGCAGGGATAATAATGAAAGTAACAAAACTCAAATTCCGAGTTACTGGCTTGCTGAGTATGCAACTGACATAATATACTGACTCATAAACGATGTAAAAAATGATTACACTAATTTAAATAATATACATTTTTTATGTGTTTTATAACCACCATTATATACTGTGCTAAACATGATCTATTAAGATCTGACACTCATTGCAGGTTTTGTTGTTTGAACATAGTAATTCATAAAATTTCTAAAAATGAACTCTTTTAATTCCTTAATAAACACAAAATTAAACTGGTCTCCATAATATTTTATAACACGTCATTGTAAACCACACAGTATGTATTTATAAAATCCACCAGACATATGTCTTCAATGGTAATATGTATTATGTTGAAAAACTTTTTTTTTCCCTAAAACAATTCACACAGTACAGTTAACTTTCATTTCTGTATTAGTCACTCAGTATGCTTGCTCCCCATTTGACATTTTCAGTATTGTATTCAATGATTTATTTATTCTGAACATGCACAACCAATTATTCTGAACCAATTACACCAAATGTTATAACATTGTTGTTAAAAGTGGTGTTCAAAGTAAATCCATGCTAGTAATCCGAGTAAACAATCATGGGGATGAGTCATTCACTGGTCTCAATACAAAGCCTGTTATAAATGTTTAAAATTATTTATAACATACTTTCTAGAAAGATGCTGTCAGTTAGTACGTACATCAATTAAATAATTTAATAAAGAACTATGTATTAAAATTTTCAACTGTGAACACGTGTGTGTGTGTGTGTGTGTGTGTGTGTGTGTGTGTGTGAGGTTAATATTCATAAAAAGTTAAATTTAATATATATATATATATACATATAAAAATATTACATTTAATATTTATAAATAAATTTACCTCAAGATATACCTTTTTTTTCCTTATTAGGAACATGTTTCGGGTACTATCTTGTACCCATACTCAGCCTTCCGGTTTTTGTGTCTGGTGAAGTACATATGTGTTGGTTGACTATTATTATTGTGGCTTTCTGTTGGCTTCTGGTACTTCAAATTGGTTTTATTGTGTGTGATTGTGGTGTATGTGTTAGTTTTTGTGTATTTTCGATGTTGAATGCTTTGAATATTGTGTCATGTTTTGTATTGATTTGTATTTGTTCATTTTGTGTTTTATGTTTGTATATTTGTAAATTTTCCCAAATACAAATATACAAACAAAAAACACAAAACAAACTAATACCTGAACAAATACAAATCAATACAAAACATGACACAATATTCAAAGCACTCAACATCGAAAATACACAAAAAACTAACACATACACCACAATCACACACAATAAAACCAATTTGAAGTACCAGAAGCCAACAGGAAGCCACAATAATAATAATAGTCAACCAACACATGTGTACTTCACCAGACACAAAAACCGGAAGGCTGAGGATGGGTACAAGATAGTACCCGAAACATGTTCCTAATAAGGAAAAAAAAGGTATATCTTGAGGCAAATTTATTTATAAATATTAAATGTATTATATACATCAAGAAACGGACTGTAACAGAAAGTGATTGAAAAAAAAATATATATATATATTTGTATTTATTTTACCTCAAGATGTTATTTTTTCCTTATTTGGAACATGTTTCGAGAACTCCTGTGTTCTCATCCTCAGCCTTCGTGATCTTGCGTCTGGTGAAGTATTTGTGTGTTGGCTGGACGCTATTTTGATTTCTTGTTGGTCTCTGGTATTATTGTGTGTAACTGTGGTGTATGTATTAGTATTTTGTGTATTTTCGATGTTGAGTGCTTTGAATATTGTGTTCTGTTTTGTTTTGATTTGTATTTGTTCAGGTATTAGTTTCACACAAATACTTCACCAGACGCAAGATCATGAAGGCTGAGGATGAGAACACAGGAGTTCTCGAAACATGTTCCAAATAAGGGAAAAATAACATCCTGAGGCAAAATAAATAAAAAATTTTAAATATTTTATATACATCAAGAAACGAACTGTAGCATAAAGTGATTGAATATATATATATTTCTATTCCAGCTTAACTCTTTCACTGATCTAAATAAAAATAATGCATTCCCCTCAGACAATTTAGCATAGTATTAGTTTTTAAAAAATAAGAAACAAATCCGAATTGAATTCTGGCAAAAAAAACCTTCCACGAACATTAATTAGTCTCAGTACGTACATCAATTAAATAATTTAATAAAGACCTATGTATTAAAATCTTCAATTGTGAACGTGTGTGTGTGTGTGTGTGTGTGTGTGTGTGTGTGTGTGTGTGTGTGTGTGTGTGAGAGAGAGAGAGAGAGAGAGAGAGAGAGAGAGAGAGAGAGACACACACACAAAGAAGGAGAAGACAGATAAACACAGAAACTAAAACTGTTACATGTGCAAGTTAAAATAACTAAAAAATACAGTTCACAAAAAATTAAAAAATTTATACATTTTGCCAGTTCATAAAATACTACCCAAATTGTCAATTTAAAATTATAATTAATATTAATATTGTATTTATTTTATTTGAAGATAATTATTTTTGTACTTAATTCCATGGAACTCTTTAATTTCACTAAACATTGTGTATTATTTCAGTAACTCATTTTGTAACATTTTCAAAGAACACAAAAGAGAATTGATACACCTTCCATGAAAATATTTACTGTTCTGTTGTTGACTTCTTAAAGAACACACACTGAACAGAGATAGAATTATGTTTTTTGCATTAACTGCACCTCAAATAAATTACAGTCAATACCAATACAGGTTAATATTCATAAAAAGTTAAATTTATTATATATATTTCTATTCCAGCTCAACTCTTTCACTGATCTAAATAAAAATAATGCATTCCCCCCCCCCAGACAATTTAGCGTAGTATTAGTTAAAAAAAAAAGAAACAAATCTGAATTGAATTCTGGTAAAAAAACCTTCCACGTGCACAATGTAATAAATATATATATTTTACAATATGTATAAATTAAACATATATATGCACAGTATAAATTAGTCACAGTACTTGCAAAAATATTAAGTTATGTCACAAAAACTTATGTTGATGGAATGTTTTCATTCTATACAAAGAGGAACACACTACAGTTTATCCCCACACAGACTACAAGTATCTGATCAACACTTTACATCAGAAGTATCCACCAACATTTTATTACTGTGAATTATGTATATCAAATACGCCTACCCCTTATTACAGTCTCTTACATACATATTATTTAACATAGTAACAAAACTTCACTTGAAAACATCTTTACATGGTATAACAAAATTAAAGTAACCTTTCTTTTTAAATATGATTTTTTTACAAATATTCTGTTCTAACTACATGAGATTCATTAGTAGGGATAGACAAATTGTCTTAAATGTTCCCCTGAAATTAATTACTATTAATATTGTCATAATATGAACAATCTGCTTAGTCCGATTTACGTATTACATATGTATGTATAAAATACAAAAAATTCTTATTCACTGAAAAAACATGACATTTCAGAAGTCAGTACTTTGTCATTTTAAGAAGTTACTACTTCTCCTTTCACTAATTTCAGATAACTTTATCACTCACGTTTCACATTTTGCACTTTCGGTGCTGACTGAAGAGTGTAACATTATTTTCAGCCTATAGATCAGAAACAATCATTATTTACAGAATAATAATCTTATTATAACTTTAAAATATTTTTGGATCTGACCATACTATAAAGCATTTTAGTAATTTTTGTAAAGGAACCCAAAATATATTATACAACTACAACAAAATATAATTATAAGCATTTTGAAATTTAATAGCTTACATCCTACTTGCTTACAAAAGAAAAAATGATAGTACAACCTATCTGCAACAAAAACAAATTTCAGACAGGTACTGGCACAGACTGCTGATAATGTTACACACACAGTCAACATATAACCATGCTAAACTCATGCTCTATATTTGTTAGTTATATATAACAATTTAACTAAGGTGGCGTAGACAAATATGTGCAACATAGTTGTCCATTATCTACTACATTAAACCATTCCTCAGCATTTTGTAGTTTTTATTGCTGGATTACCATTTGGGGGTCTTGCTACTATATAACCATTTGGTGTTGGTGTTGTGCTTCCATTGCTCACTTTACTGCTGCCTGAAGAATGATGCTGTTTATAACAATCTTCATCATCACTTCCAAGAGAGAAATCTTCAATCTCTCTTGTCACTCTTAATGGAGTGTCTTCCCCACCACCAACTGCACCTGCCCCACTTCCCCGTAGTTCTGCTCCTTCTTCACTGTGGTAGAATGAAACACCAGGAAACTTATCATTGTCTTCAGAGAGCAACATTGATACAATGTCAAGGAAAGAAGGACGCAGTACTGGTTTATGCTGCCAACACCTCCTCATCATGTCATACATTTTGTCAGGACAATTTTCTGGACGTTCCATTATACCTCCATCTATTACATACCTTAGAACTTGGTCATTAGATAGGCCCTAGAAAAAACATTAATTTGTAATGCAAGTTTACGATTCATATGACATATATACTCATAAAATTTTTATACATGTATACTAGAACTACAGTCCCCCACTCTGGTTTAATGCTAAAAAAATAAATCTGAATACTGCTGAAATACAATGCATGAAGAGTTGACTTATTTAGACAATATACAACAACTATTCTCAACTACAACATTTAGACATGGACATCAAACAAGTAAATCTATTCTTAATATCAGTATAACAATAGGGATAGAAAACTAAATCTAAAAAAAAATAGATTTTACACCTTTCCCGTTACAATTTGTTTGTAACACACACGCGCGCACGTTTTTTATAATATAACATTATATATGTTATAACATAACAAATTATATAATAATATTGAATTCATGGGTGTAATCATAATAAGAAGATAATGCGTTATTTAAGTTTAAAATTGTTCCATTATTTATTTTTTTATTAAGCAAAATCTTTCATTTCGCATATTGAAATAGTACTCATTATTGAATCGTTTGTACGACTCTTTCGTACACAACTTATAGCTAACAAATTACATACAACAGGTTATACATAAATCTTATTATCTAATTTTAATTAATTAAATATTATTGCTCTCGGCTTAGTCATTGTGTGGTCATCTTTTTTTCAATTGCTGATTAATTTACTTCAATAATGAGTTTACTTGTATTCCAATTTATTTAATATTAATTGGTTTTAAAACTTTCTACTGCATATCCATTCTCCTTTATCAACAAAGACTTTATTAATTACGTTAACTCAAAAATCAAATATTACTCTTATCATTTATGTTACTCTCAATTACTAAATTTTATACAAGAGATATTATTCTAAATTTCACTCTGCTTTTACATTTATGTACAATTAGTTATTTTAATACAGGTTGAATGTCTTTCATTCTAACTTTAATTAGTGTCTTTCAAATGTCTGTAATTACAATGGTTTTTTATCACCTCGTTTGACGTGGTTAATCATCCGTACGTCCTCCTTTGGTCCTCAGTCTGTGTCCTCCTGGTCCTCTTGTCATGTTCTCCGTGTCCTCCTGGTCGGATTCCACTGCATGTGCTGTTTAATAGTCGTCACGCCTCACATCATATGCTGCAGGTGTGTCCATAGACCTCATCGTATGTGCTCTGCTGCTCTGGTTGGACTTCTAGTTTGTCCTGTGACTCTTACTATAGATTTAAAATAGCGTCGTCGACTGACATAGCCTCCTGTGGCAACGGTTGAATCGAGAAGAAGAAGCTTTGTTAGCGCGACCTGGTATTCATAGTCAGGTCGTGCAAAAGCTCAGGTCTGAAGAATTTTCAACTTGTCAGATTTTGTCGAAGCGTCTTTTCCCCCACTCTGGTTCAATTCACTATTTTCGCCTATCTTCGCGAATCACGAAGTCTGTTTCACACTACATAATGTTCAATCGATCACTAATTTTTATATGTTTACTATACGTAAATTACACTTCTTTATTGTAATTACAAAAAGAGCTATTCACTTTTTACGTATAGTAATTGCACTTTTCGTCACATTTGCATAGTCTTTTAACCCTTTGTTCACGTTTAATTTCTATACACTTTGGTGTCTTTTGTTTTACCATATTGTACATATTTTTCTTATAATTAAAATAAAACATAAAAACTATCCTACTTGAAAAGGGTTGGTTACATTTCAGGAACGGACAGGCTTCACACACACAAACAAAATACACGCTTACACAATGCTCGCGACAGTTGTGCCAGGAATGCGTGTCCATGCATGAATTCTGCGCTCCCTATTTTTAACTACGATGCAGCTTATGCAATCTGAATCATGTTTATTAATCCATATTTATTTATTTTTATTATCTATTTAATTAATTTTGGCAATGCACAGTACCGTTAATGGTTGTACCGTTGCATTATTTCCCTGCTTGGTGAAAAAAAAGTTTAATACCAAATTAAAAATGTTTTTTCTGTCTTTTTATTAGACAAATAATATGGTATTGTTTTTTATTTACTGACACATTTATTTATTTTATGTGCGACTAATAATGAGTGTCGATTTTTCAATTTTACCCTTATTTGGAGGGTTTGAACAATATTCCCCCCTCTATATGAGTAGAGTTGATGCAGCTGTTGTAGTATATCCATTTCAGTTGTTGCTACTTCAATTGTTGTGACCCAGTTATTCATGAATAAAATTTCCTTAACGAACTTCTCTCCTTCATGCATCGTCATATATCTGTGAGTATGGGTTTTATTCCAATCTTCACTCTTACATTTCGTTTCTGATCGCTCATAATTTTCTTCATTCTTACGATGTGCTGAAATACACTTCCGTAACAGAATATTTTTTAGCTTTGTAGTGGGTCGCATGATTGGATACAGATGCCTTAGAAACACGTCTATATCCAGACTATTATGTTTTTAACCCGCTCGATGTTTTAATCGTAGTACTGAGTCCTAAGTAGTCTCTGCCCTTCGACTTCCACTTTCGCTTTCTTCTGTGTCCTTGCATTTCCACTAAGGTATGAAGATTTCGCTTGACCAGCCGTCTGACAATCATAACATTTCTTTCTCTCTTTTTTAACTCACCTAAACATATTATGAATAGCTGAAATCTTCTCACAGACATAACTAATATTTTCAAAGCTGATGCATATTCTACGCTTTCTTGTATGGGTTTTTATTAATTAATTTAAGCAACATTTCACTAGATAATACTACCTTCCAATCCTGCCTTACCAGTCTGAAGAGAATAGTTGTGTACCTCATATTGCTGGTAGTTGATCTTAATTCTACTCTTTTGTAGATCTTCTTTCTTACGCATTTTTGCTAAAATCTCATGTTATTATATAAGCCTTCTTTATGTTATATCTCCATGGAGATTGCAATTTTCTCCCTATTTACCTCTTATTCTTAACATATTATTATTAGCATATTATTCAATTCCTTATCTTATTAACAATTAACCTGTAATATATTTTCGTTTAAAATAATTATTTACATTAGGGCATTGAGTGCAGTGTAATTCACCTTAGTTTAGACTACACAATGCGTTGTATTGTTCGACTAGATGCCGGGCATTGTTTCCTTGTAGTATAGCCGCCGACATATAACAACTTTTCCGCTTATCACCCTAATTGTGTTAACACTGTTGTGACTGCATAACTCACCTGTTCATAGGGTGAGAATTTATTTCTTCGATGCGATGAATAACTTTTCAATTTTCTCTCTCTTCTCTCCGCACGTTCCATTATTCTCTCGTCACGAATGCGTTGCGTATGGGCAGTCTACTTGAGGCCTATATACACAGTTGAACTTTTTTTTGTGCGTCGTTTATGATACTTCCTGTAGTTTTTATTACAGTTATAATTATTGTTATAATTACCATTCGGTCGATAATTATAGTGCGTATCCTCGTTGCAAATGCTGTGTTTTAATCGTGTTACTGTTTTAATTGCTTTACTGTGAGTTTGCAAAGCAAATTGGATATTCCTATCAATAAGGTATGATTGCTTATATTCTACTTTATATTCTTCCTTAGTGTTAATTATCTCACTAGAATTATCGCAGCTATACTTTGTTTTAATTCCTCTTTCAAAATTATATTATTTAAATTCAATTGGACAGTATTTAATTTCAATTCTTCCAAACTTTCGACTATTTTTATAGAATCTTGCTTAAAATTTTGCTTCAATTCTTCCTTAAAATTTATATTATCTTACTTTATTTCACCTATGTAACATAACAAATTATATAATAATATTAAATTCATGGGTGTAATCATAATAAGAAGATGATGCGTTATTTAAGTTTAAAATTTTTCCATTATTTATTTTTTTATTAAACAAAATCTTTCATTTCGCATATTGAAATAGTTCTCATTATAAAATTGTTTGTACGACTCTTTCGTACACAACTCATAGCTAACAAATTACATACAACAGGTTATACATAAATCTTATCTAATTTTAATTAATTAAATATTATTGCTCTCGGGTTACTCATTGTGTGGTCATCTTTTTTTCAATTGCTGATTAATTTACTTCAATAACGAGTTTACTTGTATTCCAATTTCTTTAATATTAATTGGTTTTAAAACTTTCTACTGCATATACATTCTCCTTTATCAACAAAGACTTTATTAATTACGTTAACTCAAAAATCAAATACAGGGTCCGGCAGAGAAACCTGACCATTTTCTAAGTAAAATTATGACCAGAATAAATAGTTTATTATAACCAAAATTTTATTTTAGAATTAAAGTACATCTCAAAGCATTTTACTTACATTAATTACTTTTTGAAAATCACATTCTTTAGATGGTGTCCCTCGTTTTCAACACATTCTTCGAGCCGTATCGGTAAACCGTGCATTATGCGCCGCAGAACTTCCGGAGAGATTGCCGCCACTTCTGTCCGAATATTCCGCTTCAAATCCACGATTGTCCTTGGTCGGTTCTGGTACACCCTATTCTTGAGATACCCCCACAGAAAGTAATCGCAAGCGTTGAGGTCGGGCAATCTTGGAGGCCACTGAACATCCCCTCGGTGTGAGATCACTCGGGCTCCAAACATCTCTCTCAATTTATTCAGGGAAGCCCTTGCAGTGTGAGCAGTTGCCCCTTCCTGCTGGAACCATGTGGTTTCCAATGCAATACCATGTTGCCGTAACTCAGGTGCAGGAAATGTTGTAAGCATGTGAACGTAACGTTGTGAATTTACAGTCACTGCATTCCCCTCTTCGTCTTCAAAGAAGTAGGGGCCAATTATCCCGGAAGACGTTAACCCACACCACACAACAACCTTCTCACTGTGTAACGGTCGTTCAAACAGTTCTTGAGGATTCTGCGATGCCCAGTACTGGCAGTTCTGCGTATTGACATAACCACACAGATGGAAATTGGGCTCATCGGTCATGAGCAGATTGTTTAACACTTGGTCATTCACAAGTCCATGGCAACAATCCATGCGAATTCTCTTATCCTGGGCACTCAGTGTTTGCACTATAACAAGTTTGTAGGGATGAAAGTCGAGTTCCAGATGCAAAATTCTGCGTATGGAGCGGTCAGAAATCTGTAGGGCACTTGCGTGTTTTAATGCCGATCGCCGAGGACTCCTACGAATAGCATGACGCACGCGTTCAACATTCTCTGGGGTTCGAACAGTACGCTGTTTCCCTGGTGGTATCTTCTTTAAGGCAGAGGCCATTTCCCGAAAATTCGCCACCAACAACAGTATGGTATTACGGCTTGGAACACTCTCATTTCGATGAATGCTGAAATGGCGGCAAAAAGCGCGCTGCGTAACAATAACTGACTCATTGTTTTTAAAAAACGTTTCCACTACGAACGCACGATGTTGTGCTGACCAACGCTCCATGGCGACTGAAATGCTTTGAGCTGTCGAACACATGAGCGCAAGCTCAACTGCAGCGCTCCATGCTACACTCCACAGAACTACTTCAAAAATCGTCAGGTTTCTCTGCCGGACCCTGTATTTCTCTTATCATTTATGTTACTCTCAATTACTAAATTTTATACAAGAGATATTATTCTAAATTTCACTCTGCTTTTACATTTATGTACAATTAGTTATTTTAATACAGGTTGAATGTCTTTCATTCTAACTTTAATTAGTGTCTTTCAAATGCCTGTAATTACAATGGTTTTTCATCACCTCGTTTGACGTGGTTAATCATCCGTACGTCCTCCTTTGGTCCTCAGTCTGTGTCCTCCTGGTCCTCTTGTCATGTTCTCCGTGTCCTCCTGGTCGGATTCCACTGCATGTGCTGTTTAATAGTCGTCACGCCTCACATCATATGCTGCAGGTGTGTCCATAGACCTCATCGTATGTGCTCTGCTGCTCTGGTTGGACTTCTAGTTTGTCCTGTGACTCTTACTATAGATTTAAAATACCGTCGTTGACTGACATAGCCTCCTGTGGCAACGGTTGAATCGAGAAGAAGAAGCTTTGTTAGCGCGACCTGGTATTTATAGTCAGGTCGTGCAAAAGCTCAGGTCTGAAGAATTTTCAACTTGTCAGATTTTGTCGAAGCGTCTTTTCCCCCACTCTGGTTCAATTCACTATTTTCACGAATCACGAAGTCTGTTTCACACTACATAATGTTCAATCGATCACTAATTTTTATATGTTTACTATACGTAAATTACACTTCTTTATTGTAATTACAAAAAGAGCTAGTCACTTTTGCATATAGTAATTGCACTTTTCGTCACATTTGCATGGTCTTTTAACCCTTTGTTCACGTTTAATTTCTATACACTTTGGTGTCTTTTGTTTTACCATATCGTACATATTTTTCTTATAATTAAAATAAAACATAAAAACTATCCTACTTGAAAAGGGTTGGTTACATTTCAGGAACGGACAGGCTTCACACACACAAACAAAATATGCGCTTACACAATGCTCGCGACAGTTGTGCCAGGAATGCGTGTCCATGCATGAATTCTGCGCTCCCTATTTTTAACTACGATGCAGCTTATGCAATCTGAATCATGTTTATTAATCCATATTTATTTATTTTTATTATTTATTTAATTTATTTTGGCAATGCACAGTACCGTTAATGGTTGTACCGTTGCAATATATAACAAATAAAAATAATAATTGCAATATTTTTCCATAATTTGTTCGTCTACAAACCAAATACATAAACAAAAATTAGTGAATGAAAAAACATGTTATTAACCATAAAAGCTTCAAAGTTCAAAACTGAGATTGTAAATGTGAAAAAATTGAAATAGAATTTTTATATTGGTGGGGTGGAATGAAGAGCGGAGTCCCAAAAAATCACCTAGCCCAGGTGAAAATTTTACATTCCAATGCCCCTGGTTGCCAGTCATGTGGCATTCATCCAGTCACGAACACTCTTCCAAACATGGAGTGGTGGTGTTTCTATTATACCACAGGAAACTGCAAGTTTTTGAGAATCAACAAACAATTCATTACACAAACTTATAAAAACCGTTGCAGAATCTGAAGTTTTCATTTACTTGGTCAAACATTCATTCATAAGCTCACATTCTTTCTAAAAATATGGAACTTTGGCCTACAATTCTTAGCAAAATTTGTGTGGATTCTGAATTTAAAAGTTTAAATGTTTGTAATCAAATCCAAGAAATAATTATCAAACGTATTATGAACAAATATAAGGATTATCTCCTTAAGATCTGTTAAGTTGTAATTAATATTATTCACAAAGAAAAATAGTTATGACACCAATATCTAAAATAACATTCCTTTCTGAAAACAATATTCATTTTTAACCTATGTTATATGTTATATTAATAGTTAACATATGTTCTCATAATATCGTGAAGTAAATAACAGACAGATAGTAATGGAATAAATATATCTTCCAGGGCACGTTTTACTGATTTTACTGAAGGAAATAAAACTATGAGTAGCCATCCTAGACTGGTGGAGAAGGGGGTTCATAGAATATAGTCACAATATTCTATCACTATCAGTGACACTTTCTATTTTCTCAAAAAATTGGTTAACCTAATTTATTTAGAACGTTGTTGTTTCCCTCATAGTACAACTTTCATAGCATCTATATGATGTAAAGTTCTATTTCTACTTCAACAACTTCAGAGTTTTGGCATCTGAACGATAACCAAAACAAACAAAGACAAGAAAGATGGCACTTGGAAATAAGGCAGGACAGAAAAGAATAAAAGAACTGAAAGGTGAAGATACTGTCATTTTTTAATAGAGCTGTCATACTAAACATTTCATCCAAATATGATAAAAAGTTCATGAACTTTACTTCCATCTTGGTACAGATAACAAAAAGTACATCTTACTAATTTTGATTCAAAATGGACTGCATGGACAATAACTACCAGTAGCATCCTACTGGAAAGAAAGATGTTTGTAGATCAAGAAGAGATTGCCTAATCTTTGGAGTTAAGATGATGATGAGTATAATGGATACCACTTGCACGTACTAGGTATGTCCAAAAAGTAAGTACCAGTGAGGAATTAAATACACACAAATGAAAGTAAAATTTTAATTTTGGCCAACAATATCTACATACATACATTATTTTTCAACATAGTCACCACTGACTTCCACGCACTTTTTATACCGTTGCACTACCTTTTTTAAACATGCATCAAAAAAATCTGCCACCAGTGACTTCAACCAATTTGTCACCCCTGTCATAAGTTTGTCATCGTTTTCAAAGCACTGAGATTGCAGCCACTGCTTTAAGTAAAGGAACAGATGGTAGTCACTTGGTGCGAGGTCTGGGCTGTAGGGTGAATGGTCAAAAACATCCCATCCAAATTTCTCCATAAGGTGAACAGTGGATCGAGCAGTGTGAGGGCGGGCGTTGTCATGCAAAAACACAATTCCAGATGACAGCATTCCACATCTTTTGTTCTGAATGGCATGTCTTAAGTTTCTTTAAGATTTTATAGTACGCATCGGCATTAGTTGTGACACCACGTTTGAGAAACTCTACAAGCAGCACACCTTTTTGGACCCAGAAAACTATAGCCATCTTTTTTCTTACTGAAGGGGCTTGTTTAAACTTCTTGGCTTTTGGGGATGATGAGAGGTGCCACTGCATAGATTTTTGCTTTGACTCAACATTTGTATAGGAAATCCAAGTTTCATCTCCAGTCACAAAGTGGGGGAAAAATTCCTCTCCTTCATTTTCGAAAGGCAAAAAGTTTTGTACTGCTTCCACATGTTGCTGTTTGTGGACATCTGTAAGCATTTTGGGTACCCATCTTGTACACAATTTCTTATAGCCCAGCTTTGAAGTTACATTTTATGAATAAGTGAGCGTGAAACTTCAAACAATTCAACTGAAGTTCAGTATTGTGAATCGGCGATTCTTGTGAACCTTTGGAGTCACTTTTCTACTAAGACGTCTGTCACTACTCTTGGCCGGGCACTGCGTTTCTCAACATGGACATTGGTTCTCCCTTCTTTACACAAAAGACACAAAGTTGTACCTTACTGTCACTCATTATATTGGGACCATAAATCTCACAGAGTTGTCTATAAATTTCTGCAGCAGTACTGTTTTTTGCAAGCAAAACCCGTACTACACCTTGAATCTCAAAACTGGTGGGATTTTTTATTACGGCACCAATTATAAATCACGCGTATTGAGCAAAAAACAATAGCATGACCAAAACACAACAATGAACTGCAAGCATCTGAGTTACATTACAGTACAGTGCATGCGCGTCTCCACTATTCTATCTCACCGTGAGTAATAACGACCTTACTTTCTGGACACGCCTCGTATTATAATCTGTCTTAATTCAGTCGGCAGTTCAATGTCAATTAGGGCTCTCCCGCTTCCTCATACCAATCACTCCATCACTTCCTATCATACCTTGCTGTTCTGCTTCATGATTGTTTTATTTTCTTCTTTTCTTGTTTGTTTAGAGTACATCAAACATAAGTACTTAGCAGTGCATAACAGTAAAATATGTTGATAAAATAAAGAAAGTGTGGATAATTACAGAAAATGAAACTAACATTGGCCTACAGCAATTTATTTATAAAAAGCAACAAAACAATGAAGGAACTGTTATTGTAGGAAAGTCAATTCAAACACAGTAGCTGGCCAATTTATTGATGACAAATGCAGTGGTCGGCCAAGTGTAGTGACAGACAACTTAGTGGAAAAAGTGAATGCAAAGGTTCGCGAAAATTACCTATTTACAAAATTAATGAAATTGTAGACAACTCAGTTCCAAAATTGTATTCTGACATTTTATCTTGTACCTACCTTCTGTACACAAAGATATTTGGTACTGTTAATACTTAATATTACTGTTAATGCCATCTCATAAGTTATACTTTTAAGAAAAGTTTTACTTTTCTATCCACACATAAGACTGCTATCTTTTTTATAATAAAAAATAATAAAAGAAATTGGATTAAAAATAAATCATTTATATATTTACTTGAGATAGACATCATAACAAAATTGATTTATAAATAATTTACTTATTCATTATAAATGATATCTTTTTATTTTCATAATGAAGGAAAATTATTACA
This sequence comes from Magicicada septendecula, assembly GCA_034769895.1. Taxonomy (NCBI): domain Eukaryota; kingdom Metazoa; phylum Arthropoda; class Insecta; order Hemiptera; family Cicadidae; genus Magicicada; species Magicicada septendecula. The sequence continues at coordinate 1,029,193,047 of CM068367.1, read as the reverse complement.
TTTTACTTCTTATGATTAGTTTGTTTTACACTTATAATATATAAGTGATACTCAGTATATAAGTGATAACAATATTGTTTATTCACTGACTTCTCTAACAGGTTGTTTTAAATGATACACCGTTTAAAAGCACTAAAATAAAGAAAAACTATTACAGAACACAAAACCATACTTTACAGTTATAATACCTACATTACACACATAAATATCGTGATAGGAGTGGAGAATAGATACAATGTTATGAATCAAAACTATGTACATTATCAGGCAGATGGGGTAGGTAGTGCGAGGAAGTGGGGAGAAGAGTGATTGACCTTCGACCTCTATCTGAATTTGGACAGATTATAAATTTCTATGTTCTGTCAGATTATTGTTTACTACAGTCAACATTTTTAATTTAATAAATGTTAATGATGACTAAATTAAACCTAAATTTGAATTGACGTTTTCTTCATATTATTCATATTGGTGATCATGTTTTATGCTACAAAACAACCCCCTAGCAAACTGGAAGCATTACCTGATATGGCTGCGATGCTAGTGTTGCCATTTCCCACAATACTACACCGTAACTCCACACATCAGAATAACTAGTAAATACACCATCTTTTAGACTTTCAGGAGCCATCCATCTCACAGGCAACAGACCTTTTGTTCCTATAAATTACAACGAAAATTATTATGACACACATACACATATTCTGTTAATACATCATTCTCATCACTCTCTGTGCACCAATCAGATTGTACAGTTAGTATTCATCAATTGCTGTTGATCTCCTTCAATGAAGTCAATAAATGTAGTACTTGTTTACTACATTTTAAGGGGGTAAGGACGTCTGAAAATAAAAAAAAAATTCGAAAATATTTGTTTCAATATTTAAAATCTCTATTATTTTCTGGTTAATTTTGTATATAATAAACATATATAGCTTATATATTAGCCACTTAAATGTTAAAAAATGTAAGCCTCTGCATGGAGCTCTTATTTTAAAAAGATGCAATGCTGATGGGGTGGGGATGGCGATGGGGATTCAAAAGCCTTCAAGAGGGTTCAGGAGTTAAAACCATACAGAGAGACTGAAATTGTGAAGCTCGAATGTGTAGGTCATGTTCAGAAGCATATGAGTACACGCCTTCGACGCATTTGCAAAGAAATGAAAGGACGGAAGTTAGATGATGGGAAGGTTCTAGGTGGTAAAGTCAGACTAACTGAGAAAGCCACTGACAAAATTCAGAGTTATTATGGTATGGCAATAAGGAGAAATCTTGACTGTGTGGAGAAAATGAAACAAGATATTTGGGCCATTTATTTCCATAAATTGTCTACTGATGATGAGCCACAACACGGACTTTGCCCCGCAGGTGAAAACAGCTGGTGTCAGTATAAATGTAGTCTTCTAACAGGCCAAGAGTACAAGCATAAAAATTCACTACCTCCATGTGTTTTACAGTGCAGTGCATAAAACCTGTGTTTAGGGACCTATCAAAACTAGATTTATTAAAAAAGTGTGTCCATGGCAAAATCCATAACCCAAATGAGAGTTTTATTAGTTGTGTATGGGGAAGGGTACCGAAGACTATTTTTGTAAGCAGTGACATATTAAAAATGGGGGTAATGGATGCAGTCTTAACTTACAATGATGGAAATATAAATAAAGTAAAAGTGTTAGAAAAAATTGGCTGTATAAACTCAGAAAACACCACTGTGGGGCTAAAAAGAGTAAATGAAATAAGAATTATGACAGCTGAAAGTGCGGCAGAAAATTTTACCAGAGAAAGCCGAAAAAGGAAAAGAAGTGACAGAAGAAGTCTACAAGATGAAGAGAACAATGAAAGTGATCCAGAGTATGGTGCTGGTCTTCATTAATGAGGTACACTACAACTTATGTATCACACAATGCTTAATTTTTAGTTTATTGTTTGGTTTATTAGTTTTTCGCAAATTACCGTAAATCTCATTTTTTTGTCTTTCGGTACACATTTCTCATAGACTATGTAAGATATCAAAATGAAATTTTACACATTTTATCTTCATTCCTTGCTTTATATGGTGAACCAAATAAAATTTGAATATATTTATTAGTAACTTAGTTAGCAGCCCAAAAGTTCAAAATTTTTGAAATTTTTTTTGTACAGTTGTGTGAAATTTTGTAAAAAATGTTACATAAGAAAAAAAGAAAAAATAGTGGTTTGCCGTATAAAAAAAGTCAGCTGAACAATTTGTTTTTTGTTTGAAAGCTCTATCTCAAATAGCAGCTGGGAAAATGGTACCTAAAAAGTGCAAATTTAACATGGGAAGTATACAAACGTCCTTACCCCCTTAAGAGCAGAAGAGAAGCAAACATTCTGAGTGCAGTGGGACTTTCATTAGGAATACATTGCCCTGTCTGCACTGTAGTATCAAACGAACATGCAAACAACTTTAACACTGATTTGATGAGTACATGTGTACTGGGTGTAGTATTGACTACCTACACACACAACTACTACATTAGAAACATAGTCTCTCACACTCAATAACGTATTTTTCACAAACAAGAAATGTTGGGGGAAAAAAAACCTGAACACTTATGAGAAATGTTATAACAAATGTTTTTATCGCATGTACTACATGTAACCATTAACAGCTAGTAGAGTTTATAACTTAAATTGAGAAATACTGGTCATGTACAGTATTTCTGTAACTTGTGCAATTACTTATAAATAAGAAGAAATAAACATTTTGTTAAAAAAAAGAGTATATAAAGACGAATTTGGATTTACCTCAAAACCAATGTTCTGAAACTTCTGCTCGATGAAGGTTTATTAAATAGACATTTAAAATTCACTATGAGGCATACAATAGAACATTTTCAAGTAAGTACAATTTCCAAATATGACTGCTAAATTGTTATGATCATCATTACATTCATGTGTGCTGATCTACCTCACACAGGCATGCCTTTACAGGAAATGGAACTCCTTGTTTATTTTGTGATAATACAATTGAAGACCCTACAGATTCAAAAATAAGGTCTATAATCCCTTTTAAATTCAAAAACTGTGAAATCCATGAAGATTTATTAGCATATTAGCAAAGTCTGCACTGAAAATGCAATGAGCAATGAAATAGCAAAAAAATGGGTTAGAAAGTTTAATGAATGGCACGTAAACATCCATGATGGCTCACAATCAAATGACTAGTCAGTGCTTTGACTTTAATGACAAGATACAATGATGAGGTGATGATTTTGTAGCCACTGGTGACACAATGTGGTGTTTAATTTTGCATCACAATCAAAACAAAAGTCTACACTGTGGAGGCACACCACATTTCCAAAAATGTAGAATGCAAGCAAACAATTTCAGCCCAGAAGATCATGTGCACCAAGTTTTGGCATAAGAAGGGAGTGTTGCTCATTGGTTTCTTGCCATGACACAACTGTAAATAAAAAACCTGCAACTGAAAACGAAAGATGAGGCATACTCAATAGCAGAGTTGTGGTGCTTTACAACAATGCCCAGCCTCTTGTTGCTGTAAACACACAATGTCACTTGGCTGGGAACAAATGGATCATCCTCATACCTAGTGTCTATCATTTGTTTCTAATTTTGAAATCATATCTTGCCAGTCAGTGCCATGAAGATATCAAAGCGGCTGTACAGTAGCAGGTTCATTCTATGGAGAGGGAATTGAGAAATTGGTTATATGCTACAACAAACATATTAATATTCGTGAAAATTATGTTTTAATGTAGTGTAAAGGAACTGAATTCTTTGAAAGAATACAACTGTTTTAAAAACATATTTATCTGTACATTTTCATAACCAAACTGTACTTACTTTCTGAATACACAATGGCTAGTAGGATCATCAGCAAACAAGTATCAGCTGATTTCAAAATAGATTCAGTTTTAGTTGATATTCTTACCACATTTGCTCCAGTGTATGATTTACATAATAACTTATGATGTCAATAAGCATTTGTAATGGAACATATCGCCCACATGTATTTTTTTTATCATTGTTACAATATTATTATTGTAAATACAAAAACTTGAAGTGTAATTAGAAAGGTTATTGTATTAATATTTGTTTAAAATGTAGCTGCACCTTCTCTAAATAAGAAATTTGATGAATTTAATAATAGAAGCAGGAAATACTTCTACTGGATATATATACATTAAATTTATTTATTAACAGGTACCTTTCCTGTAGTAATCAGTCTCATATATGTCTCGTGTCATTCCAAAGTCACCTATTTTCACAGTTAAGTCTTCTGCCACCATACAATTACGAGCAGCTAAATCTCTATGGACAAATTTTTTAGCTGATAAGTATGCCATTCCGTCTGCAATTTCTACAGCCATCTGAAGAATACGCTGCAACAAACACAAATCACTTTAGCTGAAAGGCTACTGAATGTTTTTTAGTCATATATGAATGTTATATAATATACTACAGTAGAAGCCCGATATAGCACGGTTGTCGGGTGACATACTTTCCCCCGCGTTATAGGCGTAACCGCGGTATATCGGAAGGTGACCTGTACAGTGACAAATGATGGGGAGGGAGGACCGGGAAAAAGGCTACAGCATAATGCACTACTATATACTGTACGTAAATTACGTCACCAAATGTAGAAATAAAAAATAAGAAAACTGTATTTTAATCCAATACGTATTTTAATCTATTTTAATCCAATGGAATATAAAATACACTATTTATACATTGCTCACTCGACCTACTGTAGGCCTAATTGTTGGTCTTATAAAAGTCCGTAATTGTTGTTTGACGGGATAATGCACAGCATTTCTTTTCCGCGTATTGTTTTATAAACACGAGGTGCAGCAGATGAACATTATTAGATTCACTTTGCCTCTCCATCCACGAAATTACTTTGTTTATGTGTATTATCACTTCACTAACATTTGGAATAACTTCTTTCACTTCCACCCCATTTTCATTTCCATCATCGTCATCGTCTTCTTTTTCTTCGCAATTTGCATTTCGGACTGCATCGATGATATCTTTATCTCCTATACATTCTGTAACAGGCTCACCATTGTGAACTTCTGCCCAGTCATTCAAGTCATCTAGAGTGAAGTTGCAATGCAGAGCACTACTCGCAGACTGTACATCACTATTAGTGAATCCGGCAACAGAGCAATTTCCATCGGCGATGTTTTGTTTAAAGGAACATTTCTTCCAGCAATTCTGAATCGTAGCCATACTAATACTTTCCCATGCAAGACCTATTGAATACGCAACTGTTTTCAGGTTTATTGACTTAAGGTAAATTTCCATTTCCTCATCAGAATTCACTATAGCACTCAGAAGTTCACGGCGGTAATGCACTTTAAATGCTTTTATCATGCCTTGATCTAATGGCTGGATCAGTGCTGTAGTGTTTTTCGGCAAGAACATGACTCTGATTTTCCCATCTCTTGACTGTAGCATATCAGCAGGTGGATGTGCTGGACAGTGGTCAAGGGTCAGTACAGCTTTTTCTTCGAGGTTGAGTGACCGCAGGTGGCTTCTCACAGATGGAACAAATTCTTCATGGAACCATTTACCGAAAATATCACTTGTCATCCAAGCATTTTTTGTATTACGATATGTGATGGGTAATGACGTCATATTAACATGTTGAAAGCATCTAGGATTTCGGTTTTTCCCTATACAGAGAGGTTTAAGTTTGTGGCTGCCTGATTTATTTGTGGCAAACAGGAGGGTAACTCTATCCTTATTTATTTTTAATCCAGATTTATTTATTGAATTATTCACATCCAGCGTTCTGGTAGGAAGCATTCGAAAATACAGAGCAGTTTCATCACAGTTATACACTTGATGGCCATTTAAATCGTTATCGATCATTACTTTGTTTAATGCCTGAGGAAAAAGTGCTGCAGCTTCACTGTCACATGATCGTGCTTCCCCTTCAATGCTTATCTGGCTTATACCATGACGAGATTTCCATCGCGAAAACCACCCATCAGATGCATTAAAGTCACTGTTGCCATGTAAATCACTATGGAATTTCACAGCTTGAGCTCTAATAACTGGTCCTGACAGTGGCACACCTTCACTTCGTTTTATTAAAAACCACCTGTACAGTCACTCATCTAGTTCACTATCCTTACCTACTTTAGTCTTTTTTCTTTGCAACCCCACTTCACTTTCAACTGTGTTCACAAAACTTTTAAGTTTATCTTCTTCCTTCATCCACCCTCTAATTGTTCCTTCTGGGATGCCACACTCACGTGATAAACTTGCCTTTGACTCTCCATTCTTCACACGATCAATTATTTTGAGTTTATCACTTACAGAATATGCTTTTCTTTTCTGCGACATCACAAAACTCTACATTATGCGAATTTATGACAAAGACTATACACTTTGATAAGATAATATCAGAGTATGATCTTATACTGTACTGTAATATGAGGGAGAGAAGGGATTTAGTTGGCTGCTTGCCTTGGCATGAATTCTTAGAAACGTAAAGACTGTAAATAGCTCGGGCAATTGTTTATGTCTACAGGTACACTTGAACTGGCAATTCTGGCTGTTGTTTACAACGCCGTTTCCAACAACAAGACTTTGTTTACAATAAATGCAACGCATTCCCATGTTGTGGCTACGGAAGTCACGATAAACAATTCATAATTTACTCACTCTCTACAAGTAAGAATTTTCGCTAATAACGGGCGACATACTCTTCACCGCGTTATATCCGAATCCGCGGTATATCGGACCGCGCTATATCGGGCTTCTACTGTATATTCAGTGCCGTATTTAAGTACGGGCGAATATGTGCGCCGCACAGGGCGGCAAATTTTTCAAAAATCGGGCGGTTGGGTGTCGCACCATTTGTTATTGCCTCTTTCTGTTTGTTAACTGCTTCCCGGTAAAGCGCTTCTCAAAATTTTGGCTTCTCCAGCGTGCCCCTCCAAAGTCAGCACAGCGCGGAGAAACGGCTCCGCATTGGCTGATGCGCTGACCGCTTGGAGACGGTGACCATGACCCAAGGCTTAGTCGTTGAGTGTTAATTCAGGTTGCTAGTTGAAGTGGATTTGTTCTTTGTGGAAATTCTAATTAGTATTTTGTATTTGCAGTATCATACTTATTGTTTATATTTAGTAGTTGGTGTCGAAAATAATTATAAACTTTGTATAGTCAACAGTTTGTTTATTCTTTTCATTTCTAATTGATTCATGAACAGTGAGTGATGGGAGGAAAAGGCTGAGTGGGTCGCAGTATCGAAAGTCAGCAAAGGTGAAGAACGAAAAAGAAGACGAAGTAATAAGGAAAAGTCGGAAGGTGGAGTCTTATTTTTATAAAGTGGACAGTGATGTTTCAGAACCAAACGAACTTAGTACAGTAAATCAGTTATTTTCATTGAAAGCTACAGAGAATAGTGGGGGATCTTCTGGCGGCGGAGAAGTAGCGGATAAAGGAAATAATTCTTCTAACTTAATTGCTGGCAGTGACAATTGCTATTCTAAAAGTGAACAGGATTTGTGCGAAATTCTTGTGTGTGAAAGTTACGAAACTGATCCAGGAAAATGTGAGGTTAGTTTAGAATTGATGAGTAGTGACCCAGCAAAATGGATTTGTAATGAAGAGACATGTGATTACATTGCCACACATGGCATATCCTTTCAGAATAGTGGGGCAGATTTTTCAAAATCAAAACGAATGTATGCAGATGGGCCACGATACTGTTCGAAGAATATTTTCGAACGGAAACTTTGTAATGGAGAAACAGTGAAACGTCAATACCTTGTATATTCAGAGAGTGAAGGTTGTGTATTCTGCGTGCCGTGCCGGCTTTTTGGTGGAACCACAGTTTTTGGACAAACAGGTTTCAGTGATTGGCGACATGCTACAGAGAGACTTAATGAACATGAAAGTTCACAAGCTCATAGAAACTGCATTATGACTCTCAAAGGGGAAAGAAATTAGGAAAAATCGACGAAAAGCTAACTAAGCAGCTTGATGATGAGATTGAATACTGGAGAAATGTACTAAAACGTGTAGTTGCTGTTGTCAAAGCACTGGCCACACGTGGACTCGCCTTTCGCGGGACTGATGAGCGTATCGGTTCACCGAACAAAGGAAATTTTATGTCGCTGGAACTGATTGCACAGTTCGACCCATTTTTGGCAGAACATTTGAAAAAACACGACAATCCTGGAAAAGGGAATACATCTTATATTTCATTCGCTGCCTACGAGCAGTTTATACAAATAATGGGGGAAGAAGTTGTGAGCACCATTGTGGCAGAATGTCAGGCAGCTAAGTATTCTCTATCAGCGCAGATTCCACACCAGATGTTTCTCATACAGATCAGCTGACTTTCATTGTTAGATATGTAAAACAAAATGGTGAACCTGTAGAACGTTTTCTTTGTTTTATTCCAAATGCAGGTCATAAATCATCCGAGCTTGCTGACACAGTGTTCACAATTCTATCAAAATACAAGTTGGATATAACTAATCTCAGGGCCCAGTCATATGATAATGCTAGGAACATGTCCGGAAAATATACAGGACTTCAAGCAAGAATTCTAGAAAAGAATAATTTAGCTGTTTACTCTTCTTGTTCGGCTCACTCTTTGAATCTCATAGGAACTTGTGCCGCCGAATGCTGTATTGAAGCTTGCAATTTTTTTGACATATTGCAAAAATTGTACAATTTTTTCACTTCTTCTACATATCGGTGGAAACTGTTGCAGGAGTCTCAGGACATAGTTCAGGACAAATCAGACATGGCCGCAACCTCCAAAGTCACTGTAAAAGGCTTATCCGGTACTTGCTGGAGTGCTCGAGAAGATGCATGCCGGAGTTTAAATCGCAACTGGAGCATGATCATAAGAGCTTTGGAGAAAATTGAAGCAGATGACAATGAGAAATTAACAACACGACTTGAAGCTAGAGGATTGCTGAAGAAATTGTCACGACTCGAAACAGCAATCTCAGCTAGAGTATGGGATGCGATCCTAGGGCGATTTAATGCAGTAAGCAAGGTATTGCAGAGAGTCGACATAGATATCAGTGATGTAGTCCAACAGTATGACGCTTTAGCAGTGTTTGTAGCAGAATGTAAAACATCATTTGAAGTTTACAAAGAAGAAGCGAAAGCGAAGTCAGGTCTTCAGGATTACGATGTGAGCAAACGTAAAATTAAGAAGACTTTCTTCGATGATGATGATGACGATAGTCAAAATAAGGAATCATTCCAGACGAGTTCACAAACTCCCCGAGAAAAATTTGTTGATCATACTTATTTGACTATATTATCGAAGTTGGAATATGAACTGAAGAGAAGGTCAGAAGCATACAGAATCATTAATGATAAATTCAGATTTTTGTCTCACTTAAGAAATACACCAGCTTCAGAAGTTGCAAGTGAAGCTAAGAAGTTGAAGGAAATATACAAAGACGACCTCGAAGAAGAATTTGTGAACGAGTGTCTTCATCTTCGGTGATATTTAATAAAAAGGGAACAAGTTGAAATGTCCCCACTCAGATTAAGCAAGATTCTCCATGAAGACGATCTACAAGGAGTATTCCCTAATATTGACATTGCACTGAGAATTTTTTTGTGTACTCCTGCGTCGAATTGTTCAGGCGAGCATTCCTTTTCCGTGTTGAAAAGAGTGAAGAATTATCTCCGATCTTCCATGCTGCAGGAGCGCTTAAATGCTTTGGCAATTCTCAATATAGAGTCAGAAATGGTGCAAGCCTTGGATTTCGACCGCCTTGTGACGTCGTTCGCGGAAAAGTGAAGTCGGCGCAGAAGGAGCATGTAATGGTGAGTTTTAAAAATTGTTAATTAAAATTATTTTTAAAATAATTTTTTTGGGGGTGGGGGCGTTACCCTATGGCCGCACAGGGCAGCACTTCTGGTAAATACGGCCCTGACTATATTGTATTGCCCACATTAAGAGACACCTCACCTCGAATTAAAAAAAGGAAAATTTGGTTCTTCTTGACTTATTTTCATCCAGTTTTTTAAGTTCCTGCACGCATTTTTCAGTGACGCAAAAGTGAAGTTGAATCTGACATAATGCTATTCTACATAATTACATAACTTATATAAGTAATAATGCTTTTTTTTTGATACAAGAATATATTTTATTGTTGTTTATTTACACAGTGTTCAACAGTTTTATAATGTACTGTCTTAATAATTAATTGATTTAATATCTACTAACAAAGTAATTATATTCAAAATTATATGGATACTTTATATCAAAATATATAATAACTGGCTTCATTTTAAAAATTATTTACTGAAGTAACAGTTTTCATACATCATTATTTTTTGTATGATTCTCTAAACAATGGTCTTTTTCCTTTAAAAATTGTTATTTACTTTTAATTAAGATTTTCAAGATATATTTACTTGTTAAAATTTATCACTTCAATGAAAGAAAACATACATGGTATTCAGCTATATAAATTTTGTCTCTTAATTTTATTTTTAATTGTCAAAGGAGCTACTTTGCTGTATCTGACTTGTTTTCCACCAATAACTACTTGAGAGGAGAAACAAATTTATTTCAGTTTGTTTATACACAATTTTATTTATTACTGAACATAAGGAAACTGGGACTATGTTACGTTTTGCAATGCTATAACTCTAATAACAAATACAAACAAAAGTCAGAATTTTTAATAACCCATTATTTGTTATTTTAATTTAAAATACTGAAATTTCAAAATGGTATCCACAAAGGAGATCCAGATTTACTGACCTTAAATATTGAAAAAATATATATTTTTTAAATTCTAAATGGTGTAATGTTATAATGATTTTGGTATTTGAGACAAATGTACAAAATCTAGCCAGCTGCCTTTGCAGATTCAGGTTTCTGAACAATTTAACTCAAAACACTAAAAGACAAATCAATTTCTCAAAAGTAATTAACAGTTTAAAATGTAAACACTTACTGAAGCAAAGAGGAATATTTTAGTAATAAAACTAATTTACTTTAAGGTACACATCTTTACCTCGAATTAAAAAATGATACAACTAAACGTTGAAATGGTGAAAACACATGTGGTGACTAGAAAAAATGCCTGAATTTGTAAAACTATCGACACAGGTGAGATAAAGCTAACAACACATAGGTTATATATGTTGAAAAAAAATGCTTGAAATACTGAATGAAATAAGCAAGTTTTTTAATATATTTCACATTACGTACAAACAATGAAAAATGGAAATGAAAGAAAAAATACTGTATAGTATCTAAACAAGTTATTCTAATAATTTAGTGCGGTATATTACACTAAATTATGACTAACTACCTTAAGTGTTGGTGGGTGTCTTGAAGGATCATCTGTAACATCAGGACGATGTGACCTTAAATAGCTTTTCAGATCTCCATGAGCCATAAGTTCCATCACAACTAATGTTGGCTGGCCTTTTGATACAACACCAAGCAATCGAACAACATGGTGAGTATTAAAAGCTCTGAAAAATGTCCAGTTTTAATGTTAGCACTTCCAAATTTTTCATTTTTTAATTAGAATGTGTATCAAAAATGAATTCACTTAAATTAGAATTAATTATAATGTAGAAAATTTAATTAATAAAAATTACTGACTGCAAGTAAACAAAATGGATATAAGGATAGTCCCCTAGAAAAAAATAATAGAGTAGAACCTTCCATAACCGGAATAATGTGGGCGGGATGGATCCCAGATATTGGAATATTCCAGATAAGAGAGAAAATATCATTACAATATTTTAAATAAATTATGCTATATTGTATGTTATTGTGCTCTTTCAGTTGCCATTGAGATATAAATGAACAGAGTATTTATAAATAACTACAGAATTTTTTAATTTTATACTGGGGGTTTTCAGAATATTTGTTAAATAGTAGTTTGATATTTCTTAGCCATCCAACATTTGGCTGCTATATCATGTAAACGTAGCTAAGCTAATAAACATAACATCAGCTACTGTTGTGTTTTCACGTTAAACAATGTAATTCATTGCCACCTATGAAAAAGTTAGAAGTGTTTTAAGATTTTTATCACTTTTATGGATGAAATTTTCCGTACATTGTGCTAACATACAGTCTAGTACACAATTATGTAACTTAACTGTAATAACTTAAATCCTTCCTTTGGTGTAATGCGATTTTCTTGTGTTGAATTAGAATCTTTGCTCTCACTGCTGCGTTTTTACTTTTCTTCATTTGCAATATTTATAATCTCTTGGTCAGTGAGTTCATGTTCAATGTCATTCCTAATTAACTCGGAAATCTTAGTTTCAGTCATATTTTCACCAGCAATGTCTTTACATTTCTCGAAATTAATTTTATTCCATGATTTCATGAGTGTAGATTTTTTCACCACATTCCATACTTCAGTGGCCCAGAACATTACTTGTTTTATATTAATTGATTTCAAACTGTTTAACAAAGACTGGGATTCAACAGGTACTAAGGACGACAAAAATCATTTTTTATGATTTATTTTAAAGTTTTCGATAACTTTTGGTCTAAGGGTTGATGTCACGCTTGGTAGAAGAAAGGAAACCACAGTTTCATTGGATCTTAATTTGGTAATATTTGAACCAAGTGCTTTTTTTTCTTGTTTACTAATGTGACTTTTGTAGGTAGAATATTTAAATTAAGGCCCATCTCTTCAGTATTATATATTTGATCCTTCGTATACCCTGTTACTTTTTTTAAACTTTTCTATACATTCAACTGCACCACTTGTATTGCTGGATAATTGTTCTCCATGTACATTTAATTGTCTAATGCTGTAGTGAGGTTTCTATCCATCTAATCAACCAGAACAAGCACAGAACACTTTATAACTATTACCTAGTTTAGAAGCCACAATTTTTGCTTTTTCTTGTACAATAGGCCCCGACAGAGGGACACCTTTTCCTCTTTGGCTAAGAAACCAGACATAAAGAGCTTCATTTAAAATTTTGTAGTTACAGTTCTTCATAATTTTATAATGTGGCTGCCCAATACCGGGTTTTTCAGAAAATTTTATTAACATTTCTTTTCCCTTCATCCAATTACTAACAGTCGATGTTCCGTTTAAATCAGCTGTCACAGTACGCAACAGTTCACCCTTTTCAATTTTGTTATGAGTTCCAGCTTTTTTCGACTCTAATCACTGCCTGTTTTTTTTTTTGTTGACATCACAAATGATTTATATGCATTTTAATTGACAAACACAATAAAAAAATTAACTGTAAACTTAATCATGACACTTTTAACTTCTGTAAAAGTAACTTCACTGTCCAACAAGAACTTCAATAACGACACGAACGAAAATACCTACACAGTACAATAGCCTACAACGGACTGGGCAGGCTGTTGTATCTGTACTGTGTTTACACCATGCTTATACAAATTCCTAGAAGTCATAGATGACCTTGTAGAAATTGTGTAGTCATATAAATAACAGAGCCTAATTTACTATTAGTCATGTTCATATGTCCCATTTGTTGGCTGTTTTAAAAACAACCAGTTTTCTTACAATAACAGGTATATTTCTGTTAACAAATCTTAAAACGACCCAGTACTAAATTTTTGGAATTTGTACATATTTTTTTTTATTATTCTCTTTCTGGTTACGAGAGATTCTAGATATGAGAAGTCCGGATATGGGAGGTTCTATTGTCTTTTTGTTTTAACACAAAATAGCACTTACTTCATAACAGATGCTTCATTAAGGAATTCTATTCTTTCTCTATCTGTTGCCGTTTCATTCACAGTCTTAATTGCACATTCCATAGCAGGTTGATCTTTTACTATATTATGACAAATTCCTTCGTAGACCATACCAAATGAGCCTTGCCCTAGTTCCCTCAACAATTCCACTTGCTTGCGTGGCACTTCCCATTCATCAGGTACATATACTAAAAACAAGTAAATGTACTATTAGTAATTTAAAAACAATGTAATTCACAAATGATGAAAGTAATATAACACTAATGCCAGAATATTTTTAGTTCCAAAATATCAATGGAATGGTTATCATTTTAATTTGAATGTGACACCACTTACTTGACTTATAAGATTTCAAAGTCACAAATTGAAATAAATAAAAAGCTTACCGAGTTGTCCGATTAGAAATTTCAAAAGCTCGCCTCATATATAAACAAAATACATTTAAAATTAAATGCTGACATGAGTTACAATATTATGATATTGACCTCAGAGATGAATACGTTTAAAAAAATTAGTAAGAAAACACTATCACATAACATGGTCAAGAAATGCATTAGGCACTTGAGAGTAATGTCTAACTTCTTGGGACTGATTCTGGGGCTAGTCAGGAATCTGGCTTGATTCACTGCCAGCTTATCAAACTAGTGACAGCATTATTTACTGAGCCAACTGAGTTCATGTAATTTATGAGATTTCATTTTATTATAATTAGGGAATGGATTTTTAGGTAAATAATATTCTAACATTTCAATGCAATGCGTTGATTTTTCACTATATGCATTTAATTTGTCAGTGGATGTTTGCAAGCCACGGACAGAAGAGGGGAATGTGAACCTCTACGTGCCATACACTGTGTTGCAAAATGATGGTGTAACTTCTATGTGCTTTACTTTTGCAAGAGAATGACTCATTTTGTTTTAGTTTATTCAGTCAAGTGCCTGTCATTCGTATATAAATCAGGGATTTCCTAGTATTTTATACTTCTCCCCACATAACTATGTTGTACTTAACATATGTACTCGCTGTGGCTATTAAAAATTAAGGTAGTTTGATGCTTAAGTGAACCTAAGTATAAACATAATAAGGATTTGTTACCTTAATACCTCAGAATAGGTCAAGTAACCCAACTGGCAAGTCAATAATACTCCTGGAAATTTTTGTAAAAACTGCTGTAGTCACAATGTAGGATGGGAGACAACTGTTCATTTTAAACCAGCTAACTACCTCATTTGTTGTCTTTACACATTGGTACTCTTTATTACATGATAGTGTTCTTGCAGTGTCGAGTTCATTGCTTGCCAGAATGCCAAAAGTAAAATGTAGTGAAAGTGTCCGGTTATAGCTGTATGTTACAGAATTTAAAGGTATGTTCAGCTCAGATGGAAAGATACTATATTGCCAGCTTTGTAGAAATCCATAAAGCAGATCAATGATCACAAGTTACACAGCATCTATCTACCAACAAAATTTCGCTGCAGTTTCAGGTTCTAGTTCAAAACAAGTGCTTTTGGGTGAAATAGGGCCCTTCCCCCTTCTCACATTCAGGCCTTAAAAAGTTTTGTGAATTTTATTCTGATCTGTGCAGTGCTTTCATTTCAGCTGACATTCCGCTAAACAAACTAAATAATCCAGTGCTTATATATTGTCTAGTGCAGTACAGGAACTCAGACCCCCCACCCCCAGGTTGAGTCTACTTTAAGAAAACACTATGTTCCAAACTGTTGTGAAGAAACATTAGGAAATACTCAAGCAATATATGAAAATGAGAATATATGGATAAGCGCTGATGAAACTATGGACTCAATAGGAAGGAAAGTGAGAAATATAGTTATTAGTATGCTTAAAAATGATGAAATAGTTTTAGATCTTTCAGTTTTGTTGGTTTGTTAAGAAAAGTCACAAGCAAACCTTATTACAGTTGCTAGTTGTTTAATGAAAGTATGGATTTGTTATGGTCAAAGGGTACTAAACATCATAATATACTGCTTTTTATTACCAATGCAGCGTCATACATGAAGAAAGCAGAGAAAGCCCTTTATGCAGTGGCGGCTGGTGTTAAGGTTGTAAGGTTGCACAACCACCAGTATTTATAAGTCTAACATAACAGTGTATATATATAGACTAAGTGATAAAAAAAAAATTTATGTTAAAACAATCTTATTTTTCACAGTTATTTTTCAAACGAACTTATTTTACTACAGCTGGGAAAATGTCAAAATATGTTTAACGCAGCACACCACAGACGAGTAAGTTAAGCGCGCTGCCGGTAGTTGGTTTGCACTCGGGTGGTTGTTTGAGCTCTGAAACCGGTAAACGCGACCGTTGTGATACGACTTGAACACAGCACAGTGACAAAAACTGTGATAGGGATGAAATACACGACGGTTCCGAATAGGTTCAGCTGGTGCATTAGAGTACTGCAAACCGCCACCGCAAGCGTGTGCAGTACAGCACATGCCTATCAGAGACACCAGTAAACGTTACCCAATGTTTGAATTTATAAAATTATAGTAAAAATTTTGTATAACTGCGATTGTGATAAAAATGTGTCAATCAACTTTATATTAATTAAGTTGCGTGTTGAGTATTATTTTTTCTTTGTTTAGTGCCACTGTGTGCTTTTGTGTTTGTCCTTCTTTTTGGATTAGTGATACTGTGTGCTTTTAAACAACATATTTTTTATTAGTTTAAAATGAATAGCGTTAAGAACCAATAGACTAAGACGCCAAAAGCCTCCCTTAACAATAAATCAAATTGTAAAATCAGGCGGTCAACAATTTAATCGATCATTTGAACTAGAATATAATGAAAATACCGACTAGTTGTGTGGTTGTGAAGAAAGAAATTCTTTATTTTGTTTTCCATGTTTATTATTGTTTGGATGAGAGGACCCAGACCCCTGGACAAAATTCGAAAAGAAATATATTAATCATCTAGCCGAAAAAATAAGAAATCATCAGGCGTCAAGTGTAAAGAATGATTTTCAGTTTTCTCTTTTTGGTACAGTTAATATAGCATAACAGCTGGGCAGTGAATATTGATGAAATATTGTTTTAGACAACGAAAGAGTATGCAATAAACGTTACGTCTTAAATATAATAATAAATTGTATCCGCTTCTGTGGAGCTTTTGAATGAGCTTTGCCGGATCATGATGAGACTGAATGTTTATCAGATCCTGGCGTATTTCGAGGCTTAATTGGTTTCAGTTCTGAGCTTGAGTGGATTATTTGGCTGTAATTGTTGATGAGACCACTGATGTTGATTGCTAATGTTTTTCAAATGGTCATAGTGTATCATTATATAATAAAAGGTAAACCGGTTGAAGATTCTTGGGTTTCATTGCTCCTCCTAAACAGAATGCTCAGTCGCTTGCATTATGCTTGTTAGACGAACTGTCTCATCACAACTTACTTGGAATTTCCCACAATTACTCAAACAATTGGAAAAGAGTAATTTTCTATTTTCCCCCAAACAACAGCACTATATAAATATGTAGAAGGTTTGCCTTTTGTTTAATATGATTTTACCTCCTCCTCGAACTCAACCGACATCTGCAACCACCAAAATGTGGAACCATCAGCCGCCACTGCCTTTATGTCAGCTATCCGAAATTGATACACGTTACCTATGTTGTGGATGCTCTCCACAGTGTGTGAGACTAATCCGATCCTTGTATCCTAATGTGAACAGACTGGTATCAAATGGAAAGAAAGTGTATGTTAAATTCCCTACAAGAACTGTTCTTTTCAAAAACAAAAATCCTGATCTTCCATTACCACTAACACTCACTGTCACTCACTTGGGTTGACTATGGGTTTCAGCAGTGTTATAGATAATTTTGATAGTGTTAAATCTGTTATTGTGAATTTGAATAGTTCAAAAGAAAGTAGTGTAAGAAATGAATTGGCATATACTTATGCCAATTTGAGTTTCTTGTGCGATAGGTAAAATGATAAATTCGAAAAACCAACAAATCTCTTAACAGAAACTGCTAATGAAATACATTTTGTAGAAAGCAAAATTAGTTCTCTCACAGGATCAAAAATGGAAACCTTAAAATATAAATTCAAATCTGTGTTTGAAAAAAACAATGGACTTGAAATTGTAAGTAAAGTTGCCCAAGTTCTATAAGGTCAGCAAGGAGACATTGAGAAACGTAAGTTTACGTGATGTTTCTCTTTTTAAGTATGCCAGACTGACTTCACGTGAAGTAGAATGAGCCTTTTACTAATATTGGGCTTTGTTCCATAATAAATGGCATATATTTGTACTGGGCAATTTGCACTGCAACTCCAATGAATTTTCAAGAAGGTACTGATGAGTTGAAGAGCCCAAGTATTTATAATAAGTTGGGCGAGTACTTATAAATATTTTTCCTGTTACAACCTGTTTAATTATGTTAAACTGAAAGAAAATATTTTTAACTTTTTAACAAATATTTTTCAGTTTTTTAACACAAAAAATTCTGTTCCCTAATTACAATACAGGATTATTCATATTAGGATTATCCATAGTTTATCCATATTGCCACTGTTGGCATGTTTTTAAAGTACCGCCTTTACACACATAAGACCGCATTTTTGCATTTTATTTCAAACTGATGTACATGAAAAAGTCTCAATCAGTTGAATGTGTAGTACATTGTACTGTAGCAGATGAATTCCTATAGGATGCAAACAGAATTTTTACTTACACACAAACTTTATAGTGTACAAAGAAAATTCATAACACTACCCGCAGTTTATGTGTACATACATAACACAAACACACTGTGAATGAATATAGTATTGGTAAGGTACTGTAGTAGTATATTATAACGATACCTTGTATTTAAACAGTTATAACGATACCACGTGTAAACAGTTATAATGATACCAGGTGTTTAAACGTGTACTGTATAACGATACCAGGTGTAACTATAATAAGAGTAGTAAATTTATGAGTAGTTAAAATTTCATGTTTATTGTTTAAAAGGCATTATAAATAATAAAACACTGTTACTAATCTCCGATCAAGATATCACTCTTTTATTAAGTGTTTATCTCTTAAGCTATACAGTGTTACACACATTTAAAACACTCTTACATCTAGACATGTTAATAATCTTAATCTAGACATTTATTCAAATTGATTTAATAAAAGAAATAAATTTAAATGTAATTAATTTTTATTTTAATTGAATTCATTTAAATCAGATCTGACCTCAGCTTGCTCAGTCTATACCAATGTTTTTTAAAAATAAATTTTAAATTATATTAATTACTCTTAGACTAATTTCGTAGATTTGTATTTCGTAAGATTTTCGTAGACTGTTTTAGATTTGTTTCGTATTCAAAATTTAAATTATTTTTTTCTACAAAATGCAAATATCAAATCATTTCAGTTATTTTTCTTTGATAAAAAAAATTACTATCTCGAAATTAAACTTTTTTTCTTCTTCTATATTTATCTATATGCGATCGCTCATTCTTACGACTAAAACATTTACATAAGACTCTATTACATTATTTACCTAATTATAAACTCTTTTTTTTTATTCATTGTCTCTTTATATAGTCTTTATAAGCTCTTTAAAAAAAATCATTTATAAATCCATTATGCATGTCACCTCGAGTTTTGATGATCTTACGACTTATTGACGGGGTCCAGCGTTGTCCAGAGTTGGGTTACCATTACTCCTGGATATGTCCAGAGTCCAGCGTTGTTCTCCAGCAGTGTGTGGTCCGTCCCAGAGAATTAATATCGGCTGCGAGGTGGATCTCATTTGGCTGTTAGGAGTCTAAAAAGCGTCTCCTAACGTCCAGCATCTCGCGTCGCTCTTTGTAGCTTCTCTGTAGATACTCTTGCTGACTTAAACGGTCCCGGTACTCTACGTTTCCCGTACTAGCGTAAACATAATTACTGAAAATGTCTTTATTCGTTCGTAGATGAGACTTATAACAAAATAAAACTGTTCTGCCGACGGACAGCGTGTCCGACTGCAACTGTGTCTTGAAATGAAGAGAAAGGCTTCCAGTCGAAGCCTTAATTTATACCCTCTCGAGATTCCACACCTGTTGGTTCCGAAATTGTCCTGTCGAGACCTGCAGATCACATGATAGCTCCCATTCCCGAACCTTTTCAATTTCTTGCAAATGGCAATGTTTTGTACGGAATTGAGATAGCACAAATCATTGATAATTTGATTAAGCACGCACTGTATTAATTTGAGCGTATTAGTGTAATTTGCGTATTTTTGGCACACTTATTTCGCAGTGACTTCGCGTAGTGTGACCTACTAACGTTATTTTCTTACTGTGGATAACTATAAAATTTATACACACTTTGGTGCCTTTTGTTTGTTTATACACTAATTAGTTTTCACACAGTGAATTAAAATAATTATTTTAGTAATTAATTGGGGAGGGTTGCTGGGATTCCTGTCTGTACATGCATCACTAACACACACAAGATACACGCGTAACACACATACAATCGAGCAGGTGTTCCTTGCCTGTTGGAACAGGTTAATTTCTCCCCTAGTATAACAATGAAACATTTTTACAATCCCAGACATGTCCATTTACCCCAAACTTATAATAATTTTACAAATTTTACATTTATTTAAATCAATGCTCAATACACCATATGGCTGTATTGTTGAATTATTCCTCTGCTTAAAAAAAAATTTAATAAATATTTATTAAATTTTTGTCTATTTGTTCTAGACAAATAAAAATAATATTATACTAGCTTAACCTTAGTTTACATCAGTTAAATGACACATAATAATGAGTAGGTCAGTATAACGCTCGCCTGTGGTGGTATGCAATATATTCACCCCCCATTATACAGCTGAGCAGTGCGTTGACCTTGGACGGGCACAGAGGCATTGTTCATCTCTCTCTCTTCTTGTTATTCATACGTAGAATTTCTTGAATGACGTCGCATGATATTAGCCGATGTCCTTTTCCCTCCTCTCGTCGTATACGATGAACGTTTGTCTTCCCACGCGTTGTTTCAACGTATAAGGTCCGTTGTACAGCCGAAAGAATTTCTTCGCTGTGTTGTCAATGCATTTTCCGACGGGATTAGCTTTCAACAGAATTTGTTCTCCTACGTCAAATCGTTGTAATTTATGTGTTCTATTGAACTTTTCTCTCGTCTTGTTACCTTGTTCTATGATGCGTTGTTTAGCATACTCAACCTTTATACGTAATGGAATAGGTACATTTTGATTCTCTGGCTTGCTTACATATTTGGTCCAGAATCTAATAGGTTTTTTTGTCTTCATCTAGCTCGATTGACATATAACTTGTTGCTTCGCTATAATTTTCATGTATTGCTTTTTCAAAGAAAGGTAAATACTCTGCCCATTTGTTGTGTTGGTCGTGACAGTAGATTCATAGATATTTACCTAACTCTTTATTTACTCTTTCTGCGAGATTTCCCTGTGGGTGTCGTACTGATGTGAGTACAGGTTGGATTCCATTTTCACGAAGCGTCTTCTCCCATACATCGCTTTGGAACTGCACTCCTTGGTGCTAAGTACCTTGTTCATTTTACCATATGCAGGAATGTATTTCTGCAAGAGTATTTTCAAAACAACTTTAGTTGTGGGTCGCATAATTGGATACAGATGGATGGCTTTGGAAAATACATCAATACAAACAAGTATGTGTTTCACTCCATGACTTGATCTTGGAAGTGGTCCCAAAAAATCCACTGCAATTAGCTCTCCTTTCTGGTCCTTCTGGATACTCTGCATTTTCACATAGGTATGTAGATTCGGTCCTTTTGCTGTTTGACACTCATAACATTTCTTACTTTCGTTTTTAATCTTCCTGAACATATTATTGATGGTGAAATCTTCACGTAGGCTTAAGTAACATTTAAGTGCAGCAGCATGTGCTAAACTTTCGTGTGTTGGTCGAATCAAATTATGCAACATATCATTTGTTAATACTACCTTCCAATCTTGCCTCATTAGTTTATATAAGACTACATTTTGTACCTTGTAATGGTCTGGTAGGTGATCTCGTAGCTTAAATCCTTTCGTACCATCATCTAAGTCTTGTTGTTGAGCTAGATTCTTCAGCATGTGTTTAACATCATTATCAGCAGTAAATTTAATAGGTAACAGTTGTAACTCATTATGGTTATTTTCGTAGACCTCTTCACACTCTTCTGTGACGTATCTACTCAATGTATTGGCTATAAAATTATCTTTCCCTTTACAATATTTTATAGTAAAGGAATACTCACCGATTGTTAGGATCCATCGTAATAATTGAGCGTTGGTTACTTTACATTTTAATAGAAATGATAACGCTTGATGGTCCGTATGTATTTCAAAATGCATTCCGTAAATATAATATCGAAACTGTTTCAGGGTGTATACTATAGCAAGTATCTCCTTCTCAGATGTAGAGTACTACTTCTCTGCCCCTTTAAATACTCTACTGGCATATGCAATGACACGGTGTTCTCCTGTAGCATCTTGTTGATACAGCACACTTCCACACGCATAGTCGCTAGCGTCTGCGCAGATAACGAATCTTCCATCTCGCTGTGGACGATGAAGCATTATGTTTACAATGAATAACTTCTTGACTTGGTCGAAGGCATCTTGATGTTTCTTCTCCCACTTCCATTTGTGATTTTTCTTTGTTAACTCCAGCAACGGTTGTGTTCTTTCTGCATATTGTTGTGAGAATCTTCTATAGTATCCTGCGAGTCCCAAAAATGCTCGTAACCCTTTAATGTTCTTAGATATAGGGAAATCGGTAATACTGGATATCTTTATGGGATCGGGTTGAATCCTGAGGATGAAATAATATGACCTAGGAATTGGATTGAGGATTTTATGAATTCGCACTTGTCTAGGTTAAGGGATATATGGGCTTCCCTAACCTTGTGGAATATAGTGTTAAGATGTTCAATGTGTTCGTCAAGTGTTTTTGATACTACCAAGATATCATCCACGAACACTATGGTGTAAGGCTCCACTTCTGGTCCTAATGCTTTCTCCAGACATTTTACAATCGCAGCCAAACTCGTGCTCAAACCAAATGTAACTACCTTGTGTTGGTAGCATTTATTTTTGTATAGGAAGGCGGTGTATTTTCTATCTTCTCTTCTAATTGGAATTTGCCAAAAACTCGACCATAAATCCAACTTAGTCAAATAACATGCTCCTTCACACTTTGCAAATAACTCGTCCGGAGGTGGTGCACAATCTAATTCAGGTAGAATGACGCTATTCAAACTCCTCATGTCCAGGGATAAACATACTTCTCTACTCTTCTTCTTTACTACAACTAGAGGATTAAGAAAGCTGCTGTTCGACCGCTCAATGATGTTATTTTCTATCATCCGTCGTATTTCCAATTCAACTTCTCCCTCGTACTTCATTGGTATTGGATACGTTCGTCTGACAAATTTTGTAGGGTCTGATACCATAATAGCGTGTTCGTAGACTGTGGTCTGCGTCGGTACATCGCTGAATACTTCGTTATACTCTTCTATTAATTTAAATAACTTCGTTCTTCCTGAGATGACATTCCTTCTTCAGCTGTATTAGCATGCTGAGTAGGTGCATATCGTATACGTGGCTTGGATACGACAATAGGTTTTCCACTTACCTCGCAATTTTCTTCATTTTCATTCATAATTAATTCATATAGAACATCCTTATAATTATATAAAATCTTGTTATTAATATCAATCCTTGCACTTAAAGTATTTAATAAATCTATTCCAATAATTCCATCATATATAAGTTTATTCATTATGATCATAGGATATGTTATTTCTAAGTCCTTACAATTTAAAGTTACGTAAGCTTGCTGTCTAACCTTTTCTCTCTTATTCATGGCTGTAATAACATTTATATTATTGACAGGTAAAATAGCTGTTTGTTTAAAATATTTTTTATTTTGTTGTACCCACTTATTGTTTAGTACAGTCAACTGGCTACCTGTATCGATTAACATTTTAATTCTACATCCATTAATTCGTACATTAATTATAGGACAATTTATTTCTTGTTGATTTGGTGTCACATTCCTGTCAGTGTCTAATAACTCATTTCTAACGTCGCATGGATATATATTGTTTATTGTGTAACAGCACGTCCTGTTTCTCCATCATTGTGTTGTGCCGTGGGAACAGGATGGCTGAACATGCACCTGTTGCTGTCTCACTTTTATTTCCCCGTCTGCGCTCTCTCTCTTGCTTCCCACACTACAGCTCCCCTCTCTCTTCTCTGCATTGTGGATACGGTGCGATCATATGGTTTACTAAAGTTTTTCTTCAAATTTGGCCAGGCCAAACCCCCTTTTGTATCGCGCACGTTTCTCTCGGAGTGTTGCTCCTTCTCTGCGTCGCATGCGTTATTCACAGATGAGTGTTGCTTTACACTGTGCATTGGTGGCATATAATTTTGCCTATAATTATCACGGTTTTGCGTATCGTCACGTTCTCGTGCTTTATCACTACGGTCGTAACTAGCGTGATAATTAATGCGCGTTTGTTGATTGTGTGGTGAAGTGTTACTTTTGTTAATATTTTGTAATTGAGTGACAAGTATTAAGAATTGTTCGATCATTTTGACACCCTGCGTATATACAGCTAACTGAATATCTCCACAGAAATGGTAAGACAACTTAGACACTATCTCATACTCAGAAAATTTTGGTTTTAAATGTTTTACGCGTTCAATCTGCGCTATAGTGTACTGCTCAATATTCTGGCGTCCATGCGGATTATATTTACCATACTCCAATTGGTCACGTACTTGCCTTTGAGTGGGGATATTCCAGTACCTATTTTCGAATGCTTCTCTGAATTGCTGATATATGGTTATATTGTCTCAAATTATGGAGTACCATTGACTTGCAGAATCTCTTAAATGACGGGTGACAAAACTCACTTTATCCTCGTCATCACTCATGTAACAGGGCTAAAAGGAGGGGTTTTTATTTTCTTAAAAAATTATAAATTTGCTCTTCATCTGTGTGGCCAATCTCATGTTAAGTAAAAGTTTCGGCAAACAAAGGAACAGTGGTGTGAAGTGAATGTCGTCCGTGCAATGGAATGCGGCAGGTATGAGACAACGCAATACAATTCTAAGAACTGTAATGCTGTGTGGCTCACACAAAGGCACGACCACCAGCGGGGCGCGCAAACGACGCCAAGAAGCTAAAAACAACATGGCTTGATTGTGAATTTTGGGTGCCATGTGTTCAGCAGCGGGTGGAAGCATAATTAAGATCCCGCCTATCTTAGTGACGTAATCAAAGGCAATGTAATTTCGTCAACGCTTAACCAATGTAAATAACACGGGTTGTGTGTGCAGTGACTATGACTTTAACACCAGCAGGCAGTGAGTTCCCGTGTTGAATAACCGTGGAGAGGGGAACACGAGTAAGCTTCTGCCCAGTTAATCTCACCTACAGGCCGCATGCGGTCCGTTAAAATTTTACTAAAAGTATTTTTCAAGGTCGGCCGACCTCACCAGTGAGAACCCGGAACAGTTATCATGTAAAAAGTGAACCAAAATTAAAAAAATGATCTAATGTAACTAAACAGAATCAGTGAAGTGAACGAGCTATACAAGAGGTGAAGTGTAAACTTTCGGACACTTAAAAAACTGCGGCACATGGCAGCGAGAGGAGTGACGCCGTTGGGTAATCCATCAGAATAATTTCATTTTTTTTAACCAAGGGTGCTTCAAATCTGTTAACATAAAAAGGGGTTTTCATAATGGAATGAAAGTGTGTGTGTGTGCAGCAAACTGGGTCGTTTTATACAAAATTTAGAATAAGTTAGTTGAAGTTTAAAGTTTTTTTTTTATATATAAATATATGTATATGTTTTGATACTAGAAGAAAAGAGAAAAGTAAAACGCTATAAGATTATTACACAAGAATATAGAAATGAAATAAAATCTGAGTTATGTTACCAAAACGAGAGTTGAGTACTTGAATAGTATAACCCTAAGTCACGCTTAACATTCACAGGTTTGTGCGACGTAACCCTGGGCTCAAGTCAAGGTAGGTGAAAATGAATTATTATTATTATAATATTGTGTATTAAATATAACATCACAAATGGCGCCCGAACAGGGACAAGTTTATAAAAATAAATTTTAATAAACCGCACCTAAATGTGAACATAAGCGTGAGTTAGGAATACGTAAAAAATACGAAAAATTAGGTTATATGTAACTAAGACCTAATGAATACCTAAGGTATGTAAAATAAGAAGTGTTAAAATATTAATAAAATAAAGGTGATAAATTTACAATTTCAAAAATGTCAGAAAAAAATGAAAGTACGGTGAGTGAAATAGCTGAATTTGATGAATCAGCTGTTATGAGTAGTCTTGAAGTACATTCAACTCCGAATGTAGGTCAAGACGACAAAACTATGAATACAAGTAGTACAAATGAAACAGATAGTACAGAGGATTTAGGGATTCAAGTAACCCCGACCTCAACAAAATACAATAAGGTTGATAATGATATGATGAGTATTATACTGAATCAATTTAATGAGTTACATAAACATTTCGATAGTAATGATGAAAAATTCGATAAAATAGATCGTCGTTTTGACGTTCAAAATAACAATTTTAGTGAGAAATTAAACGAGCACAATGATAAAATTAAAAATAATTTTAATGAAAAGTTGAATGAGATCAGAAATGAAATTAAACAACAGAATGTCAAGTTGAATGAGCGAGCGAATGAAATTGATACAAGTTTTAATAATATTAAAGAACAGGTAATAAAATCTATAAATAATAACTGCGAGAAGATGGTTAACGAAGTGAATAAAAATCTAGACAGAAAATTAGATCAGATAATGAATAAGAAGTTAGATGACAATGTTACAAATATTAATAATGACAAAATAGTGGAAGAGTTAGTGTTAGATAATAAAGTATTGAGTAGTGATGATAATGATGTTAATTACAATTCTAAGAATATAGTGGCGATAAACAATAGTGGAGAAACAGATAAATTAGACGAAAATAAAAATGATCAGATGGCAAATAATGAGGTAAGTAGGGGTAAGAACTATGAGAATATAATTAAAAATAGTGCTGATGAAGTTTTAGTGGAAGTAGGATGTAATAATGGAATGTTAGTGTGTGTTGATGGGTTAAAGAGAGTGGGTGAAGAGAGTTATATTGTGGGTATGAAGCAGAGGGTAAATTTTCCCCAGGTTTATTGTGAACCAAGGTGTTTACAAATGTTGTTGTTGAAGGGCAAGAGTCCCTTGTTATTGGAAGACATGACGTCTTTGAATTGTTCCCCGAAATTTTATGAGTTAGTACCCTCTGCATGGAGTGAGAGAGAGAATGTGATATGGTGTTGTGATGAGAGAAAGAGAGAGAGATAGAGATTTTTGAACTAAATAGAGGCTATGAAAGGTTAGTGCAGGTGTTAGATATTGAGATAGATGAAAAAAGTAACTTACCCTGTAAAAGAGAGATAGATGAATATTTTAATAATACCTTTATAAAGGATAATAACTTATCTGAGGTTCTAATGAAGACAGTAAATGAATATAATGAGAAAACAAATTACTTTATGTTGAACAAAAATACTTACGGAGACAGAATTGAAATTACCAACGTAGACTGGTTATATGAATTAATA
Source organism: Magicicada septendecula (assembly GCA_034769895.1). Classification (NCBI taxonomy): domain Eukaryota; kingdom Metazoa; phylum Arthropoda; class Insecta; order Hemiptera; family Cicadidae; genus Magicicada; species Magicicada septendecula. Next base: position 1,029,165,698 of record CM068367.1, on the reverse strand, counting down.
GATAATGATGGTGTCAACTGTTATATTGATAATGGTTATTGTAATAATAATAATAAATTGAGTGTGAGTAAGAATGAGAAGTGCTATAAAAAAATAAGACTGTTATACAATGATGGCGGTTAGATAAGAAATCAATAAATGGACATTTTAAATATATTAAATATTTTAATTTATGGTTATGACCCTGCCGAATTAGGAAATGAAGTGTGGTAAAACTGAACAATTAATGATGAAGATTTGTAAATAAATTTTAGTGAAATTAATTGTGTGTATATTGTAACAAGTATGTAATGTAAACAATGTGTAGGTAATAGAAATTGATTTTAATAATAATAATATTTTATCAGACAAAAGAAATAATGAGTTGGTAATTAATGAATTGTAATTGTGGAAGTAAGGTAATTAAAATATGTTGTGTTTTTAATAATTGATTGAAGTAAATAATTTGAGATGATTAAATATTTTTTGTTGGATTGAAAATGTTATCACCGAGTTGTGATGATGAATTTAAATTATTTTATGAGATTTAAATTTGATAATAATTAATAAATAAATAAATGTTAAATTGTGTTTAGTTAATAACATGGTTGTTAAAATGTTTCAGAAGGTACATGGAGTTATTGGTGTTTGGTGTTGATATTTTGTGTTTATGATAGTGCTGAGTGAGGGAATGTAAGTATGAATTTTATAATGCAATTTATGTAAAGCAAAATGTTCAATGTTTAAATGTAAAGTATATGATAATGACTATATAATTTTGTGTATGTGTATTAATTGTATGTAGTGTATTAGGGGTAAGAATTATGAACATGTGTACTGTATATAATTTTGAAAATATATCTGTAATAAGGTCATTCACCTTGCCAAGAAAATCAGCTGATTGCTGGAGTTATAACTGTAGTATGTCATTTATAAAAGATTTACAAATTTTTTCAAGGTAATTAAATGTTTGAATATAATCAATGATTGAATAATAGATTTTCAATGTGTTAAAAGATTTTAATTTAAATGGTGGAAATAATTTGAGGGAGTTAAGAATTTTAAATGGTTTGCAAAAGGTGGTAAATGTTAGAATTTGGGTGATTATTATTTTGTTAGGACATTTAAATCAGTCCAGATTAAGTTTAAAAGGGTACTAGAGAGAGTACGATTGTTATGAATAAACGTAATGTAGAATTTGAGATGTAATAGTGACACAGTAGCTATGGGGAGAATATGTAGCGTAATGAGTGATATATTGAGGTAATAAATGAAGGGAGATATTTTGTAAATGAAAGTGATGTATTGGGAGAGTAATTAGTTGAGGGGAATTTTGTAAGGGGGGTGGTGTGATAAGGAGTCCTCAACGAAAAGCGTTGTGGCGGGAAGGGAACCGATTAGCGCCGGAAAGGGTTACCTAGGGGGAGTCCAGGAACCAACATAAGGGAGTGAGCAATGGGAAGGGAACACACATCCTGAGTACAAAGGGGTAGAGAGTATTTTTTGTTATAAGGGTAGAATGATGCGAAATGAGTTGAATAGTAAGTTGGGGTTAGAGAATGGTTGGTAGATATTTTGATAGAGGGGTGTCATATTAGTTAAAGCTGTTAGTGAGTATTAGAGTTAGAAGGGGGGTAAGATTATATATACCAATGCCAAGTTGATAAAGTGAGATATTATGAATAATTGAGTCACCCAAACTAATTGAGAATGAAACGGTTAAAGAGACAAAGTCATAGTCAGAATGTAAAAATTAATTGAAACAAGTGACAGATTTTGATAGAATTTGAGAATAATGTAAAGCTATAAAATGTGTAATATTGGTCAATTTAAATGTAAATTTTATTGTTTATTGTAATAATAACCATGTTAATTTTAAATGTCTTATTTTATTATGTTGTATTATGTTTGGAGGTAGGAATTTTAAAGATGTTTTATGTACTTTATGATGTAGCTTTGTATAACATATGTATGTCAAGGTCATTGACTTGACCCAGAGAGATCAGCTGATGGTTGATGTTAGAGGCAAGACCTGTTTCTAGTAATTGATTGATGCCATTTTGTTTTTTTTTATTGAATTAAATATTTTGTTTTCTGAAAATAAAAAAGGAGATTTTGGTAAATTTAAATTTGTTGAAAAAAAAAAATTATTTTAGACCTGCCATATAGGTGATATTTGAATTGCAAGTATATTATTGTTTATGTGTATTACTAGTGTTTTATTGAATTACATTGTTTAGTATATCTGTATAATCAATTGTTAGAATAAGCGAATTAATGTTTTAATAAGGTGTTCAATTTGTGCTTTTATGATTGTTAGTAGTATTGTGGAGAATTAACAGAGTGGATAGATCTATATAAACGTTTTTTTTGTCTTGATGAAAATAATGATAATTTTGCATTTCAATGAAATTTTAACCAAATTTAAATATTGGAATTTAATGTATTTGCTAATTTTAATTTGAAAAAGGAACTTAAAATATTTTAAATGATGAGTTTGTTTAGAGAGTAATCATGAGTGTGTGTACGCGCCCAGTACTTGCTAAAGGCAGCCCAGTGTGCATGATAAGGGGGAACACATCGGTTGAGGATCTGGCCTGGTAAAAGACCAGGGTTTGGATTTTGTGGGGTGGCATGTTAGAAGGTTAGGTGCGCTGTGGTATGTGTCTGTTCGATTTTATGGTGTTGGGATCTCGGATAGAGAAGTCCAGTAATATCGTTCAGATGTGGTCATAGTCTCCGAGCTAGGGGGGTAGTGTACCCATGATGTGTAAGAACTAATGGGGGGTTGTTGGCACCATATCCTCACCGATCCTCTTAGGGGTTTAGCAATGAGATTTCTTCTGCTTCGGCAGAAGATCTCTCATTGGGGGGGGGGGATTGTAACGGGGCTAAAAGGAGGGGTTTTTATTTTCTTAAAAAATTATAAATTTGCTCTTCATCTGTGTGGCCAATCTCATGTTAAGTAAAAGTTTTGGCAAACAAAGGAACAGTGGTGTGAAGTGAACGTCGTCCATGCAATGGAATGCGGCAGGTATAAGACAACGCAATACAATTCTAAGAACTGTAATGCTGTGTGGCTCACACAAACGCACGACCACCAGCGGGGCGCGCAAACAACGCCAAGAAGCTAAAACAACATGGCTTGATTGTGAATTTTAGGTGCCATGTGTTCAGCAGCGGGCGGAAGCATAATTAAGATCCCGCCTATCTTAGTGACGTAATCCAAAGGCAGTGTAATTTCGTCAACGCTTAACCAACGTAAATAACACGGGTTGTGTGTGCAGTGACTATGACTTTAACACCAGCAGGCAGTGAGTTCCCGTGTTGAATAACCGTGGAGAGGGGAACACGAGTAAGCTTCTGCCCAGTTAATCTCACCTACAGGCCGCATGCGGTCCGTTAAAATTTTACTAAAAGTATTTTTCAAGGTCGGCCGACCTCACCAGTGAGAACCCGGAACAGTTATGTAAAAAGTGAACCAAAATGAAAAAATGATTTAATGTAAAACAGAATCAGTGAAGTGAACGGGCTAAACAAGAGGTGAAGTGTAAACTTTCGGACACTTAAAAAATTGTGGCACATGGCAGCGAGAGGAGTGACGCCGTTGGGTAATCCATCAGAATAATTTCATTTTTTTTAACCAAGGGTGCTTCAAATCTGTTAACATAAAAGGGGTTTTCATAATGGAATGAAAGTGTGTGTGTGTGCAGCAAACTGGGTCGTTTTATACAAACTTTAGAATAAGTTAGTTGAAGTTTAAAGTTTTTTTTTATATATAAATATATGTATATGTTTTGATACTAGAAGAAAAGAGAAAAGTAAAACGCTATAAGATTATTAAACAAGAATATAGAAATGAAATAAAATCTGAGTTATGTTACCAAAACGAGAGTTGAGTACTTGAATAGTATAACCCTAAGTCACGCTTAACATTCACAGGTTTGTGCGACGTAACCCTGGGTTCAAGTCAAGGTAGGTGAAAATGAATTATTATTATAATATTGTGTATTAAATATAATATCACACTCATACTTCAAATTTTTTCAATTTCTCTCTCGATATTCGCCAAAACTTCCATGCTATTTTCCCCTTTGTTACCTGCAAAGGTTATCTTACTTCTTTCTTCTATGGGTGCAGTGAACATCATTGTCTGCGCCGGTCGTTTCTTGATCCCCGTTCTCAGACGTTCTACTTCTCCACGTAGATCTTCCTTAAGTGTGTTCATTTCATCTGCGTAGTCCTTGGTGGATTTTGCAGACTCTACTACAGCAGTTTCCAACGTCGTCGTTCAGGCTTCAATTTCCTGCGTTTTATTAATGTTTTCCCGGATTTGTTCACTAACTGTTTTAATCCTCACATCTTGTTCCTGCTTTGAAACTCTAAACTTCTCATTCCAGTGTTCAGCTAGATGTTTAATACTTTCTTTTAATTCTTTCAACCATTCTGTTTTCTGATCTTTAAACCTATTCCTCTATCTTTATAGCTTGTTCATTTAGCAACTGTTCTACTCTAGTTTCTAATATTTCTATTCTCGTATTAGTTTCTTCGAGTTTTGTAGTCAGTTGTTCTTTAATCTTTTTAAATTCGGCCCTATTTTCTTCGCCATTATTTTGTATTTGTTCATTAGTTTTCGCTAATTCAGCTTTAAATTCTTTATTAGACCTCTTTAATTCTTTGAATTCGGATTTAGATTCTTCCCTACTCTTTTGCATTTGCTTTGTATTAAATTCTTTTAACTCTTCTATTTGATTTCTATTTTCTTCTTTTTGGTTTGTACTTAATTCGTCCACCCAGGCACCCATCATGGTTTGAAGTGCTTCCAAATTCAAGCTTTCAGGTGCTGCCATAGTGAATTATTATTAAAATATTTATTTATAATTTATTATTGGTGAACCGTATGTGAGCTTTTATTTATTTATTGTTTAATTACTATTATTTATTTATTTTTATCTACTCCTGTTACAATTACACCTGTTTGTTGGGGTGGGCGCCAGTTGTGTTATTACAATACAATACACACAACAAATTTAAAATAACAAACATACAAAAATAATTAAAATATAATATTAATTATATCATATAAATTATCAAACACTGGTAATGATAGAGCATACATTAATTATTAATGTACGCGTGTCGTGCTCCACGCTAATGGGCGACAATTTTATATAACGTACCTTGTATTTAAACAGTTATAACGATACCAGGTGTAACTATAATATGAGTAGTAAATTTATGAGTAGTTAAAATTTCATGTTTATTGTTTAAAAAGCATTATAAATAATAAAACATTGTTAATAATCTCCGATCAAGATATAACTCTTTATTAAGTGTTTATCTCTTAAGCTATACGGTGTTACACACATTTAAACACTCTTACATCTAGATATGTTAATAATCTTAATCTAGACATTTATTCAAATTGATTTAATAAAAGAAATAAATTTAAATGTAATTAATTTTTATTTTAATTGAATTCATTTAAATCAGATCTGACCTCAGCTTGCTCAGTCTATACCAATGTTTTTTAAAAATAAATTTTAAATTATATTAATTACTCTTAGACTGGCATTTGTTTCGTATTCAACATTTAAATTATTCTTTTCTACAAAATGCAAATAATCAAATCATTTCAATTATTTTTCTTTGATAAAAAAAAAAATACTATCTCAAAATTAAACTTTTTTTTCTTCTATATTTATTGTGACGATTTAATATGCCTAAATCCCACAATAAAATTAAATAAAAAATTATAATACTAAAATAATTTAATAAGGTACAAAAGAACCCTTTCTCTATGCCCCAAACCGGTAGTAACATGCCGATTTGCCGATGTATCAGTTAATAAAATTAGATTTAAGAAACTCAATAAATCCATAACGACCTCGCGTTACATAAAAGAATAATAAAAGTATAGAGTGATGTAATTAAATTGTAAGCAAATTAAAGGAAAATAATTAATAATAATTAAGAACTACTTTTCGCGCTGAGAAACTACCCGCACGCGGACAGCCCCATTACCCCTATAGTTAGTTAGTCCAGTTTGAATCAGAGACTCCCCTGGTGATACAGCATACAGCACATTATGTAGACCACTAGAAAATATTAAACATGTAGACTAAGTAAAACTTACGTAATTACCGGATGATGTGAATGTTGTGAATGACTTGAGTGTGTGGCGATGACATCTCTATAAATAAATAACATCACCTAAATGTGATGTTAAATTTCTAGAATGTAACTGATAACCATAAGCAATATGTGCGGTACAACAATGTGAACACTAGTGAAAGTTACCACAAAGAAACAGACCACCAGAATCTACAGAAGAGACAGACTACTCATCTTTAAGAATGACACCAAACTTCACCAACACACGATAGACAGAAGATCTCCCAGACACCCCGCACGACAGATAGAAGCCCCGATTCGCCGAGGATATGTTACACACAGGCGACACGAAAGTTCTACTTCTTTGGTTCAGAACTTAACTTTAACTAATATATGAAAGACACTTAAATAACAACATAAGAGTAAAGTAAAACACAAAAGACTGACCTAATTACCATAAAATTGTAATTTCATGATAAGTAATAAGATGTGTTAAGTTTAATGAGTATAACACGCTAAAGTTAAATAAGCCCATTCTTCAGATGGCACAAAGTAAAGATTATTATTTTTTTTAATATCATATACAGGAACACACAACTCGGATCCGAGGACAGTACAAGCTATGTTCACCCATGACTTACACTAATTACAATTGTACAAAATGCGCAAATATTTTTATCATTAGTATACACATTACTAATTTTCTTCTATGATGCTAAAACAGTATGTAATAAAGAGATGTCATGGTCCATAAAGGTGAGTGAATAAATCTACAAACCCCAGTCATAAAATTCCTCAATTCACGGGATCCTATTTAGTGTTTGTTTATATTTCAGAAAGTTATGAGTTTGTGAATATTATGGCAGCCTGTTTAATTGACCTGAGCCAATTAACCAGGTTCCCGATATTATAATGTCGTTCCGACGTTATATTATCTATATGCGATCGCTCATTCTTACGACTAAAACATTTACATAAGACTCTATTACATTATTTACCTAATTATAAACTCTATTTTTTATTCATTGTCTCTTTATATAGTCTTTATGAGCTCTTTAAAAAAACTCATTTAGAAACGCATTATGCATGTCACCTCAAGTTTTGATGACCTTACGACTTATTGACGGGGTCCAGCGTTGTCCAGAGTTGGGTTACCATTACTCCTGGATATGTCCAGAGTCCAGCGTTGTTCTCCAGCAGTGTGTGGTCCGTCCCAGAGAATTAATATCGGCTGCGAGGTGGATCTCGTTCGGCTGTTAGGCATCTAAAAAGCGTCTCCTAATGTCCAGCATCTCGCGTCGCTCTTTGTAGCTTCTCTGTAGATACTCTTGCTGACTTAAACGGTCCCGGTACTCTACGTTTCCCGTACTAGTGTAAACATAATTACTGAAAACGTCTTTATTCATTCGTAGATGAGACTTATAACAAAATAAAACTGTTCTGCCGACAGACAGCGTGTCCGACTGCAACTGTGTCTTGAAATGAAGAGAAGGGCTTCCAGTCGAACCCTTAATTTATACCCTCTCGAGATTCCGCACCTGTTGGTTCCGAAACTGTCCTGTCGAGACCTGCAGATCACATGATAGCCCCCACTCCCGAACCTTTTCATATATTTGCAATTTCTTGCAAATGGCAATGTTTTGTACAGAATTGAGATGCACAAATCATTGATAATTTGATTAAGCACTCACTGTATTAATTTGAGCGTCTTAGTGTAATTTGCGTATTTTTGGCACACTTATTTCGCAGTGACTTCGCGTAGTGTGACATACTAACATCATTTTCTTACTGTGGATAACTATAAAATTTACACACACTTTGGTGCCTTTTGTTTGTTTATACACTAATTAGTTTTCACAAAGTGAATTAAAATAATTATTTTAGTAATTAACTGGGGAGGGTTGCTGGGATTCCTGTCTGTACATGCATCACTAACACACACAAGTTACACGCGTAACACACATACTATCGAGCAGGTGTTCCTTGCCTGTTGGAACAGGTTAATTTCTCCCCTAGTATAACAATGAAACATTTTTACATCCCAGACATGTCCATTTACCCCAAACTTATAATAATTTTACAAATTTTACATTTATTTAAATCAATGCTCAATACAGCATATGGCTGTATCGTTGCAATATATATCTATGAGTAGTAATAATAGTCATTTCAGTAGAGAAAGGTGCAAGAGGGGAGGGAGGAAGAGTGACCAGTGGGGCTGTGCGGGACGAAGGGTATGCCCATCGCCCACTCGTATACTGCGTCCCGAGCTTCAATTACAGCTCCTGCCGCAGGGATGACAGATAGGCTGGATTTAGGGTGTGGCCTGCTACCGGCCGTGCAGAGAAAGAGTGCGAGTGAGAGGGAGGAGAGAGAATTTATTACCTACCTGTACTAACATATTCAGGATTCACAGATGCAATTAGCTTTCTGTTTGAATCATGTGCATATAGACGGCGCAAGTAGAATATCATCAGGCACATGACAGCAGCTAGTATTAATAAACCAAACCCAGTAATCATAAGTACATGTGCTGTTGGTACAGTTGACCGTTCCTAGAAAAACCAAAAAAAGTAATTAAAAAAGTACCATACAATAATTAGTTGCTTAATGTACACATGATGCTAATAATCAGTCCAGTGCAGGCTATATTCTATACTCTAAAGGGGGGGGGGTTCATTGAGTATGTGCTGTTCTGATGTGCTGAGGATGTTACCAATTTTCTGATGGGTTACAAATGGTTTTATGTTATTCACCTGTAGCCAATTCTAGTTTGTGTTGGTGGTTGTAGAGACGGAAAATGAAGATTACTCAACCACCATTAGTGAGAGCACAACAACAGTGATACAATTCATATAATAACATTTAAATTTAACACTGTAATTAACATAGTAATTACATACAGTTCGCATTTAAGTGTGAAGCAGAATCTTATAACGGCTTCATAAATGCAATGAATATTCACGATTACTGGTTTATTTTTCTCTATTCTGCCCTGCTGATTGGTTTGTGCACAGTACTATTGCTTCTACAGCTGTTCACATTGGTAGTAACTGTATAGATGGAGATGTTTCTGTGATGTGATGTGACTATGCTGAACACATCATTCCTTATGTTTAGTTGGAATGGGCATTTGAGAGTTTCCAAAGCCACTCTAGTTTTTCATTCTGTTATGTTGGTGGTGGTGGAAAGTGTTACCATCTTGGTGTGTCTAGACTCTGTATGGTGCTACACAAGCACTGATTAGTCTCCAGTCTTAATGGAGCTGATGTGGTTATCTTCTTTCATGTTTATTGCTTGGTCTGAGTGGCATACTTATAATAATTAGAGTCAGTCAGTGCAGGCTATTTTGTATACTTTGGGGGGTGGGTTCCAGTGAGGATCTATTGTTCTGCTATGTTGATGATTGATATTATCAATTTTCGATTACAGATGGTTTTTGTAGTTTTACTTCAGGATTATTCCAATAACTGGCATATATATATATATATATATATATATATATATATATATATATATAAATTTGTGATGTTATTCAATTTCTTTCTTCTGCAAATAATATAATTCGTATATTCTTTTTAAAAATGTGTTAAAAGAATATACGAATTATACTACTTGCAGAAAAAAGAAATTGAATAACATCACAAATTTATATAATTACTGCAAGAAATGTCGAGTTACTTATATAGAAAAAAAATATATATATATATACACACACATATATATATATATATATATAATTTCTAATTTACCTTTATAACGGAGTTTATATTTCTGGATTAGTCCTGAAATGCGTATTTTTGGAATCAAGAATTGCTCAATTTACAAAGTTTTCTTTTAATTTCTTCATCTTAAAAATATTTTTTATTTTAATGGGAATTTCAACTTTGGAAATACTTCTGATAATACCTTTGAATGACTCTTAACTCATCTAGTAGAATCTGCAGTGTTTCTAGGTGTTCTGAATTAAGGTTATTCTCAAATGACTGACCATTTTTAAATTTCTTAAACCAGTCTTGACATGAAGTATGGTTCAAACACTGATCATTATAAATTTACTAATTGTGCATGCACGTGTACACACGTGACAATGTTAATGTTTGTGTATTAATGTGTAAAGTTTCTGCAACATAATAAGTAATTAACAAACAATTATAGAATAACTACATTAACATTATAAGCAATTTAACTCTCTTTTTAAGTAACTTGTAACTTACTTGAAACATGGAACATTTTAAGTACACAATACTGAAGAATACAAACACGTACTTTTAATTAAAGAAAATAATACTATTTGTAAATTACTGTTCACTTGCCTGTATCTGGAAGTACACACTGGGGGTATATTCACCATTGCCAGCCAATGAAGTAGCTCTTAGACGAACACTATAGTTTCCTGGTGCCAAGTTCCTTAGAAGATAAGAATTACTCTTATTTTCATACTGTCGTCTTGTTATGCACTCGATTGTTGGCTTGTACTGCACAAAACATACAGAATCCTCTTTTAGTTAGAAATTCACTTTTATTTGCCTCAATAACTTACATTTATACTAAAATCTGGTGTATTGATCACACACACACACACACACACACACACACACACACACACACACACACACACACACACTTAATTCAAATGTATATAATTTACATTCTATCTACAAACTACAGAAATTAAACAAATATACTTATAACATGAAATTATAGCGTATTTTTCAAACTTAGAAATATTAAATTTAGTTGTAAATGATGCTGTGAATAAAACATTTTTAAGAATTCAATTTTGTTTAATTCTGTCTAAGAATTCTACATTTTTTTGTATTCTGTTATAGTCGGGATATGTTTGAAAATAAAACCACCAGATTAACAATGAAATCTGTAAATGAGTCAAATGGAAAGGGAAAGTAAAATAAGCAGAACAATATCTAGGGCTGCAATTAAATGTAGCTTTGAAAAGTATGAATGATGTAACAGATATTCCACAGACATGAAAACAAAATATACAACTTAGTGTTTGTTAAATAAGATTTATCTACACAGTTTTTATAACAATGACACAGTCATTACACTATATAAATAAAATGATGAAAGTAAAATGTTGTGTGGCCTCAATCTGATATACACATATTAATTTATACTTTGGTAAGTTTGTTCAATTTCCAAGTGCAACCAGGGCTGATAGCACATCTAATAATAAAAGGACTGCAAACATTTTAGCTGCAGAAGTCTGTATATGTGGTAGAATTTCTATTTAGAACTGCAACTAAAGTTCATCACTTTGATTTTGTTATGTCCACATGAACAGTTTATAAATTCACAAGAAGAGTTTAGAATTCAATTTTATTTAAAAATTATAGATACAACCTTAAGTTCCAATCAAGAAAGGTTTGAAAGTCTAAAACAATATAATAATGTATTTTGTATTTATCTGTGAATTTGGAGACATAACACTGAAGAGGGAATTCAAAAATCTTGTTCCGATTTACATGATTTCCTTCAAATAATAAATGAAACATCTTTTAAATTAATTAAACAATAATTCATAATAATTAAATAATACTTAATGAAGGATATTATTGTCTTATGCTTCCCAATAAGCTGATAACACAGAATTTTGAGCAGCAGAATTTACACAATTGACTTATAATTACACAATTCTTATAAAATTCTTCTATAAAAAATAACTCATCATTATTTCGTAGTTTGCTTGTAAGTTGACAAGTTTTATGACATTACATGTTAATTCAGCACATATTCTATTTATATTTTAATAAATATAAAATATTTGCGTAAATCTTTTTATGAAAAATATTATTATTAAACTCCAATGGGTTTGCTTATTGGAATTTGCATTAATAGGGGTAGCACCACATATCTCTAGTATGTAGGCAGCTAACTGATCCTATTGTTGTTTTATATGAAGTACTTTTTTGTGATGTAACCCTATTCTATAAATTTTTTCAAGAAAGAACACTGTCATGTACAAAACAAACACAAAAGTAGAAAGTCAAGCAATACTAAACTCAACATTTTTCAGTGTTTCACTAAATAAGGCAGTCAAAGCAGAGGCCCAACAATATCTCCAAATGTGTTCTATAAAAGCCTTAAGCAATCTGTAGAGAAATTGCTTTATTCAAGATATGCTTAATTATTGTATGACAAGAGATGGCCTGATGAACCTAAAAATAACATTGTGTTTGGAAACAAATAAGTTTGCTACTTCTTTCAAAAGTTCGATTAAATGAAAGGGAAACCATACAGGCATTTAGAGATTTCTTGCAGTCTCCAGATGAGACTTATGAGAAAATCAGGCAACACAGACTGTGGCTACTGTCATAAGTGAATGTGAAAGAGGTTCCCAATTAAGTTTCAAATTCCACAGAGATCATCTCAGCTAACTAAAAGTATGATGAAATTTTTTTTTAATTAGCACTGCTGAGCCTCCTTTGACCATTTTCAACCCTTACAAGTATGTTAATACATGGCTATTCAAAGGTTGCTATGCTGCAACTGACTCCAGATGTAAAAAAACATGATAGGGAAGAAAAGAATGATGAAAAAATTGCTATATTATGGAAGATCTTTTAATACTCATGGTATGTCAGCTTAATACATTCACATTTACTTAACATGTTTTCAAAAACAAGTCAAACCTGTTTTCTAATTATTTTAATCCAAGTTGATCCATTTCTGTTAGAATATAAGGTGCATTAGGAGACGAAAATAATTACAGCTTAATAATTCGTAATGAGAATTAATATTCTTGTTATTTATTTTGTAATTCTGCCAATGATTCTGCATTCTGAAAAGTCTTGGTGTTGCATTACTGTGCAATGCAGACAATAACCCTCTCACCATGAGTTCCACCACATTCTTCTTCACAAAAAAGTACATAACATATAAGGTCCACAACAAATTCTTCTATATAATTTTTGCTTCTCTTACACACCAAATAGTTAAAACAAATACAATAAAGATATTGTGTCTACTTTGAAATTACATAATCAAAATAAGAAAATACAAAAGCCCATTAATACTACAATCAATATAAAATTTACATTTTCAATGTCCACACGCCTGTACTCAATCTGATAGGTAACTATGAGACTGTTTGGCTGCTTTGGTTCTTCCCATCTTAGCTGAACTTCTCCAAAACTACTATTTGAATTCTCTATTGGAGTCACCTTTAATGACTTCACATTATCAGCAGTTTCTACATAAAAGAAAAATAATTATATCAATATTCTCCCTATAAAATATCTGTATTAACATATATATGTTTCCATACATTCTGTATCTGCAGAATATGAAAATAATATAACACACAAGACACATATAACAGTTGTGAATTACTCTGTCCTTCCAAGCTAACTTAAAGTACCATTTAGAAATAATAACACTTCCAGTGAATCAACTTACTGCTTATCATAAAAAAGTCTGACTGGTGCATCTGACTGACAAAATTGTATACCTTACCACACAAATCATCATTTATTAAAACGCACCTAAAGGTAGAGTTCGAGCTGCAACTATTGCCTGGGCACTACAGTTTTTATTGTCCGTTCTTGATTCCTCTGGTATCCGTTCACGACATGCCATTACAGCTATAGTATACACAGCAAAGTGTCTCAAATTCCGAACGACTAAAGATGTACGATTGTGCACCACTGTCTCAAAGTTAACATACACTCCTGGAAAACAAAATATTTAATAAAACATTTTCATTACATGCAATTAATAATGACTATAAAATACTACTCACTAAAATCTAGTTTATAACTACACATAAATGTTACACCTGTATGTAAACTGTTTATTGCATGTTAACTGTTTTTACAAGTAACAAACTCCATCATGTTTACTACGATATTACAGATATTGCACTGGTTTGATAGAAAAGTCAGCTCATTTCCTCTTCACAATCCTCATAAAAATTGTGAACTGTTGGACTTCAGAATTCATAAATGGAATACCTGTTTTAGAAGGAGTTTTCTTGGTATGTAGATATCCTAAGATCAGTTCCAACATCATAAGTTTTGGAAGTTTATGTGAGTCAAATAAAAATTCAAAATGGAACAGATCTCGTCAGTACACATAAAGGATTTAGATAAAATAACAAATTATATAATTACAAGGAAGTAAGTACTCCTAGTTTGTATAATTTCATGAGCTAAATGTATACAACAAACTAAAACAACTTTAATGTTTTTATAATACGTTCATATGGTTTAGACTGTGGGCTACATAATTAACATCAATTCAACATGTTTTCATCCTTTTTGCATAAAACTACACTTTCAAACTAATTTAAGTTTTACCTTTTTATACAGTCTTACTATATAAAAATATACAGACTCCTAGTGTTTCATCTGTTTTATTCTAAAACAGTAGTCACTGAATCTATAATTTGACTAAAGTTACCATCTTAAGATTAATATGCCAATTGTGTATGAGTTAATTCCTTTTTTCTAAAAAAAATCTTCAAAACTACATAAAGTTAATCCAAACTGTTTTACAATTCTGCTGTTGTCACTTCATACACAAGATGTACTTGTACTGTTGATTATGTGAAATACAATGGCGAATTCTCCAGACATGCCATTGCAATAATTTTATAAAACAAATAATTTCCACTTGTATCTAGATATGAGTACTTATTTTAAAAAAAATGATTTCAAGAATACTATTTTCTGTAGACAGGCATTAAAAAAAAAAAAACTGCCGCACTATACAAAATCTTAACTGTATGCTACATGCCAGAGTGTGCGGCTTTTGAACAGAGGTAGCTACACGGTTTTACTTATCACGAGGAAGCGGTGCATACACATATTCCCCTTTCTCGCCACTCCTAATGCTTTTAACAATGAATATATGCTAGTTGCAAAGTTCTAAACAGAGAGTCTTGTAACGGGGCATTTAAAGGGAAATTTCCATTTTTCATTTAATAATTATTTGGGGCCAGTCTATTTGGGCACCCTTTATGGTCATCAAAACCTGAGTTGTGTAACACCCTATATTCACTTCGTACAAGGCAGAGGCTGGTACGCAAAACGATAACATTGGAATGCGGGGGTGTGTGCGCTTGTGTGCCGCTGTCTATACTCTCGACACCAAATTCGTTGGCGGAAATTACCACCACGTGGCTCATTAAACCGGCCACGTGAGTGCATCAACTAATTAGAGCATAGGCAGACGGAAGTGAACTGTACCAACGCTCAGCGTGGCGTCAGCCAGTCGACATACAGCCGCGGCGGCGGCCAGATTCACGCTAGGACTCGTGGGTCCCAAGTAAATTATTTTAAATGTAGAAAGTAATAAACCTTTACCCACAAGTGAATGGTATATCAGAATGGAATTAGTGCAGTGAAGTGAAGAAAATTAAAATGTGGTGAATTAAAGCTTTTGGACATACACTCAGTGTTGCACGACGAAGGATAAGTAACAAACAACAATTTTAATATTTTAACAATTTCATTAACATCTTAATAACGGAGAGCTCGAAATAAATGGGGTTTAAAAGAATGAATGCAAGAGTATAGCAAGCTGGGTTAGCCTTAATATTATTAAAATTAAATATTGAAATAAATATAAGATATGAATTAAATGGTTTGTGTTATTCCTATTTATAAAACAGTAATATTTGAGGTAAAGATGAATAATCCATAAATATGAGTAATAATTTTATTCAGAAGAATAATTAATAATAGAAGAAATTAAAAGGCTTTGTTTTACATAACCATGAGTTAGTGTAGTTATTTCATCGTTACCACTTCCTAGTGTTCTGTGCTGAAAAATTCGTCTAACGTTCCCGGGTATATTCTGAATTATTGGGGGGTAGTCAGATTGCAAAATTATCCCTTTTGTTTTATTAAGGAAGAGTGTAAAGGTTTCGGTGTATAGCCTAAAACATCGTGGCGACCCTGGACTTCTGATTGGTGTAATATAAAAGATAAGGTTCTGGCAGTTTTTATTCAATTTATGTATTTCGATTTAGTTTGTTTAACAACAATTGGCGACTTGCTGCCAGGATCCTGGTATAACTTTATACGAGGTAGACCTATTTTAAGCACAGAAAATAGGATTTGGGTAACGGCGTATTTGTAGAAATAATCGTATATATTTACGTTAAAGAAGGTTATGTTTTGATAGGGTTATTGCGTTTACTTTTACTGTTGAGAATGATTGTGTTAGGTGTTTTGATTTTATGTGTGTAATTATAGGATATAGTGGTTTTTTTATATATAAAGGGTATTATAAATAAATTTTTTGAACATGGCCGAGGCACAAGAAAATAAAGTGAGTGGATCAGGGGAGGCATGGAATACTACAGAATTCGTACACGAGTTTATGAGTATTTGGAGGAGACTGACTGATGATGATAAGCGTAGATTAAATGATCAGCTGAGGCAAATGGTGGAACAAAAAAAGGGATTATTCGCTCCTTGGAAAGAGCATAGTGATAACGCTATTAGTGATGATAAAAAACGAGCCAAAGAGTCAAGAGGACAAACGAAAGAGGGTAAACAAGAAAGTAAAATAGTAGAAAATGGTAGTCACGAGATCAAAAGTGATAACGGTGACACAATTGAAAAGGTAGTGATAGAGAGTGATACACGGAATGATAGTGGAGGTAGTAATGATGATACGTTTACAGAAAATAGTGCTAGTTTAAGTCCAGTGAAGATAAAAAACGAGGTAGTTGAGGTGAATATAAGTGATAATCAGAAAGAGGTTAGTTTAAGTGCAAACAAGGCGCTAATTGACAAGGTAAGTGGAAATAATAGTGACAACTATAATTATAAGGGGGAAATAATTACCAATCATAATGGGGTCAGTTTAAATGTAAAACAGGTGGCAGTAAACAAGGTGAGTAATAATGTTAGTTATGATAACATTAACAAGAGTGAAATATTATTGAATAAAAATATTGTAGATATCTTGAGTAATAGTGGTGGTGATAATGAGAGTAGAAAGTTAGTTGGCGTTAGTAACGGAGTAGTAATTAGTGTTGATGAATTGGAGAAAGAGCGGGAAGAGAAGTTAGGTGAGTATGGAGGGCAGAGGGCAAATTTTCCCCGTGGTACAAGTGGAGTAAAGACTCCACATGTGTTTTATGAGGACGAAGGTTCCTTCAGTGGTTATGTGGGAGACGAGGTGTCTTCAAATGGTCCCTTTATTTTTTGTGATGGTCTTGGAAGTGCCAAGACATATAGTAAGTTTGTTGTGCCCTTTGCGTGGAATGAAACCCGTTCAGGGGGGTTGTGAGAAGTATTGCGAGAGAGAGAGAATAATAGAGTTATTACGTTGAGAAGTAGTTATACTGAGTTGAAAGAGAGGTTAGAAGTGGAGAAGATAAACAACACAAAATACTTACCTTGTGAAATAAAGATTGATGATACTGTTGTAGATGATAGACACTTACCTTATGATGTGATGAGTGTAGTGGAGGAATATGATGACAAAATAACTTACCTTATGTTGAACAAAAATACTGATGGAGACAGAACTAAGATCACCAATGTAGACAGGTTTTATGAATTAATGGTAGACAAAAATGTAGTTAATTATTGTGTTAATGTAATTAACGAAAGTAATCTTTACAATAATAATAATAGTGTAACGAGTGTGAGTAAGGACAATAATTATTATATAAAAGTAAGACTAATACATGATGACGGAGGGTAGATAAAAACTTAGTGAATGGACATTTTAAATATTTTAGTTTATGGTAATGACATGGCTAGATTATGAAATGAAGTGTGGTAAACAGAAAAATTAATGACAAGAATTTGTAAATAAATTTATAGTGAAATTAATTGTGTCTATGTTGTAAAATGTATTTAATGTAAACAATGTGTGTGTAGTAGAAAATGATGTAATAAAAATAATAATATTTTGGCAGACTAAATAAATAACAAGAATAATTATGAAGGTAATAAATAAATTGTAATTGTTTTGGAGTAATGTAATTAAAAATGTTGTGTTTTTAATAGTTGATGGAATTAAAATAATTTGAGATGTTTAAATATTTTGATTGATTTAAAATGTTGTATAGAGATTTTGATAATGAATTTAAATGATTTTAGGAGATTGGTACTTGACAATAAATAATAAATGAATAAATGTAAAATGTATTGAGTTATGGAATCATATGTTTGCTAAAATGTTTCAGAAGATACATGGAGTTGTATACATGATTTGGTGGTAACAATTGTTTATATTTTTGTGTCCATGACAATATATGAGTGATGTAATGTAAGTATGAATTTTTTAATGCAATTTAAGTAAAGTAAAATGTTTATAAATTTTCAATGTGTCTAAGAGATTTTTAAATTAAATAGTGAAATGGATTTGAGATAGTTTTGAATTTTCAATGGTTAATGTAATGTAAAATGTGGCGAAGGTTAGAATTTGGGTGATTATTGTTTCGATAGGACATTTAAGTCAGTCCAAGGTAACGTTAAAGGGGTGTTAGAGAGAATAAGCTTCTTGGGAATAAAAGTAAGATAGAAATTGAGTATTAATAGTGACACAGTAGCGATAGGGAGTATATGTAGAATATGAAAGGGATGTAATGGGAGAATAATTAGACGATGGGGGAATTTTGTAAAGGGGGTGGTGTGATAAGGAGTTCTCAACGAAAAGCATTGTGGCGGGAGGTGAACCGTATGTGCGCCGGAGGGGTTACCTAGGGGGAGACCAGGAACCAATGAGGGAATGAGCATAGGGAGGGAACACACATCCTAAGTACAAAGAGGGTAGAGGGTATTTTGTTACAAGAGTAGAATGAGTAAATGGGAGTTACAGTAGTAAGTTAGTGGAGATAAATGTTTTGAGAGAGGGGTGTCAGACTAATTAAATCTGTTAGTAAGTGTTAGAGTCAGAAGGGGTTGAAGTTATATTTAATCACCCATTTGTAAATCGAATTATGATGAATAACTAAGAGTCACCCAAACTAATTGAGAATGAAAATGTTAAAGAGAGAACCATAGTTAAAGTGTAATAATAAATGAAACCAGTAAAAGATTGAGTGGAATTTGGAAATAAATTGAAGCTGTAAAATGTGTAAATTTTGGTCAATTTAAATGTGAAGTTATTGTTTATTGTTTATTGTAAGGTAATAACAACAATGCTAATTTTGAATGTTCTATGTTTATTATGTGGTATTATGTTTGAATGTAAAATTACAAACATGTTTCATGTTTTTTATGGTGTAGCTTTGTGTAGTGTATATATGTCAAGGTCATTCACTTAACCCAGAGATATCAGCTGATGGCTGATGTTAGAGACAGGACAGTTTTCTAGTAATTGATTCATAAAATTCTGTTTCTTAATTAAATTAAATAATTTTATTTTTCTTGATATTGATAAAAGAAATATTTTGGGAAATTAAAATTTTTTGAAAAAAAAAAATTTTTATTTTCATTGTGCCTGCCGTATAGATGGTGTTTTGATGTTCAGAATATTTTGTGGATTGTATGTATTGTTAGTGTGTTAACTGATTTATGTTATTCATATTATATGTGTTATAAACAAATATTAGGATAAGTGAATTTATGATTTAGTAAGATGTTCAGTTTATGTGTTTTTATGATTATTAGTAATTAGTGAAGAATAATGCTAGATTCATATAAAAGATTTTTGCTATTTAAATGAAATTAATGGTAATGTAAAAGTTTGATTTTGAACGTAGATTAATTTTTGAACAAAACTTAAATGATTTGAATTTAATTAGCAACGTGTTTTGATTTGAAAAAGTAACGTTAATTTGCGAAAAGAAATTGAAATTTGAAAGATAAAATATTTTATTAGTTAAAAGTGGGGAGATTGTTTAGAATGTAATACTGAGTATGTATACGCACCCAGTACTTGCTAAAGGCAACCCAGTATGTATGTAAGGGGGAACATATCGGTTGAGGATCTGGTATGGTATAAGGCCAGGGTTTTGATTTTTGGGCGGAATGATAGAAGGTTAGGTGTACTATGGTGAGTATCTGTCCAATTTTATGGTGTTGGGATCTCGAACAGAGAAGTCCAGTAATCTCGTTCAGGTGCAGCCATAGTCGCCGAGCTAGGGGGGTAGTTTACCCATGATGTGTTTAGAAATTAACAGGGGGGTTGTTGGCGCCATATCCTCACCGATCCTCTTAGGGGTAGCAATGAGAGTTCTTCTGTTTCGGCAGAAGACCTCTCATTGGGGGGGGGGGGTATTGTAACAGGGCATTTAAAGGGAAATATCCAAATTTCATTTAATAATTATTTGGGGCCAGTCTATTTTGGCACCCTTTATGGTGATCAAAACCTGAGTTGTGTAACACCTATATTCACTTTGTACAAAGCAGAGGCTGGTATGCAAAACGATAACACTGGAATGCGGGGGTGTGTGCGCTCGTGTGCCGCTGTCTATACTCTCGACACCAAATTCGTCAGCGGAAATTACCACCACGTGGCTCATTAAACCGGCCACGTGAGTACATCAACCAATCAGAGCGCAGGCGGACGGAAGTGAACTGTACCGACGCTCGGCGTGGCGTCAGCCAGTCGACATACAGCCGCGGCGGCGGCCAGACTCACGCTAGGACTCGTGGGTCCCAAGTAAATTATTTTAAATGTAGAAAGTAATAAACCTTTACCCACAAGTGAATGGTATATCAGAATGGAATTAGTGCAGTGAAGTGAAGAAAATTAAAATGTGGTGAATTAAAGCTTTTGGACATACATTCAGTGTTGCACGACGAAGGATAAGTAACAAACAACAATTTTAATATTTTAACAATTTCATTAACATCTTAATAACAGAGAGCTCGAAATAAATGGGGTTTAAAAGAATTAATGCGAGAGTACAGCAAGCTGGGTTAGCCTTAATATTATTAAAATTAAATATTGAAATAAATATAAGATATGAATTAAATGGTTTGTGTTATTCCTATTTATAAAACAGTAATATTTGAGGAAAATATGAATAATCAATAAATATGAGTAATAATTTTATTCAGAAGAATAATTAATAATAGAAGAAATTAAAAGGCTTTGTTTTATATAACCATGAGTTAGTGTAGTTATTTCGTCGTTACCACTTCCTAGTGTTCTGTGCTGAAAAATTCGTCTAACGTTCCCGGGTATATTCTGAATTATTGGGGGGTAGTCAGATTGCAAAATTATCCCTTTTGTTTTATTAAGGAAGAGTGTAAAGGTTTCGATGTATAGCCTAAAACATCGTGGCGACCCTGGACTTCTGATTGGTGTAATATAAAAGGTAAGGTTCTGGCAGTTTTTATTCAATTTATGTATTTCGATTTAGTTTGTTTAACAACAGTCTGATCCTGTTCGAGTTTAACTGTTGTTAAAAGTCATGCTGTTGTTATGATCAACATTGATGTATCAGAGGAATTGTGTATTATTCAAAGCCTTTTAATGAATCATTTTTATCAAAGGAGTATTCAAGGGAAGGCAAACATTGTTATAAACAGTAGGCTGCCTCCCGTACTGCCTTAAGAGTCAACATAAGGAGGAAAACAAGAAATATGTGAGTATGTTTAGTGTTTCTCAATACAACAATACTCGCTGACAGCGTCAAAAGTAATGAACAAGTTATTTTGTTGGCCGTGTTTATTTTATAACAACAACAGTGTGGTCTAAAAGCAGTTCGAATAATTTATATATGCTGCAAACCATATAAGACCTTTTCTTCTACTGAATATATTTGGAACAACATGGATTGACCACTGACTAGACGAGCACAAACGAATTAGTGATTCACTTCACAATGAGAATGTGGAAAACTAGAGAAATTCTTAAAAGCCTTGAAGGTGCTGTGTGCTATTTAGCTAAGTAAGAGGTACCTTTCCATGGACACAAGAGTCAAACTTCTGTTAAAAGAGGGAATTATATAAAACTTCTTCTCTTATTAAGTCAGTATGAGCCTCCTTTAGCGACCCATTTAGAGAGTCTACAGTTTTCATTATGTCTTTAGCAATTCAAAACAGCCTGACTGATGCAATCAATTCAGTACTTATGGAGAGTGTAAAAACGGAGATTGAACAGACTTTGTAGCTCTTATTATTAATGAAACGTCTGATATTATATACAAGTCACAACTTTTGACTGTCCTTCATTATACTGATAAAAATAATTAAGCTGAAAAAAGATTTCTTTGTGAGCCAAGATTGTATTCGTTCAGCCACAATTTTGTTTTGAACAAGTAAACAACATTTTTAAAGAGTACAACTACAAGGAAAACTTGTGGGACAGATATGTGATAATGTAGCTGTATGATTTCATAAGCATATATATAATAATGTTGAATGAGAAATAAGCAATTGTGCTGAGGGTCAAACTGTATTGCAAACATATTTTTAGTGAAATTTTAGACAATATCCTAAATATCCTCCAATATCCTAATTCAAATAAGTAACCACTTTGAGTCTATTGAAAAGTTCAAATTCTTCTCTTTGCTGAACTGAGATCTGTTTGAAAATCGCAGCAAATGTTTCCCCGACACTTATTTAAAAACTCTAGAAAAAACTATGGGCCATTTTTTTTGACATAATCCGACTGAGGACTGAACTGAATATGATCGTCTGAGTTTAGAGGTACGAATATTACTGAACTGATGCAGTTATATATTAACAAACTGTATCTAGGCATGCCTGAAGTTTACAAACTTATAAGATTGACTGTAACCATCCCTGCTATCACATCTTCAGTGAAGGGCTCATAATATTTTATATATATTATATAATTTTTTATATTATAAAAAAACAGTTTTATACCATTTCTGAAGACTGACAAATTTACCTTGAACAACTTTCTGCTTGGATAGACCTGAATTAGTAGTTGCGGCACCCACATACTTATGTCCTTCTGGAGAATCAGGAAAGTGATTTCCCTGTTGACCCTTGTTCTCTCTATAGTTAATTTCTCTCTTCTCTCGGACTGTAGGCCTGAAAGTAGATAATTTATCAAGTCAGTTATATTTAACTGTATGTTTATTTACAATTTAATTTTAAGTTCTACTTCTACTATAATATATGTTCTGATAGTAAACATCAAAATATTTTAGAATCTTCTAAAATATGTTGAGGCACATACATAAAGCAACACAAAATACATAATAAACTCTCTTCTAAATGTTACAATTTTAATAAATATTATTAGAAATATGTCAATTTCTAGCAACTATGCAGCACTTTCACCTCTGTCTTCTGTAAAAAAAGCTATCTATTTGCCAAGGTCCAGAAAGGACCATCGAAAGCAGTTTCCTATTTAATACCACCTAACCTGATAATTGTTTTTAGTATAGTTATAGGCCTGAAATTTTAGTTTTTTTTATGTTAGGTCAATTGCTACAAAAATTTCAAACTAAGCTACATTCTATATAAGCATACAGTGTTTCTGACATTCTTACTTTGCCTGTGCTTTGTTTCAATCTCGATCAATAAAAATGCTAATGTAATGGACCTTCAAAATGCCTGAATAACATACACAGGCTACTGTACTTTTGAACACCCAGTTAGCTTCTGGAGATACTGTTAAAGTATGCAATGTTACAAGTGATATTTTTTCAAGCTCCAAGAATCTGCCAGAATCTCAAAGAACCTCCAACAAAAGGTACTGGAATATGCAGTGCATGCACAGTGGAATTTTCCTACCACATGCCAGTCAGTAAAGTCTGTCACATGCCACTCAGTTCCTGTCAGTTACTGATGAGTAGCAAACATTTATAACGTTATATATGAAAGGAGCTCCCACCAAACATGAAATGCACACTGTAATTCAATTTACTTTTGCTGGAAGATATAATGCAGCCAAAATTAATTATTGGACGAGTAATGTTAACAGCAACACAACAACTGTGTGTGACAACTGTATACAAAATTGGTGCAGAAAGTTAAAGAAGGACATTCTGATAATGATTTTGAAGCTGAGAAAAGTCAAGAGTAACAGAACTCCTTGTTGATAAAGTAAGTCAACAGGTTTGTAAAAGATGTAAATTCACAATGTCTGACCTGTCTGCCAACTTTTCTCCGATTTCAAAGTTGTCTCTTTACGGTGCTGGGGTAAAAAGAAGCTTGGCTGCAGCAAAATTTGCACAAGCAGGTTACCGAAAATGCTCAATTATAACCATAAATCTCAGCAAAAGGCTCAACCTTGCATATTTTGCAACAATACGACGAGGAAGGAGGATGAATTCCTGGACGTTGTATATGACAAGAAATAACACAAGGATTCAATATTAAAATGTCAAGATAAAAAGCAGTACAAACAGTGAATGCATAGTGGATCATCAGGAGGACCAGTAAACCTCAAACAAACGTTCTACAACAAAAAATGTATGCTTATGGCTGTTATGTTTTGGGACTAAAGAGGTATTTTGTTAACAGAATCACTGAACACAGAACAACCATCCCATCATAGTTGTACTATGATAATCATTAGCAACTATGAAGAACAGGAGGAAATGAATTGTCTATTGTCTTCCTTCATGTCAATACTCGCCCTTAGACTGCAGCACAGACAGAGGATCTCCTCCAGAAGTTTAAATGGGAGCTGTTTGAACATCTCCAGATTTAGCATATATGATTGAATATCAACATATAGCCCAGATTTAGCACTGTGCAATTTCACTTTTCAACTCAAATGAAGCAATGGTTAGGAAGGCAAATTTGATGAGGAAGTGATGAGGAACTAAAGAAAAACTTGAACGACTGACTGAATGACCAGGAAGCAACTGAAATGAGAGCATAGGAAAACATGTTCTATGGTAACTTAATAAGTTCCCTAAATGTAATGATGATTATATAGGAATACACCTCAGACGTGTAATAGTATATTCTATGAAATAAATGCCTCATATTAATTCTTGTTTGTTATTTCTATTTCAGTGGAGATTGAATAAAAAATAAATCTAATTTTTCACTACATTCACCTTCAAAATATGAAAAGTGGGTTCCTTACCTATAAGTCTGAAAATGATAGGGAAAATGGAAATGGATGACACTTCTTTCCTTATCTGTTAATACAGTACCTAAGCGACACACACACACACGTAAGATACAAAAATACTTGTAGTTCACCTGTATATAATATGATGTCACACTGTACTAACTGGGGTAATGTTCACTATAAAATAAAGACAATAGACAGTATACACCTGAGTACAGTATACCTTAAAATGCCACAAATTCTGCAGTATATTAACAGAATAAATGTATAACGGAGTTTATGAATTTCAGGGCTACAGAATACAAGTGACACTATTTCGCAGTGTCCTGACTTCAATAAAGCTCCCATCACGGGAACAACAATGTGGGGTTCCTATGCATGTCCTGCTACTGGCCATATACAACACAATTTAATAGGCTTTTTAAATTTATTATCATTTGCATAATATTATATTAAATAATTTTTTACATTTTGTATTATGTGCCTATGCTTAATGAGGTATATCCGTGTTACACACATACACACAAAATGCACATAATTTTAATTAACATTATACTAAATAATTGTGTAAAGAATTCTTTAGAGATACATCCATCCATGTATGTTCAACTTGTTTGTAAAAAAAATCAATATGGAAAACCACATGACTTCCATGTACTTGATTCATGATTCATATTCATATTTAAAATCATTTACTTGAATTCGGTTCAATAATTTCTTAAAAAATATCCCCCACCCTCAAACTACTTTCACTATTTATAGATATTTTTGTTATTATGGAGTAGTCGTTCAATATAATGTTATTTTTGAGTCACTTTACCTATAAAAATTCGGTAGGCCTACTTTGTTCTTATAAAGAAACTGAACTACGCAGATAACCATTCCTCCTCCTCAACTGATCCCTACCATTAATGATATGTTGTACACTTTCATAGAGTAATAGTTTTATCATATGTAATTGCTAAGGTACCTTATCCTCATGCAAAATTAAGTACTCATACTTTACTTGAAAGCAGCAAAGTAATTTTAAAAAATCACCCCTCCCCTTCAACTACCCTATCCATTTAAAGATATCTCATTTACCATTTTACAGTGGATTATTTTTTATCCTCTATCCAGGATACTTAATTTATCAAAATTAAGTACTTTACTC
Source organism: Magicicada septendecula (assembly GCA_034769895.1). NCBI lineage: Eukaryota > Metazoa > Arthropoda > Insecta > Hemiptera > Cicadidae > Magicicada > Magicicada septendecula. The sequence continues at coordinate 1,029,139,507 of CM068367.1, read as the reverse complement.
TTGTTAAAAAACAAAACACTGCTGATAAACTACCCCTCTCCCTCAACCAAACAACCCCATTTTTGATACTTACAGTTTTATTGAGTAACAGTTTCATTATATTTAATTATTAAGGTATTTTATCCTTTAAAATGAAGTACTTTATTTGACATCAAAAAGGTAGTTTTTGAAAACTTACCCCCTCCCCCTTCAACTATCCTTTTCATTTATAGTTATTTCATCCACCTTTCTACAATAGATTATTATGACCTTCTTTTCAGGATACTTTATTTATCAAAATTAAGTACTCTACTCTTGTTAAAATGTAAAACATTGCAGGTAAACTACTCCTCCCACTTAACCGATCTTCACCAAAATCAAAACGCATTGAGTACTCTAAAATTTGGGCACATATGCTAAAATTATTTGATTCTGTTTGAATTTGTGGAAGTTATCATTTGCCACAAATTCTACATAGAGACACACACACATACAGACACATAGACACTTTTTGGAAAACGATTTTTCTTCATGTATTGAAGGTAGTACAAATCAGAATCAGCCCTTACCTCGAACACGATTTTTTTTTTCACCATACTCTCATTTCCTTACAGAACATGAAAGTAAAAATTGCATGTTCCCAAAATGTTTAAACAAACAATTATTTTAAACAAATCACTGTGTAGTTGTAAATTATATTAATTTCAAGTACTAGGTTATTCATACTTAATAATTAGTAGTTAATGTTTATCTAGGAATAAGCAGTTTTTTGTTGTACAAAAAAGTTGAACATATACACTTGTACATCTAAGGAATGCTTTACATAATTATTAAGATGTAAACTTTTAATATAACACTGAACTATTTAGAGAAAACAAAACATTACAAATTCATTTTAGTATTTGCTAAAGTTGATCGTCAGCAAGTTGTAATTTGTATTGACAAACGCTGGAAGAGAATCATTAAAAAAAAAAAAGAAAAAGAAAAAACTGGACATGCTAACATGGACAAAAACTTGGTCATTGAGAGTGCTGATAAAATGTGTTTCAACTAATATCAGCTAAGAATATTTGTTGTTTTTTCAGCTAAGACTTTTTTTTTTCAAGAATATAACTCGAAAGTATTATGGTAATAAAATTTTATTTGTATGCAACACTTTCTCCCCACCATACCAACCACAAGAGGTAATTGTTATGTTCCAATAAATCTGTCCAACATTTTAGACAGACTCTCTACTAGAGAGATGTCTCTATCCTGCATTCTTCCTTTGCATGTTCTTCTTCTAGGCTATCTTTGGTCTATCTGTATTTCTTTTATTTGGAGGTGACCAGTCATTAATGCTCTTAAACCATCTTTCATTTTACATCCGCACCATCTTAACCTCACTGTAGCTAAACTAATTGATGTTTAATTAAAATCTTCAATGTGTAATATATATATATATATATATATATATATATATATATATATAACGCACTTGGTATTTATGCTAACAGTTACCACTGGAATAGTTTTACAAAGTACCATGTGTCTCTTTTCTTATCATAAAAACAGAAAGGTTTCCCATTCTTGTGAAGATGAGGAGAAAGACAGAATCACCATAATGTCTTGAAAGGTAAAAATTACATCAACTAAAGTACAGTACATGTCAGGTAGGTTGATACTAGCTACAAACAACTGGCACACAGGCAAGGAAGTATTATTGTGTCCAAACATGATGCGGTCAAATCCGGTCTCATGGTTACAGACTACAATAATTTATTATCACTATTGTAGTTAAAACAGTTTTACCTATTAGATGCAGTGTTGCAACAGGGTGTTTTTTGGGGGTTAGCCCCTGGCGGAGTTAAAGAAAGTGTCAAAAAAATTAAAAGAAGTGCACGTAAAAAATGTAGTAATTTAAGATGAATTAAATAATAGGCTAAATAGTTATTTGAGTATGAACATAACTAATTATGGTCTGCTAGAGCCTACTAGCAAGTACAGAATCACTTCGGGTAAATTCTGCTAGTTGTCTGGTGGTTGTGGATGGTTCAATGTTTTATCCTAGTTTCTGAGTATGCCAGAGATGGCCTTTGAATGTCCTATGAATTCAGCCCACAATGTACAATATGTATAGCCCAACTCTTGTTTACAATATCTATAGTACAATACTTTATTCCACTGCAACTTGAAACATTTTTGTATTAAACGTTTTATTTTCTACATAAATCTTATACACATGTGCTGATTGTTTTATATAGTTTTTCGATCTATATTTCATACTTCAGTATTTTTTTATTTTCTGCTTTATCATTTTGAAAATCAATCAGCAATTAAAATCTTAAAAAACCATGTACGTTATTCTATACACAGGGAGACCTAAGACGGAACAAGATGTTCAGAATCCAGTATACAAGAGCTGGAAAGCCTCTACCAGTAAACTGATTTGTACGACAACTTACACAAAATTTGTAGCCAACAATGTATTTTGAAACACCATAGTTCTGAAATGTTTGTTTTCGAGGACCTGCAGTGCCCATTTTATGAAAATCTTTGCTTTATTTCTCTGGCAAAACAAGTTGAGTGATTTAATTCAACTTGTTGCAAATATTTATAACATGTACTTACTAAGGCAAAGTTTTAAAAATTCATAAGTTTAATTCAACATATGTACAATATATACTTATATAAATTAATTCAATATGTGTAATATATAAATAAAACTTCAATTATTAATAATAAGTATAGAGATATGGTAGGATATGAATTTGTAATGCACCTAGATGTAAGTAATACGTAGAATAAGAACGAATAGGGCGAGGCTTGTGTGCCGACAGTCTGTCGCCAGCCGAAATAAAAATACAATAGATGACTGTACCTAGTATGTCATAAACGCATAAAATGTTTTGTGTATCAGAAACAGCAAAAAACTGGCAAGTACCGTTAGAAAAGCCGGTCGATGTCCTTCAGGAGACAAAAGATGACACCCCAATATTTATTGAGATTTTAGAAAGTAGCGTCGTTTTTAACAGAAAAGCGGCCACGCGGTAAAATACTACATGCCCGAACTGTTTGACCAATAAGCAATAGCGTCAGTTCAGCGCGCAAAAAAATAACGAGACAGGAATGGAGAATTTCAAAGTCACCGGGGAATATTTCAAACCCTGGGCAATGAAAGTGTCATCAACCAGGAAGGTGGTGATGGAATCAGTAGCCAAACTATAAAAAGAGAGAAGTAAGTGAAGACGAAAAGTTTTTTTAAGTAAATTTCAAGACAAGCACGCGAAACCTGCGTTACTCTGTACAGACTTTCAGTAATATAACGGAATGTCATAATAGTTTGTTGTTTTTTTATTTAAAACGTATAGATTAGCTCACTAATTAAAAATCAAGAAGTAACACGTTAAAGTATAAAGAAGAATATTTTATTAGTGTGCGTAAAGTATGTAAAGAAGAATATTTCATAAGTGCGCGTAAAGTACGTATTAGGAAGAATTTTTATATGTGCGCGTGAAGTTGAGTTGAGAGTATATTTATTTATGTTAAGTACAATGCGAGCGTGTGGTTCAAGTTTCAGAAGTGATAATCAATTATGTTTAGTGAAATCAGAGTCTGGAATCCGGCAAACAGTAACATATAAAATCGTAACAATTCACAATTCTAATATACAAACATAAAATTTAATATCTACCATAAGTATAACTCATCTCATTCTCAAAAGACCCACACTTGTTCAGATACTAACAATTCAATTTATGTGAAATGACATACTAGCAAGGGTATTTAGTTTAATCATTGTATAATTAAGGAAATGAAAAGAAATATCATAGGAATAGCATTCTAATACGAGTCGACTACTGTAGATAAGAATTATTAAGAAAAGTTATATTAGTTAAGAAATATTATACTAATGTTAATTAAAATATTGAATATATATATATATATATATATATATATGTCAGATGAATAGAATATTATATTGCGGCTCAACTGAAGAATACGTAAATAATAGTAATCTTAAAGAATAATAATACTTTGAAGTTAGTAGTAAAATGTGTATTAAACATATCAATAATGTTATCTTAAATATCATAATGTTTATGATAAATGTCAGATGCCTCAGTTGTTATAAAATGGAATAATATAGAATATTAGTATCTGAACTGAACGAGTTATTATTTATTAATAAACCCTGGGATACTCTGCTCTGGCGCCCAACCGAATTAATGAATTATATAATAATGAGTAGATGTATTTAGTAACAGATATTAAAATCTAAATTATAAATAATATAAAAATCATTATAATTGACATCAGAAAGTAGGGGGCCTATAAGAATCTTAATAAACATTTATCACTATAAGGCCGGTTACACACACGGCGGATTTTTCCGCGGCGGACAATTGACCGTCGCCGCCGTTCCAACAGTAGCGCACTGAAGTAAATGAGAGCTTACACATTAAACGGAAAAATAAACGCGCGGTCAATTTGCCGTTGGTGGTAGCTGTGCAACCGCCCACTGGAGTCGACGGTAGTTTTACCGTCACCGTCCAAGTAGTGGCGTATGCGACCAAATGCACGTTTACACACACAGCGGTTTTTCTACTGTTTAGAGTTTTGTTCGTGTGGAATCGAACGTGTGGAAGCATTCTTCTCCTTTTCATTCGACGACGGAATAACAATAAACCTAGAATTTGCTCTCTGTTCATTTCAAATTACACTATACACTTCAAAGCAATAAATAATTTAAATAACACAGTTAAACTAAGTAAACTGGTTTGATGATGAAACTACCCTGCCAATAGTCACCTGACTCGTACGACGGCGACGGAGATTTTACCCCCATGTGTAAACGCTAGATTTCTGTGAGCGGCGACAGTCAATTGTCCGCCACGGAAAAATCCGCCGTGTGTGTAACCGGCCTAAGTGTCTGCAGAAGATTGGAGAACGTTTTGCCAGTTTTCTGGTTTTGTTTACTTTATTTACATTATAATGTTAGATGTTATCTTTATTATGTCATAAATTGATTTACTAAATTTTAGATATCTATTATTGTAACCCTTATGTTTCCACACTTATCTTCTTGATTATAACAAAGGAAATAGTAAGTAATAAGATATTCTGTTAAAAATGTTTGTAGTTTTGTTCACTAAAATCTTAAATTCTTAGAAACTGTGACCCCCCCCCCCCCAAGGAAGGAAAATCCTGGTTCAACAACATGTATGAACTCCTGTTTACTGTACTACTGAAATATGTTAAATGAGGAAATTGTAGCTACTCACAGAAGTTTTGACAAACAATTTACTGGGTAAGATAAGTTTTTGTACAAACTGCATACGTTTAGAAACAAACAGAGCAACACGTACATACACTGTACAAGTACATACAAGTATCTTTCTTATTTACTCACAAACATTATAAATAATTTTATACATTTATTTCTTATAGTTAAAAATAATATTTATTTTCAGCTGTACACTATTGGAAATAATTCAAGCCATTAGGATGTAAAGCAAAATATAACGAAATTACATTAATCCTTATAAAAGCAAATCTTACAAGTGCCATGCTCATCATGTAATGACTGAAAGTACTCCCTTCCAGGGCATGAGTGGTTGCACAAAGGATTATATATACAGTACAGTAGTGACCTTAGGGATATGTGATAGAAGCGGTTGCACAGGGCCCTGTGCTTACTTAGTAAGGAAAAAATAGGAAAAGAAAGAAACTAAATGAGAGACAGGGGTACATGAGTACATTGAATTGTTTTAGTACAGGAGTGAATTGCTTTATTTTCAATTATTCTAATTTTTATATAATTTTTTCTGAATATCATTTGTTGCTGAATTTATACTTATTCAAATATTAACAGCAAACTACAGTGTTATTACTAGCAAAACATGAATATTGAAGCCACACCTTTCGATATGGATTCATACAAATTAAACAGCTGGCAGTACATAGTGTTGAATAAGTGGCTTCACTGTTTTTGTACCAGTGTGTATTGAAAGAGAAAGAAAAAGTGTTGAGGCTTCATTACTTAGACTTAAATGCTAGTTTTATTATCAACACTGCTAATACCGTTAACCCCAGTTATCTGAATAAGAAATGGGTATGGAAAGATTAACCTGCTATGCTTTGCGAGACACAACGAATGTGAGAAATAAATAATAAATAAAAGCAGAAACATTCATGAGTACAGAGGTGGCTCTACCAGGGGGGTGCAATGCAAAAGCCCTAAGTAGGTAATATACTGTAATTAATTTAGGCTAATTTTTATAGGTACAACGTAACACAATTTCACTCTAATAATCGGTTATTCGGCTGTAGGTAGGTACAGCAGATCAAGCGTGATATTTTATCGCAAAATCAACCTTATTACAACGATATGCGATGCACTTGTATGCTGGTGTACGTTACCTAAATGTTATTAGACAGTGTCATTTACGTATATGCGAATTGTATCTTTAAGTCTAGGTATAGCAAAACTGAAAGTTAAAGGCACATGCACAGACACCAGTTTCTTCATGGACGAGTCCACTTTGAAATTGTGAATTGCGGGAGGGTAACAGAGAATTAGTTTATTATTAATTATGTCACTGTTTTACAGTTCATTTTAATCGTCATTTAAGTTTGTCATTTAATTTCTATTGGTAGTTTAATTCTATAATTTGTAATTTGTAACTGGTAATTTTCATAATGTGTTAACTCCCAAGAACACGATTTGTTAAAATGGATACTGATCCTTCAAACTCGACTAGCAAAGTCAGGAAACCTCTGTCTTCTTCTAAGAAAAATTGGATAAAGATAGGCATGAGCGTCAAAATACACAAACTAAATCAAAATTAAGCTTTTTTAAAAAACGGAAGTATTCATGCTAGCTTTTGTACATACTTGAGCGAATCTGAATCTTTTTTATGAACGTCTTGCTTATCTTTACAATAAAAACAAGTAAAAAACAAACAGTATATAAATAATTGTAGAATATTAATTATATTATGATATAACACGTATGCATGTGTGTGTGAGCGCGCAGGTTTTCATTTTGAGTAATAATAAAATTAATTAGAATATTGAAATGAAAAAAAAAAATTATTAAAATATTAAATATCACATGTTACAACTTTAACTTTTCGCTTTACTTACATTAAAAGGTTGTTTTACCAGCTAGTAAAACACAAATGACCTATCTGTCATCCATCTGTTACTTTTACTGGTTGTAGTATTGTGGGGTTAAAAAATTTTCTTAATAGATATTAATTCCTAAAATACCGTATTAAAATGACTTTTTCCTTCTTCTTGAAATAGATTTTTGTTATCTAGGATTTAAAGATTTTGGCAAGTAAGCTAATATGAAGAAGTAGTCCCTTATGATAAACTGCAAAGATAGTCGAGTGTAACTAAGTAGCGGAAGTGCACAAGTGCATAATTTTCAATTCCATTTCATTGCGATACGAGCTGGTAGTAACGTCTCCACAGCAGACAATTGCAGGACTAAAAAAATCACTGAGATAAGTCGTACAAAAAACTGAAGTTGTATAAATTCATTTGCTCTCATTATTTGGTATGGTATATTGTCCAAAATTAATATTGTCAGCAAAGCTTTGCAAAAATCTTTGTTGCTCTTTCAGAGGCAGTCAAAATAATATTTCAAGTAAAACACAATTTAATAAAAACTCATACTGAGTCTGTGTTCAAGGAAATGATTAGTAACGCAAAAAATATTGCTGAAGAAGTTGATGTCGAAACTGAATTTCCTGTACCCACCCGTCCCCGTCCCAGAAAAAGATATTTTAATTATGAGGCTGTGGATGAACCCATCACTGACCCAAAAAGCAATTTTAAAATAAATTTCTACTATTGTTTGCTAGACACCACCATAACAAATTTAGATGAACGATTCGAACTTTTAATTGAAAATAATATCTCTTTTTCCTCTTTATAAAACATTAACAATTGGAAAAATTTTAATTCTGGGGGAAAAAGAACATTGTTTAAATTTACAGCAGAAATTGAGTAACGGCCCAGAATCGGACATTGATGGAGACGATTTATTCAATGAAATCATACTTTTACCAGCGTTTGTTGACGATTGCACAACCCCGTTAGATATTTTGAAGTATTTGTTTTCAAACAGTTTAATTTCAGTATTTTTGAATTTATCAACCATGCTAAGAATTTATTTAACATTACCAGTCACAGTGGCTCACAGTGAACAATCTTTTTCCAAATTAAAGTTAATTAAAAATTATCTCAGCCCAGCAATGTCGCAAAGCAGACTAACCAATTCATCTGTAATTAGTATTGAACATGAAACTCATATTGAAATCAGTGACATTGGTAGAGATTTTGCGAATACAAAGGCACAAAAAGTTAATTTTTTGTAACCAAGTTATTTTAGTTATTTATCATAAACAAACATTATTTACTAATTCAATTTTTATTTTTGTGTTACAAAATATATACTACATTAATGACACAATAAAAACTGTTTAACATAAATAACAAAAGTTAGTTTCTATGAACCCCATAAATCCTCAATAATGGTTTACTCCCAGTTTCCCATCCACCACCAGTGGTGTGGTGACTTTGGGGGCTATCAATGGGAATAAACCGGTTCAGTATACTATGTTACCTACTAGACTGCTGTCCGACGGTCCCGCATTCAATTACCACAAACAGGTAATTATAAGGTCATATTTATGAGGTTGATGAGGGAAGTGTTGGTGATAGGCTGATAGGTTTCGATTGTAGAGGCTGGATGGTGGCTGGGGGCGCCATGGTAGTCCTTGCACCCGGGCGCCGGATAGGCTAGAGCCGCCTCTGGATGAGTACACTATAAATTTTTATATTTTTTTGCATTATTCTGAATTGTATACTAAGATGAGAAAAACATTTTAAAAAATCACTATGTAAATAACACATTACGACAGCAAAGTTATTTGCTTTGAATAATACGAGTTTATTTCTGAGAATACCCAAATCTGTGTACAGTCTGCTAATTTTTTTTTTTTTTTTCATAAATGTGAATCTAGGTTTCAAGAAAACAAAAAGAAAAAGGAAAAGAGGGAAGATGATTTTGATCTTTATTCAGCAGGCCTTTGAATTAGCGTTAAATAACGAGGAACATTATCATATTTAATTAATTGCACGTTAAGTATTATAAGTTAACTTTGTGAATTTACATTGAATATGATGCAATTTTGTCTAAAACTTTAAGGCAATGTTCTCTATTGTGTGAGGAGTGTGTGTTGAGGTGGTTGTTGTTTAGTTTTAGGGGGATGCAGGAGGTTATACGAGTCCCTCAGCTAAATTTGCACCTGGTTCTGCAGCTGCTACGTTTGACTCTGGTACAGTATGTACTACTTAAAATGTCTAAAATTATTCTCAAATTTACCTACCACAATCATGAACTAAAAAATATGCACAAGGGTTAGGTTCAGTAAATGTATTCTAAAGACTACACTATGTTAAAAACAACAACATGTTATTACAAACCACACAGGAAAATTGTAATAATATTTAAAAATGTTTGAGAATCATGTTACTTTATTATGAAGGGGCTACTTAATCATTCTGATCGTGCATATAACACAAAACAAATCTGATCTGCTGATCTGGGCATCACTGATTCACTATACAGTACTGAACTTGCTGGGAACTGAGCAACTACTGCACTAACAGTATCTATAAAACTACAGTTCTGAAGCGCAAAATCCTTCATGTCTAAATTCTATTTTGATGAATCAGGCAAATATTTATTCATGATTATGAATAATGCATAGTTTTAATGCATACACAAAAAGTAGAAATGAAAGAAATGGTTTCATAACTTGAATTTGCAGAAAATACAGAATGAAAACATTAAAATATCTTACAGAGTCTGGTGTAATATAAATATATACTGAATTTGTACAATGATCATTTATCGCTTAAAAATATCCGAAAGAACTTTATTTTTAAAAAATTTCTACCACCACACAGAAGGAAGAAACCATAACCAAGAGATGGAAAAATAAACAACTTATAACTGATGGGTTTTCATTTACACTTCATCTATTACAAAAGCAAATAATTTTCTTGCTTTAATTTCTTTAGCATACTCAAATCACATATCAATGCATGCTTTAATATAATGCAATGTGTATATAAATAAAAGCATCTACTGTCACCTGATACATTAAAATAAGCTGGGTACTAAAGCACTGGCATAGTAATATCAAAGATTGGCAAATTGAATTTAATTATCACAAATACAAATTTCAAGCAGCTTCATTCAAGAATTACAGGAAAAATATATAAATAATGCATGGCACAAACGGTATGTTATGAGACTTTTCTACGGAATTGGTATTTTAACCCTGCCTGATTACTGATTAAACTTCAAATTATTAAATATATTTCCATATTTTTTTCTACATTAATTGATGATCCTTGAACAAAATTAATGGGTACTTCCTCAGTTTCATATATGTACCATAACATACCATATCAGTTTTTTTTTAATGTCATACTGGTATGTTAAAGATGTATTCAGAATGATAATGAGTAACAGAGTAACAATGCAAAAAGAAGTGAATTAGACACCCAGAAAGGGTTAAGATATAACAATATTTAAATTTAATAATTTGTAATTTATTTATATGTATAATTACTGAATGTATACATATAACATACACATAATTGAAAGCATGTGTACTGATAATAATTGAATGTACTATCAGCAGATAACAAGATGGCCAGACAGTAAAAGGGAGAAGCCTGCTAACTTCATGCAAACTACTACCTCTTTGCCTTGCTATCTCTTCATTTTAAGTCAGTAGTTTATTTGTTAAATATATATTTACAATGTTACAACACTTGTATATTAGTTCTGTTCCAAGCCTAAAGTATTCCAATGGTACACAGCTTTATGCTCATCTATTTAAGAAAATTCTAAAAATGTTAGATTTGTGCCAATGTCAGATAAATTACAGAATTATTTTATAAGAGCAGAAATTAGTAACTAATCTGCATTTTTAACAATATTTAATTACCTTAAAAATTAAGTTGGTAATAATTATATATTTTTAATAATAAAACAAAGCATATTAAAAAAAACACAGGACACATTATTGTTTACAATACTCTTTTTGAAGTTTTATTTTTTTACAAAATTTCTGTTAAAATGTAACCATATGAATTGTATTCATTATTCACAGAGTATTTAATGAACTCCAGCTTTCTGTTATAAAAATGATTATTATATATTAATTATACACACGTGTGGCAACTCAAGTATAAATATGATGGCTTATTATAAACCAACTCACTAGGGATTCAGATTTCATAAAGCAGGAAAGCATAAAAATCTAAACTTTATGTGCATAGGTCAAACATAAATGGGCTGAAGAACTGTCAATGAAAGGAGTTTGGAGGAATAAATCAAACCCCAAGAATGGAGTTTTCCAAGAATGCAAACAGTAAATAGTGCAATTATAACACAATATCAGAAAATAATAAAAAGATTAAATATGACGGGAGGAAGTGAAGGAGAGTGTAGTTTTCACACATTAAAGCTTCCTCTGAACAGGGTGCATTGTTGCTTTCACTTCTGCAAAACTGTACGTAATATTTTATGTAGATCTAAACCAGAGCAATCTGAACTGGAAAACAGAATGTAATATACTTGTTTTCCTTGTGAGTGGTTTGCAATATTATGGTTAGACATGTACACAGCTTGTAGTTTGTCTTGTCAGAACACAAGAAGAATGTTAAGGAGAGCAAAACCAGTCATTCTAAACTGGATGAAATGTGGTGAAGGAAAATAATAAGTTTAAGTATGAAATAGCAGAGGTATTATTTATTGCTAGTGATGGTAAGTGTTTGAGCCAAGCAAATTCTAAGTGGTCAAAATATTATCTTTATAGTCTTTCAGAGTTTTACAACAGTGGAAGTCCACAATGTAACTTGTAATCTAAAAAAACTGCCTAACCAGTGATTTTTATCAGACAGTATACTGGCACAAGTCTAAGTTATAGTCAATGAAATTAAAAGAAAAATCTCATAAAATGTTTACCATTACCTAGTATCTTCAGCAGACGTTTCAGTAACAGCGTCTTCAAAAGAAACAGTTAAATTCCTAGAAAACACACCCATCATTGTTACACCCTTAGCCAACACTCTCACCTACCGGCAAAAATAACCATACACTTTGGCAAAAAAATGTACACTAAACTGCTAATGAATGAAAAAAATTAAATAGTGTAGAGCAGCCATATCACAAAACATGCATGAACTGCAGGAGAAAAAGAAAAGAAAAAAGTAAAAAAATCATGCATCAGGTTTTTCTTAAAATAAACTGAGCAAATTACAAGTCACATGTTAAAGAAATATCAAATGGTCTGTTTTGTACTTCATTTACAGCAGCTTCAAAGACAGTTTAATAGCATGTCTAACACATACCTCTTCACATAAACTTGATTGAGAAGTGCATCTTCAAAATGAATCTGAAACTGAATTTCTTTTTCCTTTTGCTTTTTTTTCTCATTGTCGTTTTTATTACATTCACATGTATCTCCATCTATCCCTTCTTCATCTACTGGTTTTGGTATACCTTCTTCATCTTCTCCATCTTCATCTGGAGAAGGCTGTGGAGGTCTCTTGTCTGGTAGGGTCAGGGCTAAACAAAGTACATTCAGATTAAACTGTTATCTAAATTCTTATACACTTCACATGCATATCTGTACATGGTGTGAAAGACAAACAAACTACACTTTCATGTCAAAGAACCACAAGTTCCTTATAAAATGAAAATGATTTTCTGAGCTAATTAATAAAAACAATGAGTCTAATGTCCCACTTCACAAACCTTCAACTTTTTTCTTATCAATTATCATTTTTTTTTCAATGGCTGTTATCTTATTAGCTGTTTCACCAACACATACTTGGTACTGGTTAGGAAAATTCTCATTAACATGCTTATGCTACTTTAATGATTGTCAATTTTACTTCAGAATGGTGGAACAATTAAAATGACTCTCTGTAGGATGGTACTCCTGGTTTGTTGCTTTCTCTTGCATTTGTTACATGTAAGAGAAAACAACATTTCTGTGATTTCATTTGCTGTTTACTCTTTTCGCTGTGTTTGTTTTGATAACTTCTGTCTCATGGTTTCCTCTTAACTTCTGAACTCTTTCCTTTTTCTAGGTGTGTGTTGCACAAGTAACAACAAATCATGTTATAATAAAAACTATCTGTTGGTTGGTATTAGTGTTTTGTAATTTTCTTTTTCTTAAGTATACTTGAATATTTTTTCTCCCTGTTGTCCCTAATTGTTTTATTCCTGTTGTAATAAAACACAATGTGTGTGTTAATTACAAATAATATATAATTAGATAATAATTGGTTAATAAAAAAAAAATTTTATTTTTTTTATTGGTTATTTTTCATGTCATTAATTAATTTTAATTGGTGTAGTTGTTTTTTAATTGTCTAGGTTTAATTAATAAAAAATATACTGTTTAATGACTGTGTGTGTTCTGATGTAAGATTATTTATTTCTTCACTTCAAATAGATTATCTAAGCCGTATCGATTGCATGTAGCAGCCAATTTAAAATCTGTTCTTCTTCTTCTTCTAGCTCGTCTCCTTAAGAAGTTCACTTTTTCTCTTAAATAATTAATGTAATTTAATTTAAGGCTTAGCTGATCAATAAAACAGTATTAAAACAATAAATGAGTTTATTCGTCAAACAATTATTTGAAATTGCCGCAACGGCTTGAATCTGATTCGATATAAAATGACAGTTCGATTATTTTATATATTCAAAATATTTCAATGGAATTATTATATTATAAAGGTTCTTTTAACTGTAGAAATAGTCAGGAAAAGCAAGAGAATTCAATACTTACAAAGTATTAAAAAACATATTCATGAAACAGACAAAATAATAAAGTATATAAAAAGTTAATATTACGATACTGTTGGCTTCTCTGACGTCACTCGTCACGTTCCCAGCATCCTCTTCGAATGGAATCAAAATGGCTGCCTTAATGAGTTGATCTGCGATGTAAAAATTCAGCTCCAAGATTTCGTTCAAATAAATGTCTCCGTTGGTTAATTCCTCTTCAGTGTTGTTCTTGGAATATCCACAAGTTGTAGAGTGTAGAGTTATTTACCCACTGGATTTTGGTTCGGTAATATTAGTGTTATGTCCTAAAAGGTTCCCTTCACTCGGTGTACGTTTATCTGAGTTCAATTTGGTTCTTCTGTCGTGTCTATCTGTAGTGACGGTTTAATTTAATATTATTTAATTTAGTTTCAGGTCTCAGTGACTGATATTATAGTATTTTTCACTTTAATTTATCTTCTATTCATCTTATATGGCTTCGTCATATATCTCGGTTAGTGTTAGTTAAAATTCTCGTTAATATTTCTCAGAGAAGTCTTTTGACACGTCTATCTCGTTTGGCTTTTAACAATCAACTAACTGATTTTTGTTCCTTCATATATAAGATTTATAATATTTCGGTATCATTTCTCATTGTTCAGCCATCAGCTGTTGTCTTTGAATTCAATCTTATATACAAAAAAATATTGACATTTTTATGTTTAAATGGCTATAAATTATTTGTTTAGTACCTTTATGTAATTTTAATTATATAACAATATTCCTGATTTTATTTTATACAATTTAATACTAAATTTTCCCTATTTTGGTTTGAATTGTGCTTCTTAATTACATTCTTTGAAATTTATCTGTAGGCCTTATCTTGACTTACAGAATTACCTATTACATGGTTTAAAATATGTTTTATGTTACAATTTATTTTTCACTCGATTACTACTTAAATATCTGTAATTTACCTAATTTACATCTGGCTATTATTTTAAACATTTAACAAATTATTTGCATTTTACTAGTACACTTTACTGATTATGGCCTTATCTGGTACAAACACCTATTTTAAGTTAATTTTACATGTTGATTCCTCTCCTTACCATTATAGGTAGTGGTTATTATTATGATAATGTATATGTATATTAAATAGGGTAATTTACATCAAATTAGTCTAGGTTCTATTAACTTGTATTCTTTGATTAGATTTATATGGTCAAATTTGAATTTGTCTTGGTCATCAATTTCCAATTTTCCTAGCAAAGTTATTATTAATTCATCTTATTAATTTTATATTTTTTGATCCACTATTTCTGGGTTGTTTGAACTATTATTTTGCCTTTCCTTACTTTACAAAATGTAACATTAATTAACATGATTAAAATACAATAAATTCTAACATCTAGCATTTACTAGTATCAACACATCTTGTATGGTATTTCCAAACAATAATAACATAAAATGGTAAATAATTATATAAATAGATACATTAAGACCTTATATTAATAACTGTCTTTTGTTTGTCCTTTTTTAAACTGGTTTGGGGTGTTCCCCTTAATCACATTTATTTTAATTATAATTAGTTTTTACATCATTTTTAATTATATGTATTGGATTCTCTTATTTGGGCTAGTCCTTTCATTTAAATTGGTATAGTTGATATAATTTTTATTTCTTTTGAATTATTCATTTGCTGCTCTAGAGGTTTTTATCTTTATAATAGATTTTTTGGGTATCTGGATTATTATTTCCCTTTAATTCATTAGTCCTGGGCTATTTCTCCTTACTATTCCCTATTTTAAAAATTGTCATTTCTATTTTATTTGTTCCAAACTATTATTCATTATTATTTCATATCTTGCTAATTGTCATGTTCATTTATTATTCCTGGGCTGTTACTCTTCACTACTCCATATCTTACTGGGTTTACTAATTATTATACTGATATGATACTCTTATTATTTATTTTTCAACACTTTATGGCTATAATTGGACTACATATAATTCCTTTGAATCGACTTTTCTAGTTCTGTTAAGTTCTTTTATTTATAATTGTAATTACTTTTCTGTTGATTTTTATTTAAGTTGATATCATTCCTTCTAGATGACTTCTTCCCTTCCTTTCATATATTATCTTATTTTGTAGAACAAGGTAAAAACTTCGTTGTGCTACATTGTTACTGAGGATATTCCCACTTAACATCAATTCTTCCAGAATTATGAGAGACAATTTATTCAAAAGCCTACAGGATTCTATAAATTTTGACTCCTCAAATGGTCAAAATTGGTAGGCCTATTTCTACTGTTTGTCTTCATTTGGATGACTACATCAAGCAGGCCTACATTATTTTATTGTAAAAATTTTCTCTTTGATACATTTTTGTTTGTCACAATAGTTTATATTACATATGCACATGCAACAATTGAAAATAAAGTGAATTATTTAATGAAAGGGCAAAAACAAAGACAAAATAAAATCAAAACAGGGAACAAATATGTGTAGGTATTACACAAACAACTGTTTCATGAAATACAACAGTATACGAATGGCACCAAATGTAATTTTAAGGTTGGTTCTTGTCATTTTAATGGCCTGTCATTGCCTAACAGGCTAAATATCTCCTGTTAACAGATAGGCATTATCTGTAACTGGGCTCTATAGAACAGTTCATCTCCCATAAAACCCTTGATTATTTAACAGCCATAAAATTATTAATGGAGGTTGGTGAAATGGGGAATAATCATTACAAAAAATTAATTTCCTCTTGAGTAATGTTTATATGTAATTAATTTATAATTTAAGTTTCAAGAAAGAAAATTTTCATATTAGAAAATCCATAACCTGATCCTGCTTAGAACAGAGTATATCATGTACAATCTTTATGTACAGGGGATGGATTTACAAAGCATATGCAATTGGCAACAAAGGATATCAATAAGCCCCTACACTTACCGATTTTTTTTTGCCAAATAATAATAATTACTCTTACTCATTATACACAGGTGTTCAAAAACATAGTTGAAGACTAACAAAAAATTTCTTAACCAATAATCAAATGACCAAAAAGTAAATATTAACAGTAAATTGTGTCACAAGATTTCAAATTCAGTTTGCATTGAAAAACTCCTGTAATACGAATTTTCATGAAAGATATTTTACATACGTTCAGAGCAGTAGTTGCGTTGTTCTAAAAATTCTGGATCATCCTTCTCCCATGTGCCAGTCACAACATAGTGAGTTACATTACCATTTGGTTTCGACGGTGGGCCCCAAGTGATAACTAATTCTGAACTTGAATTGGAGTATGCTCTAAGTCGAACAGGTGACGTGGGCACTGCATAAAATGAAACCGGTTTTAAAATAAAATTATAAAATCACAATTATTCTAAGAAGGTATCTGATACATAATTAAAAATTAGACACAATTAAGAACTTTTACAGGCCTTGTTTTGAAGTAGAGATCTGCCTGCTACCTACTTTCCCACATAACTCAAGTTCAAACAATAAATACTTTAATTTAGAGAAAAATATCAGAAAAATTTACAGAATAATGTTCTTTTGGTTTACTATTCATTATTCACAATATAATGCACAGCTTTACGTATATCCCAATTATTATTTGTATAAAACTAGTATACAAATACACGCGTTATATTTTGTTTTTTCACATAGTACAATTATTATAATTGGTTATAACATCTTTTAAAACATTTAATAGCAAAACACATCATAAGAAGGCTTCAAACACATTCTACATAATGGATTTCTTGTCCTGCTACAAAAATGAACAGCAATTCACTGAGAAACTAATTCGTAACATTATATATTAAAATTTATTAATAAAAGAAAAAAGGATGGGTGAACTTGCACTATTTTTGTAATACAAGAATGACATATACAACTTTAGCATTCAGTACCAACACCTTAATCCAGGATTGATCCTCTGTGACAGGCTGTACATAAAAACAATTGTAATTAAACACTGATAAATATTTACTGATTAGTTTGTTTCATAATTAGTGTCAAGGAAACCAAAATAATATGGTAAAATATCATAAAGAAAAAAAGAAAAGTTATAGTTGCATGTATAGTATTGCGACAGTTATTGCAATTTCTAGGTACCTTGGA
The DNA here is from genome assembly GCA_034769895.1 of Magicicada septendecula. NCBI lineage: Eukaryota > Metazoa > Arthropoda > Insecta > Hemiptera > Cicadidae > Magicicada > Magicicada septendecula. The sequence goes on along the minus strand of CM068367.1, from coordinate 1,029,121,538 downwards.
GTTGAAAGTATAACAAACTGCAAGTCACAAGATTTTTATATAAAACTAATCTTTCCAGAAGAATAAATAAGAGTGTTTATTATACAAATTGAAAGTTTCTCATCACTGCCACTATCGATAATAAAATTGGGACTGATTACATATTATTTAATGTCACAAGTAACATCATTTACATCAAGCGAATATTTGATTTGCTGTTCAGACACATATTTTTTTATCCACTAATGAATACTCAAAGTGTTAATTACTGACAAGGATACGAATAATGACACTAGTTCACTACCATTCTTCCCTGAGAATACAAAATACAATTTATTACAAGGTGCAAAAAATAATCTATCATTACCAAAAAATACGTTTTTAATTCACAAGAATTTACTGTTTAAACAACTTACCATCAGGAAAAGTCCAGAAATACTGTATAGGACTCTGAGCACCACTCTTTTCTGTAGCTATTGTGTACGTCTTAACATAAAAAGCATACTGCGTGAAGGGTTTAAGCTTAGTAAGTATATAGTTTTGTGAGTCATCACCGTCTTTCTCTGGAGACACATCATCCACTCTCCACCTGAAATATTTTGATTTCATTTCAGTTATCATTTTATACTAAACCTGCATGCATAAATTAAAAAAATATATTGTCAGTTTAAAATGTATTTACTATTTTTATATTTAATTTATTTTTGTTACGATACATTTACTTTTACATAATCTCACATCTCACAAAACACTTTTGGTTTCAACACTTACTGGACATAATTTATTGAACTCTGTAAATTCTGCAGACATCATTTTAAATAAAAAGTGGGCTGAAAATGTGGGAAATAATATAAGAAATGAATGTAGCCAAATGAAAATAAGCATCTGCATCATGTACACTATCATCCCTTATCAACAGTTTCTCATCATGAAATCAAGTACGATGTTTTTAATTAGTCATTTCTGCTGCTATTACAAAGTACAATCCTAACCTGCAGACAGAGTCTTCTGAGCTTTTAAATGAAAATCTAAAAAAAATATTCTGATTTCAGAATAACCATCTGTAATCATTAATACACGATGTGGCCAAAACCTGAACTGTCAGTTGCTTAAGGAGATAAAAATTTGTCTTTCTTATACAAGTTTTCAGTCCCAAAATCTTGCATACACATTTTATAGTTTAACACCATTATTAAAGTGTACCATTATCATCACCACCAAAAATAACTAAGTATGTCATTTTGGTGGTTCCAAGTTTAGGTCCTTTAATCATCACAATGAACCATGCATATGGATTTGAACAGCCAGAATCTGAATTTAACAACTGCTTTCCAGTCGTTAAGATGTAAGATGACATTATCTTTGTGATCTAATTTCCACACTTCATTTTAATATACTTGTGTGTGTGTGTGTGTGTGTGTGTGTGTGTGTGTGTGTGTGTGTGTGTGTGTGTGTGTGTGTGTGTGTGTGTGTGTGTGTGTGTGTGTGTGTGTGTGTGTGATTTTTTCAGACATAAAACACACACTCGACTGAGCTGAATGTTCCCATTACTTTGTCTTATGGTGCTACATCATCTTCACTTTTTTTCCATTCCCTTCTTCCACCAACTGTCAAGTCCTAAACTCTTTTCTACTCGTACTATGGACTTCAGGACCAAGTGAGGCATTCTCACTTGTATTAGCCAGGTTCTCAATATAGTCGACCTATTGCAATCTTAAGGGTGCGAACATGGCGATGCAGCTTACTGGTAGACTGCAGCTTACTGTGAGACATTACTGTACTGTACAACATCGTGACAAGGCAGCTGACAAACATACCGAGTAGTTTATCCTTACTTTCGTTGTCACAGATGAGAGAAGTGACTGTTATCTCCTAATTTGTTATCTCCTAATTCTTCCAACTGCCTGCTCAAAAATGCCACTTCACTACCTTGCAATCTCCTTTCATGCTACTCTAGCAGGGTGAGATTTTCTGCCCCAAGACTTCACTAATATTATATTATTCAATAATATTATTAGAAATTATTTGTAACAGATATTTTGCTTGAAACTACCTAAAATATCACTACCATAAATATATAAACTACCTGTAGCATTTCAGGTAACATTATAACAGGAGACAAGAAAAATATTATGCATTACAGGTACAAAAAGAAACATTTTCAGATGTATAGAAAACATATGTACAAATCAAACTCAGACAGGAATTTTTGTTGACATTTAGTTTATTCACAGTAGCTCTACAAAGTTGACACTCGCATTAGAAGGTAGAAAAACTGTGACTTTTTATGGATTTCAATGTACAGTAAAATAACAAATCTCAAAAAATATGAAACTACAAGGTTCAGTAGAATAATAACTGAGGATTATTGTTTTTAATTATATTTAATTATTGTTTATCTTAGATATTATAAAAGTTAAGAAGTTATGAAATCCTACACAGGGGCCTTCTATGTTTGAACAGAGTTTACTGTCTTTTGTGAATGTGAATATCCATTGTCAGCAGCATTTTAACTGAAAATGGTGATTAAAAATGTGGGACTAACTGAAGTATATATTCAACAAACTCATATAACAAACAAAATAAAAACATCAGATGAACATTAATTATTTAAGGCTAACAAAAAGAACATATCAGAAGTCACATCAAAGTTTAGACACAGAAGAATACCATTTTGATCACAGGTAGTCTTTTCAGATAAATAACAAAAGTTTCACACAATTATAACAATGTTATTATAAGCCAATAAAAATGAATAGTGAATAAAATGGTTACTTTAACAATAGAATTGTGCTGTAAAATTAAATTAAATAATGCAAACTTACTTAATGTAAAATAAGTATTAATATTTTCTCTTTTATAAAAGTTTCCTTATTATAAATTTTATTCTAGAACCCTTGAAAAGTGTTGATGCATGTATTTTGCTACTAGCTGATATAATTGATTTTAATCTAAATAATGTCAACAATTTAGCCAAATTAGTTTTATATTTTATATTAATATTCTCCTATACCTTGTTAACGTGATGTAACTTCTGACATTAGGGAGCAAATGCCCTTGTTCACATATACCAGTACCATTCATCAACCCAACCCTATACCTTCCATGTCATATATAATGAGGGTTAATTATTTTATTTTTTTCTCCTTTTTTAAGGTAATGTGGGAATTACAAAATTTAGGAATTAACATTTTTCTCTTATATTCAATTTAATAAACAATTTCTTGTTTCTAACTCTAAAAAAAAATCAGTGCCCAGAGTGACAGCCTCAGGCAAGACTGGATTTACATAATCTCTTGTATAAATTATACAGTGAGGACACAAAAAATAAACACTTTAAAGTAATAACTAATTGTTACTTTGAATGAAATGTTTTTGACAGTCCTATACCTGTGTTAAATTTAAAATCATGTAAGTTTTAATTCTAAGCTATAATTATCATTAATTAAGCTATTACTATTACCTACATAATGAAACAGTAAATTTGACTTAATATACATATAAAATCAATTATAACAAGCTTGTAAATGGCTTACCCATCACCCCCACATGCATCTCTCCCATCATATAATGTAACATTCTGATATGGAGCTTCTATTGAATAAACAACATAACCCAGTAAAGTCCTTGAGTCATAATGTGCAAACTGCTTCCATCGAATTAAAACTGCTTTTGATGTTCGTTTGTACACGTCTGCATAAAGTACAGTAACGTTACCTACAAAAAAGTAATATTTCAGTAATATTTGCAGTAAAACACCAAAGTTACATTTTGTTCTCATTCATAATTTCGTTACATTTCATAATGAATTATAAACACTGAATTCCTTAAAGTCTCACCACATTGTGGATTAAACATGCACTACTAAATGAAAACAGTATATGAAAAAATAAAGATAGTATATGCAAATCAGATTAAATGTTTTAAATATGTTAGCACTAAATGATGGAATGGCATTTAAAATATGGAGATGAAATATTATTGCCCTTAATGTGTATGCTCAAGTGTATGTCTTACAACAATTACATGAAAGAATGTGACATATTTCATGCCATATGAAATATTCTTAGTATCTGATTCCTCTCATTCTTTTGTCTGCATCTTCATACTGTGCAACTGCAAGGTTTTATAACATAATGAAATAATAGATCTAATGATACTAGTAATGTCAAGATTAAACAATAACATCACATAATAAAAATAATTACAACACTACAGGAAAATATAAATAAAACAACATTACATGAGTGGAACAAGTTGTAGAAGGAATTAAGCAACTAATTATACAATATTACCTAAGTTAAAGGAATGCCATTTTCTAGACATTTCACACAGTTCTGCTTGGTGAAATGTGAAACATTTAAAGTGACATCAGAAAAAATAAAACTAAATAATCATAATGAAAAGTTAAATATAGTTCACAAAACACAGATCTTCATTTTATAACGGGACAGATCAGGAGCATAAATAATTTTCACAAGTTTCAAAGCAGTCAGTGTTCACCTTTGAAGAACCTCGTTTTAACCAAAGACGCATACAATGTTATTGCAAAACACCTGTCTGTGTTTGTCTCTGGTCTCAGACTGGCCAGACATATTACGCAACTACATACAGTTTGTGCCATCTGTGAATCACAGAAAATATGAAGGCAACGTTCAGATTTCATCAGGCGGCAAAAAATTGCAGAATTCGCTGGCCCAGCTTCTAGAACATTTTAAACCCACCAATCAGAGCTTGAATTGGTGATCACGTGACCAATCTCACACCTCGCAAACTGCGCCCAACGCCTTAGTAGTTGACTAACAGCAGAGCTGAATAGCAGTCTTCCAACAGAGCGGTCGTAAGTCTCGGTGGCCTCGGGCGTGTAAGATGGGCCGAAAACACTATAATCAGCCTATCTAGTAAAGTGTGCGAGTAATTGGCAGTCGGGAAAATTCCTTCAGACCGCGGGGTCAATAACAATTACTCGCGAGTAAGTTACGTCGGCCGACACAGTTTTTAGAAGCGAAATGTGATAAAACGCGGTTCCAGTAACCAGTGAACGATCAACGCCAGTTAAAAGAAAAGGTAATTATCGACTTTCTGGGCTTTGCTGGTATTGGAGTGACATATTTTTTTTTCTATTCTTCTGTGTTATATAAACACGAGAAAAATAATCTTAAACGGCGGTCAAACCTATTTACGGAGAAAAAAAATTTAATAATTACTCCCATAAGAACGCACGCAAAGGTGAATGAGCGCCATATTAACTGAGTAGTTAGTGAGATCACCGCAGTCGGGCGACGGCGCACTAATGCACAGCGAATGACGAGTTATGACATCATTACGTGGATTACCTATCGCTGCAGTACAATTTTACGCGCCAAATAACACGCGTTTTTCTACTACTAAATAAAATTAAAAAATCTTTAAAATCATTTGTCACAGTTATATGGAGTAATTATTTTATTTTTTTCGCAAATAGGTTCGACAGCCATTTAAAATTATTTTTCCTGTGTTTATATTACATAGAACAATAGAAAAAAAATATGTCACTCCAATACCAAAAATGAAATGCATGCATATAATGATTAAACTCTTACCTTAATGTGTTGGGGGATACAATTCGGCTGCGGCTCTGAAGAAGGCATGGAGGCGGAACTCTAGCGGGTATCGTCTCTTAAACATAAATTCTGCAAGGTATCCCACGAAATGTTGTTTTCTGCACCCGAATCATGGGATACCCTGTCGCAATTCTCTCCATGGCCTCTCAACAGTGTTTGTGTGAGCGCCGGTAGCGGGGTTCACGAAGTTTTGTTAATGATTCACACTAAGATGAACGAACCCCGCTTCTTCCAGGCAATCATAGGCTTTCCAGCAGTCACTGATTATAGTTGTGCCTGGAAGAATCCACTCCTCAATTATGTTGAGGAGAGTAGCGGAATCCCGGCGCTCAACCGGTAAAAGGAAACACTTCCCAGAACCGCGTTCCACTCCCCCGAACACCCACTGTCCATCAATTGGCCTGCCCCGATTATATTTCCGGTGCCCAAATTTGGCTTCGTCGACTTCTACAGTCTTTCCAGGGCTCCCCAGCTTCGATGATGTGCGCTGGGCGTCAAAAATAAAAACTTCCCGACAAAAACTGTACCAGTCGACGACGAAATCGGCGCTCACATCATAAGTCCGCATGAGACGGTGTTGACGAGGTGGAGGGATATGAAGAATGTAGCAGACCAGGTAAAAATAGGTTGTGATAGGATGGTGGGTTTTAGACAGGAAACTACCTTCTCGTGCAGAACGTTTGATGTCACATCTCTTCTTCTTTTTTTTTGCAACGACTTCTCGCAAAGATTGACACCGAAAATATGTCTCTCTATTCAGTGCTAATAGGGAGCCACACGAAGGACAATTTATTGCCTCTTTAATTACCCCGTGGGCAATTAAAAAGTCGATAATGTCTGACTCATTCATTCGAATGCTTTCGTCTTCCTTCCTACTGCACTGAATGTTTTGGCAGGCCATTGCACTATTAAATTGTTTGGTATTTAATTTAATTGTCACAAAGAATCTGGTGTTTCCTAAACAACAGAAATAATTAATAATAACACCACACAATAACACAACACAAATAACACAAACGAAAACACTGAAATTCACAAAATAAGCACAGCTCACGATAAATAGCCTACCTCTTATGGGTTAAACGAAACCATGCGAAAGATGAGAACAATGCGTTGGCGTTTTTCCTCTTAATGGACACGCACACTAACGACGTTAACCAATTACAATTGAGAGTATGCAAATTTTGAACATAACAGTTTATTAAAGCGCTAATTTTTTTGTTTCGACCAATCAGGCGTTAGCCTTCACCAACCGTCATCATAAATTTGCGGGTTTCTTGCCACGTGAATATCAATGTCTGTGACGTCACCGCGTGGAAGGAATTCCCGCAAATCTTGATTACCTGAAAGACTGCCAAGAAGAATAGAAAAAAAAATATAACGCGCGCACACACACACACATTGAGTAGACTCGGCATTACTGGCTGGTATGGACTGAATAAATTATAGTCTTTAATTTATTCAGTCCATACGCGTGCGCGCGCGCGCACACACACACACACACACATACTCATTGAGTAGACTTCGTATTACTGGCTGGTATGGACTGAATAAAGTGTAGTTTAATTTTAACGAGCGAAGTGAGTTGTCAGGTTTAACTAGCTGGTGTGTGTGTGTGTGTGTGTGTGCACGTGCGTGCACACACACAAGTCTACTGGTTAATTCGGACCATAATTAAATATCTACTCTCCCTTTGCAATTAAACTCAAACGCTTGTGCGCACGCGCACGCGCGCACACACACACACACACACACACACACACACACAAGATAGTTAAACCTGACAACTCACTTCGTTCGTTAAATTAAATACTATACTTTATTCAGTCCATACCAGCCAGTAATACGAAGTCTACTCAATGAGTGTGTGTGTGTGTGTGTGTGTGTGCACGCACGCACACACACACAAGACTACTGGTTAATTCGGAGCATAATTAAATATCTACTCTCCCTTTGCAATTAAACTCAAACGCTTGTACTATGTAGTTCTTCCACACTGTGACGTCACGCGTCAACAACAGCTGGGCCTCCTCTGCGTGAATATGTTCAAAAGTAAAAAGGTTAGTGGTGCTATTGTGAAATGTGATGTTCGTGATCCAAAACTATAGTGAAACAATTCGAAAAATAGTATACAGGGATATCAGTGAAGCCGTTATCGCATATAAACGACTGTGTAAGCAAGATAGGTTAATTGTCATTTCTCACCATCTCCACAGTCAATATGACGCTCAATCACATTTGCATGCGTTCTTATGGGAGTAATTATTTAATTTTTTTTTCTCCGTAAATAGGTTTGACCGCCGTTTAAGATTATTTTTCTCGTGTTTATATAACATAGAAGAATAGAAAAAAAATATGTCACTCCAATACCAGCAAAGCCCAGAAAGTCGATAATTACCAAAGAAAAAACTTTGTTTAACTATCTTCAATTGACTTTCGAAGTGCGGGGTAAAATAAGTGCCTCAACAGTTGGACCAGATCTACAACCAGGCTGCGTACCCTATAATCAATTTTAATTCAAAATTTTTAACTACATTCCAATTGGTATTTGTGGATGTTTCATAAACTAATGAGATCTCAAAGTGGGGTTTAATAGAATGCCAAGTAGAATGTAAGAGAAAGAATGTGTGTGAGTGTGGGGATAAATTACGTACTGGTTCGTTCAATAGAAACCTAAGAAACAAATTAGTTAAGGAAAGTAGTTTTAACCGATTATGGTCTGTTCTTTTAAAAGTAGGAAGATAAAGGGTAAGATTGCATAACCAAACCATATGATTTATGTAGATGATGTAATAGAGGCAGTATAACATAGTAACATTGAATAACATTAAAGTAAAGTGAATAACGTAAAGTAAAATCTATCTTGTTCAATAAAAGAAAACTAATTTGTTAGAATCCGAAAAATTTGTGTTAGCGTAATTATTTCGCAAATCAAACCCAAATAATCCCTCTGCAACTGTTTTCGTCTATAGGACCCTGGAGGTAACCCGAAGGTAAGAGAAGCCGTAAAAAGGCTTTTATAAAATTAGTAAATTTTATTAATGCATAAAAAATGTAGGGTAACAAGTGGCGTCCGAACTAGGGACGAATTTATTATTAATGCAAAAAAATTGTACAGTAACAGGTGGCGCCCAAACAGGGACGATTCGTATAATTTATTGTAATCATACAAATTAGACCTAAATTTAGTTGCAGAGAAGGGTTATTTGGGAGTGAGGGCGGTTGTGTAGGTTAGAAAGCATAATTGCATATGTAAACACAATAATATAAAAATGGAAAATAAGAGTGACGAAGTCAACAGAATTGACTTAACTAATACTAGTACAGACAATCAAGTAAATATGATAATTAATTGATGACTCGTTGGGCACTTGGTGAAACATATTAATACAAAGGTTTTGTAAAATATATAAAAACACTTGGTAAGTTTCACAAATTTTTTAATTAACTCTGACAGCTGTTTCGACTAGCTAAGCCATTGTCAAAGAGGCGAATGAATGAAAATTATTAAACACAGGATGTGATGGAGTGTAGGTGGTGAACATCTGTTTAGGGCGTATCTGGAACATCTGTGTTGTGATGGCGAGGGGGGGGTGCAAGAGACAAGGGAAGGTCAGGTGTCTTTAAAAACTAAATACAATCATGAATTCAAAATATAAAATTAACTAAACTAAATATAATCTGAATGTATAATATAAAATTAACTGAACTAAATATAAATTGAATGCAAAATTTAAAATAATGATGAACATTCAAAATAATATAAAATAATTCTTAGATTATATTAATTCCTTTTATAGTAGCGTGCAATTTACACTTGAAACAGAAAATATGAAAAGTTTAAATTTTTTGGATCTTACCATTACTAGGTCACAAAATAATCTTAGTTTTCAGATATATAGAAAACCTACTTTTACAGATACCGTTATACATAAACAATCACTAACATCACGGCACATAAAATTAAGCAGTTTTCATGCAATGGTTAATCGTCTCCTTATAGTTCCTTTATCCAAAGAAAATTTCAATAAAGATGTAGATATTATAAAATCCATAGCACAAAATAACGGTTATGATGAAAAAATAATTGACTCTTTAATTTAAAAAAAAAAACAGAAGAAAATTACTTTAAAAGAATTTTATTCCATAGAGCCAGATCAGGGTAACAAAAAATTTCACTTAACAAATTACATTCCGTGTATAACAGATACGATTAATAATAGGTTAAAAAACCATGGTCTTAACATGGTATCAGTAAACAAACATAATCTTTTTTCACTACTAGTCAATAAAAAAGAAAAATCTAACACACTGGAGAAAAATGGAGTTTATGAAATACACTGTGCAGAATGCGATGCTATTTATATCGGACAATGTGGCCGTGGTCTGAAACATCGCATTTCTGAACATAAGAAGGCGATTTTAACCAATACATCTAATACAGGTTTTGCAGATCATTGCTTACAACACAATCACTTCATAGACACAAAAAACATAACACTACTCCACAACATACAAAAAGGTAAAAAAATGGATTTGTTAGAAATTTTAGAAATTAAAAAAGCAATAAAAAATAACAAAAATTTAACCAATGAACAGAATGAATTTTGTGTATCCCCTTTATTAAAATCTGTTACTTAGTTTAGTTTATTTTATATTATTTTGAATGTTCATCATTATTTTAAATTTTGCATTCAGTTTATATTTAGTTCAGTTAATTTTATATTTTACATTCAGATTATATTTAGTTTAGTTAATTTTATATTTTGCATTCATGATTGTATTTAGTTTTTAAAGACACCTGACCTTCCCTTGTCTCTTGCACACCCCCCTCGCCATCACAACACAGATGTTCCAGATACGCCCTAAACAGATGTTCACCACCTACACTCCATCACATCCTGTGTTTAATAATTTTCATTCATTCGCCTCTTTGACAATGGCTTAGCTAGTCGAAACAGCTGTCAGAGTTAATTAAAAAATTTGTGAAACTTACCAAATGTTTTTATATATTTTACAAAACCTTTGTAAATATGATACTAACCGAAATGGTAGTAAATGAAATAAGCCTAACCGAATCCGTGATAAGGAACGATGTTGCGAGTCAATCGACGCCGGTCCAGGCTAAAAAAGATGATAGTTATAAAATGTTTGAAAGATTACAAGCAATGTTAGAGGTAAATTTTAATGTAATAAATAGTCGTTTTGTATGAATGATACAAAATTAAATGAACAAAATAAGAAATTCGAGGCCTTAAATAATTGTTTGGACAGTAGTGATGAAATATTTGATGCTAATTTCAATGAAATAAGTAGCGACATAAATAGTCGTTTTGACATAAACGAGACTAAATTTGATGAATTAAATAAATGTTTTGACACAAATGATGTTAAATCTGATGAAATAAAGGGGGAAGTAAAACAATATAAAGAACAAAATGTGAAATTTGAGAATAGTATAAATGTAAAATGTGATGAATTAATTAAACGGTGTGACGAGATAAAAAACGACAAGGTAGGTAATGTTAATACAAGTGATAATCAGAAAGCTGATAGTTTAAATGCAAATCAGGCGACAGCAGACAAGGTGAGTAATAATGTTAATTATGATGAGGAAATAATTAACAAGGGTAAAATAATGGTGAATAATAATAACAAAGTAGTTGATAATGAGGTATTTATGCATGATACATTAAGAAATAATAGTGGTGTGAAATCAGTTGAGGTTAGAGGAGTATTAGTGAGTGTTATTGAGATTGAAAGAGAATGGAGAGAGAGTTTAAATGTAAAGTGTGAACAGAGGGCAAAATTTTCCAGTGATGAGGGTGAAGCAGAGACTTCACAAAGGTTTTTGGAGGACGAGAGTTCCTCGATAGTGTTTGTAGAAGATAAAAGATCTTCAAAATGTCCCTTGGATTTTAGTGTATCTGGTAAGGCCAGATGGTGTTATAATAATGTTGTATTGCCCTCTGTGTGGAGTGAGAATATGAAATTGGGTTGGGAAAGTGATCATGAAGAGAGATAGAGTGATAAGAGTTGTTTAAGTTAAAGATAGGTCATAAAGAGTTAGTGGAGATTTTAATCAGAGAGGGAGGGGATAAAATCAATCTACCTAGTAATGAGACTGAGGTAACTGATGATGATAACAATGATGATATTGATGACTTACCTTGTAATAAGATTAAAGTAATTAGCACAGTAGTAGATGATTATAGGGATAATAATAAACACTTACCTGTTGTGAGAGTTAGCGTACTAGTAATAGCTGATGACTATAGTAAGGAATGTATAAACTATTTAACTGAGACAGAAAATACTGACGGAGACTTAACCAAAAATACTGATATAGATATGGCTTGTGATAAAATAATAAAGGAGGATAACCCTGGGAATCATTATTACGGCAAAATGGATAAAAAAGATTTAAATGGTTATTACATAAATGGTAATCATATAATGTATGTAAATAAAAATGAAATGTGTAGTGTGGGCATAAGACTAATTTTCGACGATGGGGGTTAGACATTTATTGGTCATGAACATTTAATTATTTGAGTTATAATAATAATAATAATAATATTTTATTTCACCAAATAATTAACAGGAGCACCAAGTATTGAAGAAGTTCAAGAGGCAATAAAAGGTACAAAATTGAGGAAATCCCCAGGTCCGGGAGGAATAAACCCAGAATTAGTTAGATATGGGCCCCCCAAGCTGTTTGAAATGCTCAGAAAATTATTTGAAAGATGTCTAAATGGAGAAGAAGTGCCAGTGGAGTGGCGAACATCGTATATCTCACCAGTCCATAAGAAGGGTTCAAAGTTGGACCCTAGAAATTACAGAGGAATTGCTGTGATCCCGACCATCGGGAGAATATACACAAGGATTTTGAAAAACTGAATTGAAGAAGACATCAAGACCAAGCAGCCCGAAGAACAATCAGGTTTTAGAGCGGGGTGATCCACGGTAGACAACATCTTTACAATCAAAATAGCAGTTGAAAAGAGAGTACAGCATAATAGAGAAACGCATATAGCTTTAATAGATTTAGAAAAGGCATACGATAGCCTCCCAATCTCACAGTTATGGAAGGAGATGGAGCATTTGAACATAAATGTAAATTTGATTGCAGCCACCAGAAGATACTATCAACAAAATATCACCAGGGTCAAACTGGGAAACAAACTCACTCTCCCATTCGAAACTACAAAAGGCGTAAGACAAGGATGCTGCTTGTCCCCTACCCTCTTTAAAATATACTTAAGACAGATCTCTAGTAAGATGGACAAAGAAGTGTAAAAGCATGGGGCTGAGAGTAGGAGATGACAATCTGTTCACTCTATATTTTGCCGATGACCAGATTGTGGTAGCAGAGGATGACGAAGACCTTGAGTATATGGTCAGGAAGTTGAAAGAGGAATATGACGCAGCTGGTTTGACGATGAACATGGCAAAATGTGAGTACCTGATAGTGGGCAACGAAGAAGTTAAGGACTTAAAATTGGATGTGGACAGGATAAGAGGTGTTGAAAAAAGTAAATACTTAGGCATTATTTTCAACAAACAGGGAAGCAGCAAAGATGAAATTCAAGAACATGTTAACAAGGAGTGAACTGTTATAATGGCGCTGAATTCGCTTCTATGGGAAAGGAGTATAACCAGAAATACAAAGAAACATGTATAATAGCATGGTGCGAAGTGTAATCCTTTATGGAGCAGAAGTTTGGAACGTTTCAAACGTAAATAAGAAAAAACTGATGGCAACGGAAATGGACTTCTTCAGGAGGAGTTGTAGAAGATCAAAATTAGACAGGGTTAGAAATGAGACTATTAGAGCCAAGATGAATATTGACAGGACAATAATAGATGAAATAGAAAGGAGACAATTGACTTGGTTTGGGCATGTGAAAAGATTGGAAGATGACAGATGGCCCCGCAAAATATTGGAATGGATACCCACCGGTGAGGAGGAAAAGAGGACGTCCACGGAGGAGTTGGCGAGATGACGTAGCGGAAGCAATGGTTGCAAGAAATTTAGAAGAACTTACATGCTACGATAGGTTATAATGGAAGTTGGGGACAGAGAAACAGCGACAGCTGTAAATATCCGTTTTATATATATATATATAATTAACAGGAGGTAATTATGAATTTTATGAACTAGAATCATTTTGAATAAGGTAATTAAAGTAACTTAACTGTTTTGAACAAATGAGGTAATTAAATTAAATTTGAGTAGGAATCAGAAAATGTGAATTTTAGTAGTGAACTTAAATTTATTTTATTTTGAATTGTGTAATAGATGATTGAATAATGCAATAATAATTGAAGTCTGATGATCAAGATGTTTAAAATGGTTAATCAATATCATTGTATTTTGACATTGTAAGTTGGTAACATGTATTCGGTAGTAAGGTGATTATTATTTACTTGTATTGTATGTAATCAATTTGTAATTTTGGTGGGGAATAGTGTTTTGTTAGGGGAGAAAATTACCAGTATACAATGTGTATGGGATTTATATGTATTATATGTAAGTATACAGTATTGTTATATTGCTATGTGGACATCGTATTTTATGTAGTCCAGTTATAGGGTTGTTTGAAATTAATGTAAAATGTTTAAAAGATAGAAATCTTGGTAGTCAATTTGGTTATGATGAATTGAAATTGCTGTGATGGTGTAATTTAAGGTGGCCCACAATGCTTTGAAAGACGATGAAATTAAATTAATTTGAGATGGGCTAATTAATTAAAAGATGGAAACCTTGGGTAATAAATTTTGGAAATTTATTTTGACTAGAATTGTGTAAAGAATGGCAAAGATAGTGTAAGTAATGTTTATAGTTTGTAGTGAGTTGATGTGAAGTATATATATAAATAAAAAATCGAACCAGTACTTTGTTAACGACAAACGAGTATGACTAAGGGGAACCAAATCAGTTGAGGATATGGCATAGTGAAATGCCTTTTAGTGATATTTTGATTGAATGTTTCAGAGTCAGGTGATACTGTGGGGCTTACCTGTTCTGGCCGGTGCGTCAGGGCAGAGACATCTAGTGTCTGTCCGGCTTTGCGGTGTTGGGATCTCGAGAGGGAAGTCCAGTAAAGTCGGATAGGTGCAGCCACAGCCACCGGACTAGGGGGGTAAGTAACCCTTGGTGTTAGTAAGGATTTAAGGGGGGTTGCGGCGCTATATCCTCGCTGATCCTCTTAAGTTTAGGCAATGAGAGTTTTTATGCTTCGGCATAAAACCTCTCATGGGGGGGGGGGTATTGTAACGGGACAGATCATGGGCATAAATAATTTTCAGAAGTTTCAAAGCAGTCAGTGTTCACCTTTGAGGAACCTCGTTTTAACCAAAGACGCATACAATGTTATTGCAAAACACCTGTCTGTGTTTGTCTCTGGTCTCAGCCAGGCCAGACATATTATGTAACTACATACAGTTTGTGCCATCCGTGAATCACAGAAAATATGAAGGCAACGTGCAGATTTCATCAGGCGGCAAAAAATTGCAGAATTCGCTGGCCCAGCTTCTAGAACATTTTAAACCCACCAATCAGAGCTTGAATTGGTGATCACGTGACCAGTCTCACACCTCGCAAACTGCGCTCCAACGCCTTAGTAGTTGACTAACAGCAGAGCTGAATAGCAGTCTTCCAACAGAGCGGTCGTAAGTCTCGGTGGCCTCGAGCATGTAAGATGGGCCGAAAACACTATAATCGGCCTATCTAGTAAAGTGTGCGAGTAATTGGCAGTCGGCAAAATTCCTTCAGACCGCGTGGTCAATAACAACAATTACTCACGAGTAAGTTACGTTGGCCGACACAGTTTTTAGAAGCGAAATGTGATAAAACGCGGTTCCAGTAACCAGTGAATGATCAACGCCAGTTAAAAGAAAAAATAACTTTAACTATCTTCAACTGACTTTCGAAGTGCGGGGTAAAATAAGTGCCTCAACAGTTGGATCAGACCTACAACCAGGCTGAGTACCCTATAATCAATTTTAATTCACAATTTTTAACTACATTCCAATTGGCATTTGCGGATGTTTCATAAACTAATGAGATCTCAAAGTGCGGTTTAGTAGAATGCCAAGTAGAATGTAAGAGAAAGAATGTGTGCGAGTGTGGGGATAAATTACGTACTGGTTCGTTCAATAGAAACCTAAGAAACAAATTAGTTAAGGAAAGTAGTTTTAACCAATTATGGTCTGTTCTTTTAAAAGTAGGAAGATAGAGGGTAAGATTGCATAACCAAACCATATGAATATCACTATAATATTGACGACTCGGAACACAAAGTTTTTTATAAGTAAAAACGTAAAGTTTTACCTTACAGCCTAAACCGGCTTTCACCTATAGAAGGCTTCATCAGAGGCTGTCGTTAGTCACTATCGTTATTTCACGTCATGGACAACGAAATCCAAGAATCAAACCATATGATTTATGTAGATGATGTAATAGAGGCAGTATAACATAGTAACACTGAATAACATTAAAGTACAGTGAATAACGTAAAGTAAAATCTATCTTGTTCAATAAAAGAAAACTAATTTGTTAGAATCCGAAAAATTTGTGTTAGCGTAATTATTTCGCAAATCAAACCCAAATAATCCCTCTGCAACTGTTTTCGTCTATAGGACCCTGGAGGTAACCCGAAGGTAAGAGAAGCTGTAAAAAGGCTTTTATAAAATTAGTAAATTTTATTAACGCATAAAAAACGTAGGGTAACAAGTGACGTCCAAACTAGACCCGAATTTATAATTAACGCAAAAAAATTGTACAGTAACAATTTAACAAAAATAATCAACTTAATTCAAGTAACAATTATGGTACACCTTGGAGACAACTACAACAAAGAATTAAAAAAATAATAATAAATAATGAGAAAGAGGTTCTCACAATAAATTTTGCGAAGAAAATTGACATGAAAATTTAAATTCTTGGATTTCGATATCCATGATGTGTCCGTTACTTAACTAAATATAATTATTTCACTACCGACTCAGAACACAAAGTTTTTTATGGGTAAAAACGTAAAAGTTTTACCTTATAACCTTATACCTTATACCTATAATCAGCAGCGGCCCTAGCCCTTTATTAGGGTGGAGCGAGAATCCCGTTCGGCGCCCCTTGGGACCTTTTTTTTTAAGGTTAAGTTAATTAAACACCAACTTTTCAAAAATCAATACATTTATTGAATCAAAATTAAGTTGCTATTCATATTGCACTCTTGCTGCATCATAAACAAAAATACAGCAAAAAGGCGCCAACAAAATTTTATTTTTTTCACAATTCGGATTTTGGCGCCTCTCCTCACCCGGCGCCTAGAGCGGTCGCTCCTCTTCTTCTACCCCAGGGCCAGTCCTGCCTATAATTTTAAAAGCGAAAACCGGTTCAGGCTATAAGGTAAAACTTTTAAGTTTTTACCTATAAAAAACTTTATGTTCCAAGTCGGTACTGAAATAATTATATTATTTTTTTAGTATTATTATAAATTATAAATTTAGTATTATGCCAGAAACAAGGGAAAGAATGACTGATTTATAATAAAAAAATATTCCACTAGTAAGAAATCGCTAACCATTAGATATACTGTATTTTCTGTACTGTGTTTTCAGATACCAATTTTCTTATTGTAATTTTTTATAGCCTACATTGAGAGATTTGGACAATTCATGGGTAAACATTTGTTTCTGCTTTACTGTTAAAATTATTCCTGTTTAGAAGTATGTAGTTTTGTTCTAATGGTTTATTTCATAATATAGACAGTGAAATTATTATAAGTTTTCTTTGTTCTGTGCTATGAAGTTTCACTGTTGTTTTTAATATAAGTCTGCTATAGCTCTAAGTTCAGCTACTACAGGTTGAAATAAATCTCTTTTAAAAATAGTACTACTTTACATTCTCACACATATTAAATGTATTAATGTATAAACCAAAACAGTATTACAAACATTTTCAGATTTCCAACAAAACTATCCAAAATGATTTTGACAATTGATAACCAAATGTGATGAATATATTTTTTTCAGCTTTCTTGATAAAGTTTGATAAATTAGATTTTTGTCTGATTTTACAATGATAATATTCTTACACTTTGGTGCTGGGACCTTAAATGGGTATTCTTTGCCCATGTCAGACCTTTTTTTTGCATTAATTTAAAAATTCTGCAGCTTCTACATCATACAGTAAAAATACGTCTTGCCTATATCTTAATAAATATCTATATGCCCTGGTTAAAATGTTGTGTGGTGTCTATGTTGCTATATAAAATGAATGGGGCATCTATGTTGCCTGTAATTACTTTTCAAAAAAATCTGTTGAGGGAAAAATGAAAAATGGCCGAGACATATGTAGTTAACAAAAATTACTTATTGATGTTGTTACTGTTATATGCATAAATACATTAAACATATTGTTACATAATGTTTCTACTATAATCAGTGTTTTTTTTTTAGTGAAATCATTTCAAATATTAATGCCAGACCTTATAATGGCTGGGCTGTCCTTCACCCACACTGGGCCTTTTTGCATTCATTTAAAATGCTGTAGCTTCTTGATCATAGAGTAAAAATAATGTTACCTATATCTTAATAAAGATTTAAACGTCCTGTTTAAAATGTTGTGTGCTGTATATTTACAACTTAGGTGACTATGCCTGTAATTAGTTTAAAAATGTCAATGTTTTGAAAAAATAAAAAAAATGGTTGAGACACATGTAATTACTAAAATTTACAATTCTAACATTATTTGCTATAAACAAATTAAATATTAAATAATTTCAAACATGGCTCTAACTATAATGGAGTTTTACATGTTATCATGCGCTGAATTTTTGTCAGCTGTTGTTACAATGAAGGCCAATGGAAACTAGCAGATGATTTATATTCTTGGATTTCGTTGAAATCAAAGATATATTGAACACACACTCCACTATAGAATCCACCTTTGCAAACCACCTCACTGAAGCAAACCACACATACAAAAACATCGACAATAACATGAACATTCTACATGTACACACAAAAGGCCGAAAACTAGACACTCTAGAACAATTGGAAATATACAAACACACGAAAACAAATAAAAACGACATCCTAAATGAACAGATGCAATTCAAATCACACGCATTATTCGAACATATCACACCTCACACACACAACATTGATCTTTTGAAAATCGATTTCGTCGACAACAACAAGACGGACAGTACTACCAGCGGCAACCTCTGAAGAAGCTTTTTAAAAGTGAAAACTGGTTCAGGTTGTAAGGTAAAGCTTTTACGTTTTTACCCATAAAAAGTTTTATGTTCCGAGTCGTAGTGAATAATTATATTTATGATTTATATATTATAAGAACACGTTGTTTCAGAACAGCTCCAAAAATGTTTTTATACACACAGTACCATGTAAAAATACAATGAAACAGCACAATATCAATTGACATCCAATTGCATCAAATGTTTAACCACACCTAAATTTTGATGCCATTATGGAAAAAAATCTTTACTAACTGAGAATATAAACAATGTATAACTACAATATACTGACTTTCCTGATCCAATATGTCATTTACAACGTAAGATACTGGTACTTTCAGTTAAAGCCAGCACCATGATGAAGACTACTTACTACACTATTATCAGAAGTCAGGGGCAGATAGTTTTACTTGTTTTAGTAAAAGTTCAACAAACTTACATGCAACTTTATCCCCATTAGAATTTCGAGCAACCTCCAAGTCTGTGTAAGCTGACAAATTGGCAACTTCTTTCAGCTTATCAATTTTGTAGAGACACAGCTTTGGATTGAAATGGAAGAAAAGTTTTCCGTCTTTAATTTTGAAATCTGTTCCTCTTGTTTCCCAATCCCACAGCTCAATCAGATTCTGGTTATCTAGAACCACTAATGCATACCTGTAAAGAAACAATGCATTCAATACATTTAATTCACTTAAAAAAATAAACTTACTGTTTCATAAATAACAGAAAACAATTTATTTTTGGTAGCAAGTGATTATGAAAAAATCATTATTGGGGAAAGCCTATGTATGTTCTATGGGATAACGAAATGTACACTAATTTGGCATCACTTAAATCTTACTATTTGCGCTTACGGATAAAAAGATAAAGCTTGTCTACATTCTGTGATTGTTGTTGTATGTATACAAACAAATGATGAAATAATTAACTGTACTTTACACGTGTTTATTAACCTTATTAACATTTTATTATATGACCTGCAGTGATAAACAACATTTGTGATTATTTAAAAATAATCATAAATAAAAAGGAATCATCTAACTCACTGGTTCAACTGTTTTTAGATAAACCATATACAAACAAGACATTACTGCACATAGAAATACAATGTGAATAGTTTTGGGGTTCAACATAATGTAAATGACTTAAAAACTTTTGTTGTAGAGACCATCTTTCTATAAATGGTGATTATGAATGTGTTACACACCAAATGTGTTTTACATACACTGCAAAAAACCACAAAATTGTAATCCCTTCTTGGACAATGTGATTTTGTACTGCCTAGTGAGGAGGTGGAGGGACTGTTTTAAGTATGCATACTAATCTTGTTAGGAAGTTGTATTGTGTGGCCTAACAGTAAACAATTATACATATAAATAGGTAAAAAAATCTACCTTGAACTGATACAAGACTTGTACTGTAATTGTATGTTCTATACTATCTGGAATCGTCTATCTGGATTTGCATGTTTCTGTCAATTATTTACACCAGTTTTCTCATAAATAAATCTCTGAAATTTTTATTTAAATTTTTTATTAGAAATTTAACAAAGTTATTGTACACCAAACCTAAAATATTGTTTTCTGACTTCAATTTTTGGTACTTTTCAGCAATTTTCTTGCAAATCCTTGAACCCTGAAACCCATTTTATTTTTTTGTACATTTTAGGTCAACACAAGGTCCATATAATTTTGTCCCATAATCCAATATAAATAATCTTGCACTATTTTATATTCAGGACAGAAACATGGCAAAATTTTCAACAGGTCAAAACTCGAAAACAAAGCATCTGGACCTATCGTATTTTGTTTAAGTTTTTTTCTTATTTTTTGCTCTATAATCACCGCATGAAATAGTTTCCTTTCCTCTCAGAACACCCATAGATAAGCTTAGTTGTTGCACATCATTTGGAATGTTACCGCTAGTAGCTCTGTAGCACATTCTTAGTTGCGCTATTTAAACAGTAAATCATTGTTCATTTTAAACTGTTCCCACTTTATAGTGTTTTGTCTTAGTTGGAAATTTAAAAGAAATGTGTTACCCATTAAAGTCCTAATTATAATAAATTTTGTGTGTAAATCTGATTAAATATTGCTTACATTTTTTTAGTGTAGTATGTGTTCATTACTGTTGCATGCTTTTGATATCATAAAAAATCCTTTTAGACATTCTTTTTTGAAAAGGCATTAGAGAAAAAACTGAAACAAAAAGACAGCGTCCTCTCTAAATAATAATTTAAACTGTAAAATCAGCTGACAATTTAATTGAACCTTTAAAACAGATTATTACAAAAATACTCCCTTGCTCAGTGGCTGTGATGAAAAAAAGCTTCATTTTGTTTTCTCTGTTAATTGTCTGGAAAGAAGTATTCCTGATCAAAATTCTGAATTTCATATATTAATCGCACTGTTAAAAGAATAAAAGAAAACACCAGCCATTTAAGAATGTTTTATATGTGTACAATTAACAAGTGTAAACAGGTTTTTATGTTGGTTCTTTTGGGTACAGTTTACCAGCACAGAAGCAAGGCAGTCACTATAAATATAATATTGTTTTGCATAATGAAAAACTACACACAACTGTGTATCGTTCAAATGAAAACAAAAAACAAAAAAAATGCAGGCCTGCCTACAGTATAAATATGTTACTTTACCCCCCCCCCAATCCAATCAATACTAATCACATGCTACTGCGACCACCAAAATTTTGAACCACTGCAGCAAATCATAATTTTTTTATACAAACCTAGAGATTCTGTGAAGCATGATCCTTCGGATATGTGTTGGAATTAAACACATGTGTAGTAAAGACATTCAAGCATACTATGATACTTGTGTCAATTGTTGTATATTTTAAGTATTATCATTTAGTTTTGTTTTTGTATCGTTGCTAGTTACCGAAATACTTGTTATGTTCAAAGTTGTTATTTAAAAGAAAACACCTTGAGGCTCCCTTTCGCTAGTGAAAGTGAGTTTTGGCTAAACTCGTCACTCTTAAAAATTGTAAATAGGTTTCATTTAGTAAACAACTAAACAGTATATAAATGGAACAAAATGTCCAAACACTTATCACTCCCAGAGGGTTGCAGTACGAGAGGGTCACAGTACGACAGATTGTCAGTGACAGGCTTGTTGAATAGTTGACTAGATGTAAACTAGGTAAAGTAGAGAATTAATTTATAATTGTATGTAAAGAAGTTGTTAAAGTGTTAATGAAGAGTCAGTATTATAAAGTAACAAAGAATAGAATCTCAGAAGAGTTAATGTAAAAGGAAATTAATTGTACTTATTGTGAAATAGAATAACTAGTAGCATTGCATTGTATCAAGTAATTGTCTGATGTTAGAATAAATCATTCTTTTGGTATCTTTTGAATTTCTTAATTCTTAATCGGGCAACGTACTCCTATTAAAATTTGCTTAGCCACTCGAGCAAACAGTAAACTGTAATTACCTTCATACAGTTTGGTAACAAAGGTGTGGGGTACGCCTGAAAGATACCCTAAAAGAAGATAGTGTACTTGTGTGGCATGAGGTCGCCAAAAGCGACCTCAAAAAGTCCAAACAGAAGACCCAAGGAAGAAGAAAGAAGTAAGGAGAAAATACGTACGTAACCATTATATAGCTAGTGTGGAACACTTGATGAAATAGATTAACATAAAGTACTAAGTACAAGTTAAAACAATGACTCTCGTGAAGCTAGATACCGCTCTACAGTTGATACCTATATATGGTGATGAAAAGAATGTAGACTTGCAAGCATATATTGATGGCGTTAGTTTTGTTTTACAAAATGTAAAGCCGGAAGAACATAATAATTATTTGCAGATCACTGAATTCAGACTTAGGGGCGAAATAGGAGCCGCCGTACGCCGCTCAGATATAGAAACGTGGAATGAATTACAAGAATTTTTATGTAACAGAACCGACAAACAACAGAGCGAGTCATTTTTAGAAGATCAGTTAATTAGCATTAGACAAAACCCATACGAAAACATTCAGCACTTCACGGATAGAATACAGAAAATAGGACATAAATTAATAATAGCATTATGTAAAACCGGCATAGACAGTAAAATGGCCGAATTAAGTACTGACAGGCACATGCACAAAAGTTTTACGAAAGGCATGTTAGTTCAGAAATACTTTAATGAATCGAAAAACGAATTCATTCAATGATGCAGTTAAATATGCCTTAATCTTAGAACTAGAATTAGAGGAAGATAAGATCCTTGATAGACGTAAAAGAGTTGATTCCGTTAAGTGTTATAAATGCGGAAGATTAGGACACAAAGCCGTCGCTTGTAGAAGGGGTAAAGAAGTAAACGCAGTAGATAGCAAACACGTAACCTGTTACAATTGTGGCAAAATAGGTCATATCGCTCGAGATTGTCGTCGTGCAAAGCAAAATAAATCAGTCAATACTAATTATCAAAATACTAACCGCAGATTTGAAAATAAGACAGCGAGAAACGATTTATGCCTGCCGTATATCGGAACCTACGAAGTCGGGGGATTACAAGGTAGCAACAAAGCATACCTAACTTTAGACTAGAAGAATGTGAAAACCGAAAGTGTCGAATGTTAATGGACACAGGCTCAGACATAACAATTTTAAAAATAGCGAGTTTACATGATAATGTAGATATATATATAGTAATAAAAAACTATAGCTTACTGGAATTAGTGGGACGAATCATAACTTACGGGGAAGCAAATTGTCACGTTAGTATAGGTGACACTATCATACAACACACAATTCACATAGTTCCGATGACATTTCAGTTACAAGCAGATGGCATATTAGGTATAGACCTTTTGAATAAATTAGATGCCACGATAGATTGCGTAAACAAAACGATCGAAATATTACCAATTACGACAACACATCTGAACGAATTTAAACTCGATACACAACATTTAAATGCGGAAGAGACGAGCGTACTCTTAAACATGTGTGCTAATTACAACGATGTATTTAGGAAACCGGGGCAGCACTTATCACACACAAATACTGTAAAACACGAAATTCCGGTAGACCCAGGTCAAACACCCATTAACCAGAGACCTTATCGATTGCCCGAATCACAGAAACTGGTGGTAGCTGAACATATACCCGAATTAAAATCTAACGGTATTATAAGAGAAAGTGTATCGCCATGGAATGCACCTATCAAAATTGTTTCTAAGAAAAGTACTGATGGAACACCTAAGACCAGATTCTGTACTGACTATAGAAGATTAAATGAAGTAACCAAGGGCGACGCTCACCCATTGCCGAACATTACAGAAATATTAGATCAATTGGGGGGAATGCGATACTTTTACACTCTAGACTTATCGTCAGGTTTCCACCAGATTGAAATAAAAGAAACTGATAAAGAGAAAACCGCTTTTAGTACTCCACAAGGACATTTTGAGTATGAATGAATGCCTTTTAGGCTAAAGGGTGCGCCAGCCACATTTCAGCGTCTCATGAACGAAGTTTTACAAGAACTAATCAGATCAATCGCTCCTGTATATATAGACGACATTGTTTGTTACGGAAAAAACCTCGAAGAAAGTATACAGAATTTAGAGACTGTATTCCAGAGGCTGAGGGAACACACATTGTTAGTTAACCCAGAAAAGTGTTCACTACTGTGTGATAGCGTAACTTACTTAGGGCATGTAATAAGTAGAGAGGGTGTATCTCCAGACCCTTCAAAAATAGAAGCTGTTACAAAATTTCCGATTCCAAAAAACGTTAAGGATTTGAAAAGTTTCTTAGGTTTACCTGGTTACTATAGGAAATTCATAAAGAACTTCGCTAAAATAGCAAGACCATTAAACTATCTGTTTAAAGATAATATTGAATTTAAGTGGGGACAAGAGCAAAACAAAGCTTTCGAAACTCTAAAAACTATACTAACTAGTAAACCTCTTTTACAATACCCTAATTTTAAAAAAGAGTTCATCTTGACAACAGATGCATTGAAAGAAGCTGTAGGGGCCATTCTATCACAAGGACCGATAGGAAGCGATAAACCTATAGCATATGCCAGTAGAACTTTAAATAAAGCTGAACAAAATTACTCAACAATCGAACAAGAACTATTGGCAATAGTATGGGGAACAAGACAATTCCGTCCTTACCTATGGGGCCAGCATTTCAACGTAATCACAGATCATCGACTGCTAAAATGGTTAATCAGTCTGAAGGATCCAGGTAGCCGATTAACCAGATGGACAATAAAACTGAGTGAATACGACTTTGAAATAATACACAGACCAGGTAAAAGTAACCAAAATGCTGATGCACTTAGTCGTGTAATAATAGTAAAAGTAGATATATCGCCACAAGAAATATTAGCCAACCAGCAATCGGAAGATGATATAAAAGAAATCAACAGAACTCTGAGTAAATATGAGAAGGATGATCAAGGATGTATATATTACGTAGACAAAAGAAACCATAGGAGGTTAGCAGTACCAAAAGACAACACAGAAAAAATAATGAAAGCATATCACAACACACCTTTTGGGGGCCATCAAGGCATTGACTGAACTACAGAGGTAATCAAGGAACGATATTAATGGAAAAATATGAGTCGTGATATAGAGAATTTTGTGCTCATGTGTAAAAATTGTAACGAGAGAAAAACTTCAGCTAATGATAGAGCAGTAGCACCAATGCAGATAACGAGATGCCTGTAACCAAGCCATTTCAGAAGGTTGCCATGGATATAGTGGGGCCATTACCAAAAACTCATGCTGGGAATCAATAAATCCTCACCTTTCAAGACCACTTTTCTAAGTATCCAGAGGCTTTCGCTCTACCAGACCAAAGGGCCACAACCATAGCAAGAATATTTGTAGAAGAGATAGTGTGCGGACATGGAACACCAGAGAAATTACTCACAGATCAAGGGACAAATTTCACCAGTGCGCTATTCCGAGAGATATGCAAACTTTTAGATATAGAAAAACTACAGACTACTGCATACCACCCGCAGACAAACGGTATAGTTGAGCGAAGCCACCAAACAATAATGATGGGTCTGAGTCAATTCATTAGTAATGACCAAAAGGATTGGGACGTGTGGTTACCGTATGTCATGATGACGTACAGATGCACTCTGCATAGTATGACAAAATACTCTCCGTATTATTTGCTGCACGGGAGAGAGATGCGATTACCGACTGACTGAATGAGAGAAGAAGTTCAACGGGATTTAAGTGAAGACGACTTAGTCCAAGAAATCAAATGAAGAATGCAGATAGCAACGAGTGATAGATGCATCTCAACGCAGAAAAGAGAACAGCAAGATGCAATATGATATAAAGGCTAGGGAGAAAAGATACAACGTTGGTGACAAAGTTCTATTACACCAACCGTTAGTTAGATGAGGCCGAAGCAAGAAACTGTCTAAACCGTGGATAGGACCTTATACCATTATTGAAATAAATTATAGTGTAAATGTTACTATAAAGTGTGGTAAATGTATGCAAAAGGTACATGTAAATAGAATTAAACCTTTCAGAGAAAGTAACTAAAATTTCAACGTCTCGTTCCAGATAATGATGATATTCACCTTCGTGATGATACTACTGTCAGGAGCGCAAGGTCGACGGTACAACATACAACTCCTCGAGGATAAACCAGGATTACACTTTACCGAGCAGTACCAGTTTTTACTCACCTCAGAGCACTGGGTTATCGCTATAGACACTGACCTAAGGGAACTTGAGGCTAAACTCAGCCAGATTGATTTAATATGGGAGGAAACCGCAGTTCTGCGCAACGCCAGTGACTTAATGATTTGGGCTGGACCATACTTTGAAAAATCATGGAACGCTATCAAACGGACAACTAAGAGGGTCAAACAGTTATACGATATTGTTGGAGCTAGCGACATGATCGCACGGTCTAAACGGGGAATCTTTAATACAGTTGGATTTGGGTTAAAAACGTTATTCGGGACTATGGATAGCGACGATGCCGAATAATTTAACGAAAAAAATAAGCACGCTTGACAGTAATCAACATCGCGTATACCAGCTAGAGAAAGACCAATTAACAGTAGTTAAGAATACATTAACTGCTATCAATCATACGATGCGTGATTTCAAAAATAACCAACATGTTATACTAAGAACCGAGGACTACCTTAAGCAATTGCAAGACCTAAATAGAGAAGGAATCAAGAAAGTAGAAGACGTCATGATAAAATGATCCAGGGCTATGGATGCTCTGAAATTCATTGAAATTGCGTGTAACGATATAGACAAGGAAGTAACTAGATTTTATCTAGGGATTGATGCTATGAGACAAGGGAAACTAAGTACAATGTTAATATCACCTGAAACTCTTAGTACTTATTTATTTACTATAAGCATTAAGCTAAGAACTGGTTCCACACTACCTATAGTGGTTACTCCTCAAACAATACACTCGTATTATGAAATTACCGAAGCGATGGCTTGGCTTGTAGATGACAATATCATCCAAACTTTCCTAAGAATTCCTCTTAAACATGTTAACCGAACTTATAACTTGTATGATGTATTACCTATACCCAATCCTACTCCAAAAGCGAAAGAAAATTTCCTTTACACCTTCATTAATCCGGGAATGGATTTCCTTGCCATATCCATAAGTGAACAGCATTTCATTCCTATGACTCAGAGACAGATAGATGACTGCAAGGGCGGCAACGTGAAAATCTGCAATAAACCGACCGTTGTTAATCACCTAAGTTCTGGACTTGAGACTTGTGAAATCGCCTACTATAAGGGAGTAACGCCGCCACTAAGCAGATGCGACATGAGGATAACACGTAGGAACGTCCATGTGGATGGAGATTCCAGGTACATCAGGATGGATGTTTGTAATTCCGAAAGAAGAAAGTCTCATCGTCACCTGCCTTGGACCCAACGGACATCCAGAGCTTGATGGAACAGAATGGATACAAGGAACTGGAATACTGACGTTACCAGCTAAATGCCAGATGGTTGGATCTATGTTCACCATTTACAGTAGAGTAGCCTATAGATCAGTTGAGAAACTTAATGTAAGTGATGTAATAAAAATACCTACTGCTAAAGCTCATAAGTTAAATATTAGTAATGAAATGTATGATATAATCTCTAAAAATATGGCTAATGATAATAATCACTTGAGATACGTAACTAATAGATTTCAAGATTTAAAAGCAGCCAGTATAAAATTAAACATGTTAGATGACATAATGAAGCAATATGAACCTGATAATTACATTCCTGAACCAAGACACTATGTATCAATTATTGTTCTAATTATTCTTATAGGGTTAGCTTGGTATTTTAGAGTAGACAAATTGTGTTCTAACAAGAAAAGGAGAGTTCAAACTACTCCCTATTACTTTTAAAAAGAATAAGACTGAGCCTACAGTAGATTTAGAAGCTGACGAATTAGATGATACGTCTTTAGAAGATAGGATAAAAATGAATAGAAGAAAATAAAACAAGGAGCAATAAGTCCTTATAGACTCATTGTCTTTGACTTAAGGGGGAGGTGTTGTATATTTTAAGTATTATCATTTAGTTTTGTTTTTGTATCGCTGCTAGTTACCGAAATAGTTGTTATGTTCAAAGTTGTTATTTAAAAGAAAACACCTTGAGGCTCCCCTTTCGCTAGTGAAAGTGAGTTTTGGCTAAACTCGTCACTCTTAAAAATTGTAAATAGGTTTCATTTAGTAAACAACTAAACAGTATATAAATGGAACAAAATGTCCAAACACTTATCACTCCCAGAGGGTTGCAGTACGAGAGGGTCACAGTACGACAGATTGTCAGTGACAGGCTTGTTGAATAGTTGACTAGATGTAAACTAGGTAAAGTAGAGAATTAATTTATAATTGTATGTAAAGAAGTTGTTAAAGTGTTAATGAAGAGTCAGTATTATAAAGTAACAAAGAATAGAATCTCAGAAGAGTTAATGTAAAAGGAAATTAATTGTACTTATTGTGAAATAGAATAACTAGTAGCATTGCATTGTATCAAGTAATTCTCTGATGTTAGAATAAATCATTCTTTTGGTATCTTTTGAATTTCTCAATTCTTAATTGGGCAACATACTCGTATTAAAATTTGCTTAGCCACTCGAGCAAATAGTAAACTGTAATTACCTTCGTATAGTTTGGTAACACAATTATCCCTTTGTTTCATGGAATCTCACCACAATCAGGCAACTGTCCACTCAGTTCAAAATAACTTCTATCAATTGTACTTACTTGTTACTTTCCAATTTGTGTCCATGGATTACTTTCAATTTCTTCAGAAAGTTAAGTGACACCAGGGGAAATGAACGAACAATCTTCAAGTACCCATGAATCTCTTCTATCATTTTTAGATTTTCCTCCAACTCTTTTACTACATTTACTGTAACAGAATTACATACTTGTTTTTGATTTTATGTTTGTGTGTTTGTGTATACATACTTGTCTTAAGTATTAACAATAAAATTAAATGTGCAGAAATAATGTATTATGCAAATGCACTAGGGTGAGTAATGCTTATTTATTATACAGAGGTAGCTTAAAAAGTTTCTGGAATTAGTTTATTTTACAAAAACCTATCTCCATTAAAAGTTTAACATTATATTTTCTTCAAAGTAGTTTCCTTTGGCAGCTTCACACTTTTGCCAATGTCCATAAAGTTCTTGAAAATGTTCTTGGAATTAATTCTTAGAAACATCCTTCAGCTGCTTTGTCACTTTGGTGCTTATGCCAGTAGTAGAAACCTGATGATAGAAATTAAACAGTGGCTTAGAGATACACAGTGTAACAAACACCTAGTTGTGAGGCTAACAAAATTTTCATTTATTTCGCACATGGGCCACAACAGTCTTGTAGAGTATTTCATGGTGTGAACATCAGCTGCAACAAGACTGGCGAGAGCAATTTTAACACTTTAAACTCTATTGGTAGTTGTGAAAATTAATAGTACGAAACTCCAGTATTAACTGTTTAATCAGAAGTGGTGAAGACTAATTCTTAAAATTGATTTGTTGGTGTTAAGGAACTATTTCAAGTAATAGTGTTGTATAATATCCATAAGGTTGATCTTTAATAAATGAAAAACAAGACACATTTATCTGTCTAACCAACAAATTTATTATACGAGGGCTGTCCAGAAAGTAACTTACGTTTCAGTGTGGGCGGCAATGGGGATGGGCTAGCGCCGCCATCTTGGTGACACGGGAGGCATGACTCAGTACGCATCCAGCTCGGGCCGGTATAGGTCTGTGTTGTGTTTCTGTGCTTCAATAATAATTTTTAAAGTGAGTGCTGCGATTGAAAATCCCGCGATCTGTGAAGTGCGCTCAGTAATACAATTTCTGCAAGCAGAAAACTGCAGACTGGTGGACATTAATCGGCGACTGTGTGAGGTGTATGGGAAGAATGTAATGAGTGTGGGAGGAGTAAGGCAGTGGTGTGTTCTGTTTAAAAATGGCCGCACCAATGTGCACGATGATGAGAGGAGTGGCTGGCTGAGTGTTCTTACTGACAAATTGGTGGAGAAAATCAATAAAAAAATCCGTGAAAATCGCCGCTTTACGATTACTGAGTTTCTTCAAATTTCACGTAGTTTGCTTCATGAAGTTGTCACGATAAAGCTTGATTACCATAAGTTTTGTGCGCGATGGGTCCCGAAAATGCTTACAGAAATGCACAAAAACCAGTGGATGGCATCAGCATTGTCATTTCTTCATGTCTACAACAAGGATGGTGATTCTCTACTGGACCGTATTGTAACGGGGGATGAAACCTGGGTTAGGTACATTAATTGTGAAACAAAAAATCAATCCATGGAATGGGGCCATACTCGCTCGCCCAAAAAACCGAGGAAGTGTGTGCAGACCTTGTCAGCAAGGAAAATAATGGCGACAGTTTTTTGGGACAGAAAAGGGGTTCTCCTGGTAGAGTTTATGGAACGCGGTACCACAATCAACTCCGAGGTTTACTGTGAAACCTTAAAAAAGCTGTGGAGAGCAATCCAAAACAAGCGACGCGGTAAGTTGAGCTCCGGGGTATTGTTCTTCCACGACAACGCCCGACCGCATACAGCATCACGAACGCAAGAACGTCTGGGAAAGTTTGGATGGGAGCTTTTCAATCATCCCCAATACAGCCCTGATCTGGCACCGAGCGATTATCACCTGTTCATGCGTATGAAAAAGTGGCTGCAACACAGTGCTTTGAAGACGACGAAGAGCTGAAGGCGGG
Organism: Magicicada septendecula; assembly: GCA_034769895.1. Classification (NCBI taxonomy): domain Eukaryota; kingdom Metazoa; phylum Arthropoda; class Insecta; order Hemiptera; family Cicadidae; genus Magicicada; species Magicicada septendecula. The sequence goes on along the minus strand of CM068367.1, from coordinate 1,029,090,445 downwards.
CGTTAATGAATGGCTGAAATCACAGGCAGCAGATTTTTACGATGAGGGCTTTCAAAAACTCGTAAATCATTACGGTAAGTGGTTTACCTTGAATGGCGACTATGTGGAAAAATAGTCTAAGAATGTAGTTTTCAACTGTGTAAATAAAAAATGTTTCTTTCGTTTTTTAATTTATTTATTCTAAAACGTAAGTTACTTTCTGGACAGCCCTCTTATTTAAAATTACTGTCATTAATACCAGCTTTCTATGCTTTTTGACATATTATTATTATTAATTAATTAAACACGATTTCTACCAGAAGACAATTATAAGCTAATATCTCTATATCTCAGGGTTCCTTTGAATTTCTGTATCGAAGCATGAATTAATACTTACAACTAGTTACTTATTATATTACAAAATATATGTATTCAAATGGATTCATTTAAAATATAAATGAATATAATTACTTGAAGTTATGTTTTGTGAAAATGTACGTATTTCACTTTTATATTCTAATCATATGAATTTAAGTTTTAATGTGCAATTCATATGCGAGTTCTTTTAGAAGGACAGACAGGTGTATCATAAAATAGTATTAGTACATAACATTTTTTTACTGTTGGTATGCATAATCCAGTCTACGGTGGGCAGATGTACTGTGATCTCATCTCCGGCTCCTTAGGTGCGTCTAGTAGATGTTGATTCTCTCCCGGCTTCTTTGAACACAGGATCATTTGGATGAATCATAGTGTGGTTCGCTCTCGTAGTGACTGATTCGTAAACACTTTAATCACTACACTCTACCTAAGTATATCTGGTTTCTTGCGATCTTTACTTTAGTGTAAATACTGTTCACTAGTTACAACGGTTACTCTCATTACGTTAATTTACATTTTGCAAAGTAGTTTTTCCGTTTCAATAGTTTAGATATCATTAGTAACACTTGATATAATCCGATTCTCACGAGTCACAAAACTAACACATGCTAGACTCTCTCGATTTTACTTCATACTAACAAAACTCTCAGTTCTCACTCTTTCAATATTTAAATACATTACACAAACTGTTCACTCATGTTGCCTCTAAGAAAAATTAAAGTAGACTCTCTTGATCGTGCCTTAGTTAATTGTATATATTCAACACACATAATTCCCCCACTAGTTTCCTAATTTTCACTTTGCTCAGTTTTAATTGGTCCTTCTCTCTCTTCTTCCAGCAAATTTCGCTCCTGGAAACACACCTACCTCCAAAGCTGTTTTCTGATAGGTAAACTCTGTTCCCCGTTTCTTTCTTATCCTTAGTTCAATCACCTCTGCAGTGGCCTTCTCGGTATATCATAATCGTAAATCTCCCTGACGTTTTTATATGCCTTTTAGCCAGAACAACCCCTTAGTTTCTCCTAGCGTCCAGTTACCCTGTTGATTTACGATACGTCCATATACATGCACGTCGACGTTGAAGAATTTCACACTCTTTTGTACTAACTTCCTTTCCTCTCCTTGTTTCTCTCCATACAATGTCATTGCAAGCACCGACAGTTTTTTTTTTTTTTTTTTAAGGGAAATAACTTTTAAGTGGGAGTAATTCACGCATTCATGCATTGGGTCGGCGCAACTTACTGTTCAAGAATGAATGTCGGGCCTACATCCGTGTTGTTGTTTTCCTTTATGAGTCAATTTCAAGTGAAAAACACATAAAAGTCAGCTGGTGCCAAGTCATGAGAGAACTGTGGATGTTCAAGACATGTTACACTGTGCCACACAAGGTACTCCTTGACCAGGATGTACTGATGTTCTGGTGCACAGTCATGCAAAAAAATCCCTCTTTTTTATGTTTTCCATTTCAGAGGATATTTCCTATTTATAGCATATAGTATTCCTTGCTCAATGATTAATCTTGTTGAATGAACTCATGGTAGAAATGAAATGATGATCTGAGAATGAAATAATCCAACACAACTTTACCTTTACCCTTGTCTAAACAAAATTTCTGATCCATGTTTTTCGGTATCTAGGCCACTTATATATAATTAGTAAAATAGTTTACCTTTTTCTTGTCCGTCTGGTGGCCTTTTCTCTATATTTAATTCTACGCGTTTCGGGACATATGCCCCATCATCAGGAATATCCCTTGGTGAAGTTCGTCGATCATTAAAATATTAAAAACACTTTATATACAATTTTACACATAACAATAAATATAATATAAACATAAAAAACACACATAAAATCCCCAAACTTGAGACACACGCGATATCGGTGGTGCACACCACGACATGCTATAGTCGACTGCCATGTCGTGGTGCGTACCACCGATATCGCGTGTGTCTCAAGTTTGGGGATTTTATGTGTTTTTTATGTTTATATTATATTTATTGTTATGTGTAAAATTGTATATAAAGTGTTTTTAATATTTTAATGATCGACGAACTTCACCAAGGGGTATTCCTGATGATGGGGCATATGTCCCGGAACGCGTAGAATTAAATATAGAGAAAAGGCCACCAGACGGGCAAGAAAAAGGTAAACTATTTTACTAAAATTTCTGAGTCTCAGGAGACAATTTCATTTCCATTCCAATGAGTAGTCGTTTGTTGCACATCATATAAAAACCACAGCATCCTGTGATTATAATGTGCAGAAAATTTTTATTTTACCAGCTGTAGTAGTCAGACCTCCTACCAGTTATTATTCATGTTACTTTCTGACCTGCAAATAACATCTTTGGAGCAACGTGTTACAAATCTGATGCATTTTCAGATTTTTACGAAAAATACTGTGTAAATTTCCCACTGATAATCCAAGTTCTATCACTATTTCCTTAACAAATTTCCTTCTGTCGCTTTGAACAATCAATGATTCATCATTTATTACATGTAGATGGGAAACTAGTATGTACATAATCGTCGACACTAACATGACTCTCATGAAACGTGTGTGTCACTTGGGTATTTCTGTTCTGTCACTCTTGCTAGTGCATTATATATTTTTCCAAGCAACATTATTTCTCTGACCATGATTTTTGAAGCATTTTGTTTTGTTGTGTTTCAATTCAATGATTCCATCTTTGTCTGGTGCTAAAAGCAATAAACTTTCACTAAGAGAACAGTGTACATAGTAGGCCAATATAGCATATAGCCTATTTAACATAAGTATCAGTCACCACTTATTTCTGCAGCTCTTCTTATATAATAATTGTGTAATCCTATATTTTGTGTTTCCTCATCTCTAAATGTCTACATATTTGCCCAACAGCACAATTTGTGAATAACAACAAAATAACAAAACAAACCAAATTTTTGTAGCTTACATATACAGAATAACAACTGTTGATGAACCTTTCAGAAAAAAAATGTTAAAAAGTAATTAAAATTATTTTATATAAATATATGTACGTGAATGTCTGTGTGTTTTATGTTATAAAGTATACTCTAACATGGAAAGATACAGTTGTGTTTCTAAATGCAATCTTATACATACAATATAATAAGAACTGTACACTTTAAAATTATACAGTCAACTGTGTTGATAGAAAAATATTCCATTTTACTCTTCCAAAATGTATTAACTGAAACATTTAATATTCAACTTGTTAAAAATACAGAATTATTTTGGTTATCTCCATGTTCTATAGGGAATGACAGCATAGTGACAGGACAAAAAATAGTATTTGAGTCACCTGTAAATCAAAAAGGTGTGATGTGTGTGAACTGGTATATAATTTCATTTACTATGCTTACTTTGGTGTTATTTATACATCCTCCCTGTTAACAAAATAAAGGTCAATGGCCTTTTTAGGTTCTGACATCGTTGCCTGTTTCTTCCCATATCCTTTTCCTGTCATTTCCTGCATATTGTAGCAGCTTGTCTTCATTTTATATTGCAGACATCTGTATTATTTTCTATTATTTATAGTGACTGCAGCTGTTTTAATCCTGCTTGCCTATTTTCTTCAGTCATGATGTTATTCTTGCCTTCATAATCATCGCTGTACCATTCTTTGTTTCTGTTCTCTTTGTTAGTTTTGTTTTTCTGCTGCTTCCAGTCTATTTCTGTCGTCAGTTTCAGTACATTCTCTTAGCTTTATGAGTATCCTTAATTGGTATGTACATTTGTTTTAAATAACAGTGCCAAATTCGCATCCTATTTGTTTCTTCCATTTGTTAACAGTGCAATTTTTTGTCTTGACCTGACTTCTGTAAGCAATGATTGAATATTATTTGATCCCATGAAAAGTGAATAATAAGTTACATAATGTCTATTACTTTTAAGCTTATAAATTAAATTAATGACAAAAATAAAGCTTGTCATGGTAACCACTGATGTTGCTTGTTACTTATAATTTTTGGTTAAACAATTACTTTGTAGCATATACTAACTTAATTTATTAAAAAACTGTGTGTGTGTGTGTGTGTGTGTGTGTACGTCTGTGTGTGCGTGAAAACAGTAGGTCACCACTTATTATTACATACAATATAACACCTAACATCACACCATGCTGAAAAATAGAGAAAGAGAAAACTACACACATTACAAGGACAATCACATACAAATTACTGTGCCAGAAAAAATTATTCCAGAAAAGGGAAACACGAACGCTAACACACACACACACACACACACACACACACACACACACACACACACACACACACACACACACGTGCGCGCACATCAGATATCAATTATTTGTCATTGGTTATATATCATACTGCGCTCTCTATTAGATTGTAAAATTAAAAAAAAAACAGGTAGTTGATTTCATTTCAAAATACAATTTAACAATGTAGTTAGTGTGTGTGCTATTTGTACAGTGGGAGTTGCAACTCTCATACAAAATATGAATTTTAATAATAACTCTTGCATTTAATTAAGGTATGACATTATATTTGACTTCTACTGTACTAAATATACTTTAATACTGTAATTGACTAATTTAAATTGAGTTCTACTGTATGTATAAATATACTTTTACTGGAGATTGAAATAAGGTTTAAGCAGAATGGTTAGTATCAAGTAAGATTGGTACCATAGTTAACAATCCAAAACATTCGCCTACAGTTCAAGTAAAAGCAACTACTTTCTGAAGGCATCAATAATGCTTCACTCCCATGTTTTTTTGTCTGTTTCAACATCACTGGGATTGTTGTATTTTTCTTAATTTGATTACCTATTTAAATAATTCCCAGAGAAGGATTTCAATGACATTAAAGCTGCTGCAATACAACTTTGACAAGCACTGTGACACAACGTGGCTAGTGACAAATTTATTTTATGCACCGAATATATTAAATTTATTATAAATCCTAAGATTATAAATATTAAGATCATAAGAAATTTAATTCACACTGACTCCTCTGAATAAAAGGACAAAAGAACAAAGCATAAATGAAAACAGATATAAAAATGAACATAAAAATGTTGTTTTCATGAGGCATTGTAAAATAAGAATATTGTCACATAAGCAACAATAATTTTATTTTCTTGCTGTATGTATGTAGTAATACTTTGCCCTAGTGTTGTGAAATCCATAACGGTATCCTGATTCACTAGTGAGAAGATGGTATCCTGATATGACATTCAGATTTATGTAAAATGTATGTCAGAACAGCACTCATTAAAAGAACATCTTAATACAAATAGTCTTCTATTTCAGTGACTTGTGTTTAGCTGGGTAATTCTACTGCTGTTATAAAAAGACTATAAGAATCAACTATCATAATTATGAGTAGTCAGCATCAGTTCTGTATAATCCTTCCAATTTCTTCAGCAATCCATTCAAATTTACATACGAGTATACACAATCTTTTAATTATGTATATGAGTATGTGAAATGTTTATACCAGTAATTTTAAGTATGTTATTCGATAAACTTGCCAATTTTAGCTGATTGCCAATATGAAAACTGATTTTGGAGAATAAATTACCAAAATCAACAGACATTGAGTTCTCTATAGCTCAGGAAGGAATGCAAAACATTACTTGATTCTGATTGAATTTACGGCAGTTATCGTTCGTCATAGAAAAAATTACCCTTGTTAAAAATAAAACGTTGCAGGTAAACTACCCCTTTTTCTTAACCGATCTTCAACAAAATCAATAGACCTTGAGTTCTGTATAATTCAAAAAGGTATGCAAAAAAATAGTTGATTTTGTTTGAATTTACGGCAGTTATCATTCGTCGTAGACAAAATTACCCTTGTTAAAACATAAAATGTTGCAGGTAAACTACCCCTTTCCCTTAACTGATCTTCACCAAAAAACAAATCTTGAGAACTCTACAATTCAGGGCTGTATCCAAAACATTATTTGATTCTGTTTGAATTTGCGGCTGTTATCGTTTGACACAGAAAAAAATTACCCTTGATAAGAAAAACGTTGCAGGTAAACTACCCCTTCCCCTTAACCGATCTTCACCAAAAACAATAGGTCTTGAGAACTCTACAATTCAGGGCTGTATGCAAAACATTAGTATATTCTGTTTTAATGTACGGCAGTTATCGTTCGTCATAGAAAAAATACTCTTGTTAAAACATACAACGTTGCAGGTAAACTACCCCTTTCCCTTAACCGATCTTCAACAAAATCAACAGACCTTGAGTTCTGTATAATTCAAAAAGTATGCAGAAGAGTAGTTGATACTGTTTTAATGTACGGCAGTTATCGTTCGTCATAAAAAAATTTACCCTTGTTAAAACATAAAATGTTGCAGGTAAATTACCCTATTCCCTTAACCGATCTTTACCAAACCCAACAGGTCTGGAGAACTCTACAATTCAGGGCTGTATGCAAAATATTGTTTGATTATGTTTGAATTTGCGGCTGTTATCGTTTTCCATAAAAAATACCCTTGTTAAAAAAAAAACGTGGCAGGTAAACTACCCCTTTCCCTTAACCGATCTTCACCAAAAACAATAGGTCTTGAGTACTCTACAAATCAGGGCTGTATGCAAAAACTTATTTCATTCTGTTTGAATTTGCGGCTGTTATCGTTTGCCATAGAAAATACCCTTTTCAAACATAAAACGTTGCCAGTAAACTACCCCTTCCCCTTAACCGCTCTTCACCAAAAACAATAGGTCTTGAGAACTCTATAATTCAGGGCAGTATGCAAAAAATTATTTGATTATGTTTGAATTTGCGGCTGTTATCGTTTGCCATAGAAAATACCCTTGTTAAAACATAAAATGTTGCAGGTAAACTACACCTTTCCCTTAACCGATCTTTACCAAAATCAATAGGTTTTGAGAACTCTACAATTAAGGTCTGTATGCAAAATATTATTTGATTGTGTTTGAATTTGCGGATGTTATTGTTTGCCATAGAAACAAATTACCCTTGATTAAAAAAAATATGTTGCAGGTAAACTACCTTTTTCCCTTAACCGATCTTCACCAAACACAATAGGTCTTGAGTACTCTACAAATCAGGGCTGCATGCAAAAAATTATTTGATTTTGTTTGAATTTGCGGCTGTTATCGTTTGCTATAGAAACAAAATCTACACACACATACACACACACACACACACACACTTTTCGAAAAACGACTTTTTTTCATGTTTTGAGTGTAGTACAATCAGAATCTGCAATAATCTCGAACACGATTTTTTTTGCCATCACCATACTTCCATTTCCTTATGGAACATGGAAGTAAATATCGGTATGGAGAACCATACATGACTTCCATGTTCTAAGATTTATATTTAAAATCATATTCGAAATGAAATATTTCCATAGAAACTACGTCTTTCTACTTATTGCTTCAGCATTAACCACAGTACTGTGGTCACTAACGTATACCACCTCACGTTTTTGCACTCGATTTTCACCGATGATGGCAGTCGATGGCACTGCGGAAAAGTCTGGTTTTGCAGAAAACATTGGACTACGGCTGAAGAGCCCGGGAAGCAATTTTAACAAAAAAACTACTTCTTTGTTGCCGATAACGTAGTACACATACAAAAAATTCTCCCCTCCACCTTCAACTATAATTTTTAATAATAGAAAATTACCCCCACCCCGTTCACCTAACTTCTTCATTTATAGATATTTCATCTACGTTTCTACAGTGGATTACTATGAGCTTCTTATCAGGATACTTTATTTATAAAAATTAAGTACTTTACTCTTGTTAAATCATAAAATGTTTCAGGTAAACTACCCCTTTCTCTTAACCGATCTTCTCCAAAATCAACAGACCTTCCGTCCTCTACAATTCAGGGAAGCATGCAAAAAAATATTGCTTCTGTTTGAATGTGCAGCAGTTATCGTTCGTCATGGAAACATTTCTCTTGTTACAACATAAAATGTTGCAGGTAAACTACCCCTTTCCCTTTACTGATCTTCACCAAAATCAATAGACCTTGAGCTCTCTGCAACTCAGGAAAGGGTGCAAAAAATTATTTGATTCTCGTTGAATTTTTAGCAGTTATCGTTCATCAAAAAAGAATTACCCTTTTTAAAACATAAAACGTTGCTGATAAACAACCCCTTCCCTCAACCGATCTTCAACAAAATCAACAGACCTTGAGTTCTCTTCCGTTCAAAAAGGTATGCAAAAACCTAGTTGATTCTGTTTGAATTTACGGCAGTTATCGTTCGTCATATAAAAAATTACCCTTGTTAAAACATAAAATGTTGCTGGTAAACTACCCCTTTCCCTTAACCGATCTTCACCAACACCAATAGGTATTGAGAACTCTACAATACAGGTCTGTATGCAAAACATCATTTGATTCTGTTTGAATTTGCGGCTGTTATCGTTTACTATAGAAAAAAATTACCGCTGATAAAAAACCGTTGCAGGTAAACTACCCCTTTCCTTTAACTGATCTTCACCAAATCGACTGGTCTTGGATACGCTACAATTCAGGCCTGTATGCAAACAATTATTTGATTCTGTTTGAATCTGCGGCTGTTATCGTTTGCCATAGAAAACACCCTTGATAAAACATAAAACGTTGCTAGTAAACTACCCTATTCCATTAACCGATCTTCACCAAAAACAATAGGTCTTGAGAACTCTACAATTCAGGGCTGTATGCAAAACATTAGTATATTCTGTTTTAATGTACGGCAGTTATCGTTCGTCATAGAAACAATACTCTTGTTAAAACATACAACGTTGCAGGTAAACTACCCCTTTCCCTTAACTGATCTTCAACAAAATCAACAGACCTTGAGTTCTGTATAATTCAAAAAGGTATGCAGAAGAGTAATTGATTCTGTTTTAATGTACGGCAGTTACCGTTCGTCAAAAAAAAAATTACCCTTGATAAAACATAAAATGTTGCTGGTAAACAACCCTATTCCCTTAACCGATCTTCACCAAAACCAACAGGTCTTGAGAACTCTGCATTTCAGGGCTGTATGCAAAATATTATATGATTCTGTTTGAATTTGCGGCTGTTATCGTTTGCCATAAAAAATACCCTTGATAAAACAAAAAACGTGCTGGTAAACTACCCCTTTCCCTTAACCGATCTTCACCAAAAACAATAGGTCTTTAGTACTCAACAAAACAGGACTGTATGCAAAAACGTATTTGATTCTGTTTGAATTTGCGGCTCTTATCGTTTGCCATAAAAAATACCTTTTTAAAACATAAAACGTTGCAGGTAAACCACCCCTTTCCCTTAACCGATCTTCACCAACACCAATAGGTATTGAGAACTCTACAATATAGGGCTGTATGCAAAATAGTATATGATTTTGTTGAAATTTGCGGCTGTTATCATTTCGCATACAAAATACCCTTGATAAAACAAAAAACGTGGCAGGTAAACTACCCCTTCCGATTAACCGATCTTCACCAAAAACAATAGGTCTTTAATACTCAAGAAATTAGGGCTGTTTGCAAAAACTTATTTGATTCTGTTTGAATTTGCGGCTTTTATCGTTTGCCATAGAAAATACCCTTTGAAACAAAACATTGCAGGTAAACTACCCCTTTCCCTTAACCGATCTTCACCAAAAACAAAAGATCTTGAGAACTCCACAATTCAGGGCAGTATGCAAAACATTATTTGATTATGTTTGAATTTGCGGCTGTTATCGTATGCCATAGAAAATACCCTTGTTAAAACATAAAACGTTGCAGGTAAACTACCCCTTTCCCTTAACCGATGTTTACCAAAATCAACAGATCGTGAGAACTCTACAACTCAGGGCTGTATGCGAAACATTATTTGATTCTGTTTGAATTTGCGGCTGTTATCGTTTGTCAAACAAACAAAATTACCCTTGATAAAAAAAAACCGTTGCAGGTAAACTACCCCTTTTCCTCAACCGATCTTCACCAAAAACAATAGGTCGCGAGTACTCTACAAATCAGGGCTGTATGTAAAAAATTATTTGATTCTGTTTGAATTTGCGGCTGTTATCGTTTGCCATAGAAAAAAATCTACAGACACACGCACAGACAGACACACACACACACACACAGACACTTTTCGAAAAATGACTTTTTTTCATGTTTTAAGTGTAGTACAATCATATTCTGCAATAATCTCGAACACGATTTTTTTTGCCATCACCATACTTCCATTTCCTTAAGGAACATGGAAGTAAATGTCGGCTTCCATGATACATGACTTCCATATTCTAAGATTTATATTTAAATCTTAATATCGCCTGCCAAGCGCGATATATTTTGTCTTATACGTGATGTACATTAAAATGAAAAAATTTTAATTTTATTGCTTGGCAACAAAATTATTTTATTTTTAACAATTACCATTGTTTGAAAAAGTTTAAATAAATTTTCAAGTACTTTACTCTTGTTAAAACGTAAAACGTTGCAGGTAAACTACCCCTTCCCCTTAACCGATCTTCACCAAAATCGAAAGTCCTTGAGACCTCTACAATTCAGGGATGTATGCAAAAAATTATTTGATTCTGTTTGAATTTGCGGCAGTTATCGTTTGCCATAGAAAATACTCTTGATAAAAAAACGTTGCAGGTAAACTACCCCTTCCCCTTAACCGATCTTCACCAAAAACAATAGGTCTTGAGTACTCTACAAATCAGGGCTGTATGCAAAACATTATTTGATTCTGTTTGAATCTGCGGCTGTTATCGTTTGCCATAGAAAATACCCTTGTTAAAAAAACGTTGCAGGTAAACTACCCCTTTCCCTCAACCGATCTTCACCAAAAACAATAGGTCTTGAGAACTCTACAATTTAGGGCTGTATGCAAATAATCTTTTGATTCTGTTTGAATTTGCGGCTGTTATTGTTTGCCAAAAAAAGAAAAAATTCCCTTGATAAAAAAAAACCGTTGCAGGTAAACTACCCCTTTCCCTCAACCGATCTTCACCAAAAACAATAGGTCACGAGTACTCTACAAATCAGGGCTGTATGCAAAAAATTATTTGATTCTGTTTGAATTTGCGGCAGTTATCGTTTGCCATAGAAAAAACATCTACAGACACACAGACACACAGACACACACACACACACACACACACACACACACTTTTTGGAAAACGACTTTTTTTCATGTTTTGAGTGTAGTAGAATCAGAATCTGCAATAATCTCGAACACGATTTTTTTTGCCATCACCATACTTCCATTCCTTAAGGAATATGGAAGTAATAAAAAATTACCCTTGATAAAAAACCGTTACAGGTAAACTACCCCTGTCCCTTAACCGATCTTCACCAAAAACGACAGGTCTTGAGAACTCTACAATTTAGGGTTGTATGCAAAATATTATATGATTTTGTGTGAATTTGCGGCTGTTATCGTTTGCCATAAAAAATACCCTTGATAAAACAAAAAACGTGGCAGGTAAACTACCCCTTTCCCTTAAACGATCTTCACCAAAAACAATAGGTCTTTAGTACTCAAGAAATCAGGGCTGTATGCAAAAACGTATTTGATTCTGTTTTAATTTGCGGCTCTTATCGTTTGCCATAGAAAATACCCTTAAAAACATAAAATGTTGCAGGTAAACTACCCCTTTCCCTTAACCGATCTTCACCAAAAACAAAAGGTCTTGAGAACTCTACAATTTAGGGCAGTATGCAAAACATTATTTGATTATGTTTGAATTTGCGGCTGTTATCGTTTGCCATAGTAAATACCACTGTTAAAACATAAAACGGTACAGGTAAACTACCCCTTTCCCTTAACCGATCTTTACCAAAATCAACAGATCGTGAGAACTCTACAATTCAGGGCTGTATGCGAAACATTATTTGATTCTGTTTGAATTTGCGGCTGTTATCGTTTGCCAAACAAACAAAATTACCCTTGATAAAAAAAAACCGTTGCAGGTAAACTACCCCTTTCCCTCAACCGATCTTCACCAAAAACAATAGGTCACGAGTACTCTACAAATCAGAGCTGTATGCAAAAAATTATTTGATTCTGTTTAAATTTGCGGCTGTTATCGTTTGCCATAGAAAAAAAATCTACAGACAGACAGACACACACACACACACACACACACACACACTTTTCGGAAAACGACTTTTTTTCATGTTTTGAGTGTAGTAGAATCAGAATCTGCAATAATCTCGAACACGATTTTTTTTGCCATCACCATACTTCCATTCCTTAAGGAATATGGAAGTAAAATATCGGTATGGAGAACCATACATGACTTCCATATTCTAAGATTTATATTTAAAATCATTTTCGAAATGAAATATTACCTAAATATTCCCTAAAGACGAAAAGTCTGTCTATGAATCGTTCCTCTGTAAACACGTGCAGTTACACTGCCCAGCGATCCACAGGAAGGAAATCGCTATCCACGCTGGACACTTTTTCGGCTTGCATGCGTTATGTTGGTATGGGTTCGGCACTTTCCATTTAAAAACCGTGCAAATGTAAGAAAATAAACATGAATGAGGCCAAAAATAATGCGAACTGTGCGTGCGTGCGTGCGTGCGTGCGTGCGTGCGTGCGTGCGTGCGTGCGTGCGTGCGTGCGTGCGTGCGTGCGTGTGTGTGTGTGTGTGTGTGTGTGTCTTCCCTGCCTTTTCATTGCGGTAGTCATAATAATAAAATGGAAACGTAAACAGTACATAACTGAGAAAAAAATACATAAATGAAAAAACTATAATTTTATTGCCTGGCAACAAAATTATTTTATTTTTAACAATTACCATTGTTTGAAAAAGTTTAAATGAATTTTCAAGTACTTTACTCTTGTTAAAACGTAAAAGGTTGCAGGTAAACTACCCCTTCCCCTTAACCGATCTTCACCAAAATCAAAATTCCTAGAGTCCTCTACAATTCACTGATGTATGCAAAAAATTATTTGATTATGTTTGAATTTGCGGCTGTTATCGTTTGCCATAGAAAATACCCTTGTTAAAAAAACGTTGTAGGTAAACTACCCCTTTCCCTTAACCGATCTTCACCAAAAACAACATGTCTTGAGAACTCTACAATTTAGGGCTGTATGCAAATAATCTTTTGATTCTGTTTGAATTTGCGGCTGTTATCGTTTGCCATAGGAAATACCCTTGTTAAAACATAAAACGTTACAGGTAAACTACCCCTTTCCCTTAACCGATCTTCACCAAAAACAATAGGTCTTGAGAACTCTACAATTCAGGGCTGTATGCGAAACATTATTTGATTCTGTTTAAATTTGCGGCTGTTATCGTTTGCCATAGAAAAAAAATCTACAGACACACACACAGACACTTTTCGGAAAACGACTTTTTTTCATGTTTTGAGTGTAGTAGAATCAGAATCTGCAATAATCTCGAACACGATTTTTTTTGCCATCACCATACTTCCATTCCTTAAGGAATATGGAAGTAAAAATATCGGTATGGAGAACCATACATGACTTCCATATTCTAAGATTTATTTTTAAAATAATTTTCGAAATGAAATATTACCATAGAAACTACTTCTTTCTACTTACTGCTTCAGCCTTAACCACAGTACTGTGGTCACTAACATATACCACCTCACGTTATCGCACTCGATTTTCACTGATGATGGAAATCGATGGCATTGCCGAAACGTCTGGTTTTGTAGAAAACATTGGACTATGGCCAAATATCGGCAACAAAAAGGAAAAGAAGGAGCGCTTCGAAGTCAATCATGGACCCTCAGCATCTTGCAGAGGGTTCATTCCCTAATTATATTCATAATCCCTAGACGTTTCGTCTGTCTATGAATCGTTCCTCTGTAAACACGTGCAGTTACACTGCCCAGCGATCCACAGGAAGCAAATCGTTACCACGCTGGACACTTTTTCGGCTTGCTCGCGTTATGTTGGTATGGGTTCGGCACTTTCCATTTAAAAACCGTGCAAATGTAAGAAAATAAACGTGAATGAGGCCAGAAATAACGCGAATTGTGTGTGTGTGTGTGTGTGTGTTCCCTGCCTTTTTATTGCGGTAGTGATAATAATAAAATGGAAACGTAAACAGTACATAACTGAGATATGCTTGCCTGCCACGCACGATATATTTTCTCTTATACATGACTAGCAGAATACCCGTGCTTCGCTACGGAGTTTCACGTTGTACGTAATGAAAATGTTAGTTTAATTAATAAAGTTTAATTAAAGTAGGCTTCTTAAAAATAAATAGCTGTTGCCCACAACTTTTTTTCGCGTGGTCTTCAATTTAATGCGATAATATATTTAGAACAGAATCTATTCTATTGGGTTGCCATAGTAACCAGATCGAATAGTTTTTTAAGACCGCAAAGGACCCCCCAGAGGATCGTATCGAAAAAACACCTGTCCTATGTTGGTTCTCCCGTTGCGTAAAATATTTGTGCCAAGTTTGGTTGAAATCGGTCCAATGGTTTAGGTGGAGACGTGGAAGACCCCAAAGGACCCCCCAAAGGATCGTATCGAAAAAAAAAACACTTGTCCTATGTTGGTTCTCCCTTTGCGTAAAATATTTGTGCCAAGTTTGGTTGAAATCGGTCCAGTGGTTTAGGAGGCGATGTGGAAGACCCCAAAGAACCCCCAAAAGGACCCCATCGAAAAAACACCTATCCTATGTTGGTTTTCCCATTGCGTAAAATATTTGTGCCAAGTTTGGTTGAAATCGGTACAGTGGTTTAGGAGGAGATGTGGAAGAAACCTTCGCGGACGTGCGCACAACTCACCGAAGTTTCATCGCAATCGGATGAGTGGTATAGGAACGCATACGGGACAAACAAAGAAACATTCATTTTTATATATAAGATGTAAACTATACCACTTACTTGACATAAACCGTGATAGCTAAGCTAATGTACAACATATATGTATTAATTATACACATAAATGTTCCTCGATAGACACTCTATCTATTGCCGAAAACTTGAATAAAATCCGTTCAGTACTTCCTGAGATTAGCGATTTCAAACACAGAGAGAAAACGGCCCGACTTTACTTTATACTATGTACAGATTTACATTAAAATGAAAAAATTATAATTTTATTGCCTGGCAACAAAATTATTTTATTTTTAACAATTACCATTGTTCCAAAAGTTTAAATGAATTTTCAAGTACTTTACTCTTGTTAAAACGTAAAAGGTTGCAGGTAAACTACCCCTTCCCCTTAACCGATCTTCACCAAAATCAAAAGGCCTTGAGACCTCTACAATTCAGGGAGGTATGCAAAAAATTATTTGATTCTGTTTGAATTTGCGGCTGTTATCGTTTGCCATAGAAAATACGCTTGATAAAAAAACGTTGCAGGTAAACTACCCCTTTCCCTTAACCGATCTTCACCAAAAACAATAGGTCTTTAGTACTCTACAAATCAGGGCTGTATGCAAAACATTATTTGATTCTGTTTGAATTTGCGGCTGTTATCGTTTGCCATAGAAAATACCCTTGTTAAAAAAACGTTGCAGGTAAACTACCCCTTTCCCTCAACCGATCTTCACCAAAAACAACAGGTCTTGAGAACTCTACAATTTAGGGCCGTATGCAAATAATCTTTTGATTCTGTTTGAATTTGCGGCTGTTATCGTTTGCCATAGGAAATACCCTTGTTAAAACATAAAACGTTACAGGTAAACTACCCCTTTCCCTTAACCGATCTTCACCAAAAACAATAGGTCTTGAGAACTCTACAATTCAGGGCTGTATACGAAACATTATTTAATTCTGTTTGAATTTGCGGCTGTTATCGTTTGCCAAAAAAAAAAAATTCCCTTGATAAAAAAAAACCGTTGCAGGTAAACTACCCCTTTCCCTCAACCGATCTTCACCAAAAACAATAGGTCTTGAGTACTCTACAAATCAGGGCTGTATGCAAAACATTATTTGATTCTGTTTGAATTTGCGGCTGTTATCGTTTGCCATAGAAAATACGCTTGATAAAAAAACGTTGCAGGTAAACTACCCCTTCCCCTTAACCGATATTCACCAAAAACAATAGGTCTTGAGTACTCTACAAATCAGGGCTGTATGCAAAACATTATTTGATTCTGTTTGAATTTGCGGCTGTTATCGTTTGCCATAGAAAATACCCTTGTTAAAAAAACGTTGCAGGTAAACTACCCCTTTCCCTCAACCGATCTTCACCAAAAACAATAGGTCTTGAGAAATCTACAATTCAGGGCTGTATGCGAAACATTATTTGATTCTGTTTGAATTTGCGGCTGTTATCGTTTGCCAAAAAAAAAAAATTTCTCTTGATAAAAAAACCGTTGCAGGTAAACTACCCCTTCCCCTCAACCGATCTTCACCAAAAACAATAGGTCGCGAGTACTCTACAAATCAGGGCTGTATGCAAAAAATTATTTGATTCTGTTTGAATTTGCGGCAGTTGTCGTTTGCCATAGAAAATACGCATGATAAAAAACGTTGCTGGTAAACTACCCCTTCCCCTCAACCGATCTTCACCAAAAACAATAGGTCTTGAGTACTCTACAAATCAGGGCTGTATGCAGAAAATTATTTGATTCTGTTTGAATTTGCGGCTGTTATCGTTTGCCATAGAAAATACCCTTGTTAAAAAAACGTTGTAGGTAAACTACCCCTTTCCCTTAACCGATCTTCACCAAAAACAAAAGGTCTTGAGAACTCTACAATTTAGGGCTGTATGCACATAATCTTTTCATTCTGTTTGAATTTGCGGCTGTTATCGTTTGCCATAGGAAATACCCTTGTTAAATCATAAAACGTTACAGGTAAACTACCCCTTTCCCTTAACCGATCTTCACCAAAAACAATAGGTCTTGAGAACTCTACAATTCAGGGCTGTATGCCAAACATTATTTGATTCTGTTTGAATTTGCGGCTGTTATCGTTTGCCAAACAAACAAAATTACCCTTGCTAAAAAAAAACCGTTGCAGGTAAACTACCCCTTTCCCTCAACCGATCTTCACCAAAAACAATAGGTCGCGAGAACTCTGCAAAACCGGGCTGTATGCAAAAAATTATTTGATTCTGTTTGAATTTGCGGCAGTTATCGTTTGCCATAGAAAAAAAATCTACAGACAGACAGACAGACAGACAGACAGACACACAGACACACAGACACTTTTCGGAAAACGACTTTTTTTCATGTTTTGAGTGTAGTAGAATCAGAATCTGCAATAATCTCGAACACGATTTTTTTTGCCATCACCATACTTCCATTCCTTAAGGAATATGGAAGTAATTACCCTTGATAAAAAAAACCGTTGCAGGTAAACTACCCCTTTCCCTCAACCGATCTTCACCAAAAACAATAGGTCGCGAGTACTCTACAAATCAGGGCTGTATGTAAAAAATTATTTGATTCTGTTTGAATTTGCGGCTGTTATCGTTTGCCATAGAAAAAAATCTACAGAAAGACAGACAGACACGCACAGACACTTTTCGAAAAATGATTTTTTTTCATGTTTTGAGTATAGTACAATCAGAATCTGCAATAATCTCGAACACGATTTTTTTTGCCATCACCATACTTCCATTTCCTTAAGGAACATGGAAGTAAAAAATTACCCTTGATAAAAAAAACCGATGCAGGCAAACTACCCCTTTCCCTCAACCTATCTTCACCAAAAACAATAGGTCGTGAGTACTCTACATATCAGGACTGTTTGCAAAAAATTATTTGATTCTGTTTGAATGTGCGGCTGTTATCTTTTGCCATAGAAAAAAAAATCTACAGACACAGACAGACAGACAGACACACAGTTTATAATATGCATCTTCAAATGAAAAATAGTTTTGATGAAGAATGGTTTTTAGTATCATCATCAGCTGGTTAACTTTCTGTATTTCTAAAGAACCTTTATTCATTAAATTACGTCTGAGTAAAGTTAATCAATAGGCACATTAGTGTATAAATCCACTATGTCATTACACTAGTTTGTGGTTTGGTTGAATTGTAACGTGGTTTATATTTTTGATAAAATCCTTACAGCTTTTTACACTCCGATTATTATCTAAGTTGGTGTGCTCTCTGATGAATTTTACTAAGGTTTTTGCTATTTTATAACCGGGTGCAGTTGTAAAATTAACTAATGCTCTAATTGGAGTGTTCTGTTTATGTACTTTCGGAAGACCCCTTAAACAAGGCGCACTAGCATTTATTGGTTTTAGTGAGGATTGTGTGCGTTTATCAAATATTTGCGTGCATTTATTTATTGTTTTATTCAGTTCTAAAGTGTACTTCTTAGTGGGGTCGGATGTCAACTTAGTAATATTGTTGTCATTTATAAAGTTGTGTACTTTTTGTGTGTATTCATCAAGTTTCAGCATGGCTATAGAATTTCCCTTATCTACCTTGGTTATGTAAATATTATTATTAGAAAGTTTTTTATTTAGTTGTATAGCTATACGTTGTTCATGTTGTGCTTTAGTGTAATTAACTGTATTTTGTATATGCTTATTGTTCTTGTTTTTAATGATTTTATTAAACTTATTATTTACTAATACTCTTATTTCATTTTGTTTACCTGGGTCAGGAATGTTTTTTATCACCGACTCGGCTTCAGTTATTTCTTTAATTAAGTTATGTTTATTTTTAAGGTTGGGGGGAAAATTGTAATTTAGACCTTTGCTGATAAGTTTTGTTTCTGCGTCAGTTAAAGTGACGTCAGTTGTATTTATTATTCTAGGATAGAAATTGTGGGTGCTTTCGATGTTATCTTTATATTTACTGTTACTTAACTGGCTGATTTTAATTGCCTGTTTATGTTTGTGAAGTCTAATCTTATTTGTAACGTATTTGTTAATTTGCTCTACGATACTATCGATCAAAGCAGGATGTACCATGTTATATAATTCCAATTGAGATTTATACATAGCCAAATTCAATGATATTTTTTTGCTATATAGAAATTTCATTTCTTCTTTGATTCTAAACGTGCTAGCATATTGTTCAGTTTTTCTGGCTAGTCTGGAGGAATTATTAATCTTAATTTTAGCATAATTTGGGACTAAATTTTGTCGTAAACAGGTTTTATTAAATTTTATATGTAAATTAGTTTTGAATAATTTAAGTTTAAGATTTTGATATTTATACGCGATATTTGCCTTGTATGGCTCCATTTCAATTACTTACTTTTTTTTTTGCGTACCGTATCACTTATTAAATGATTATATAATTACTAGGGTGGGCCGAAAAAAAAAAATTAATATTTTGAAGTGCTATACCACGGAAAACTTGCCTCTAGAACAGTTATGTGTAAATAAAAAAGGTAAATTATATTATCTTACACCTGGTGGTAGCGCATTAGCCTGAAACTTTGAGAAAATATACAAATTTCGTACTTTTCCAAAAAATAAAGTAGAGGTAAAAACTCCTGGTACAATCAATTATCGGCTCATTTTAGTAGGACAATATGTAGTAAGGATAAATAAATTGAAAAATAATACAATTTACTTTATTTTACTAGTACATTAAACTTCAAAAACAACATAAAAAACCAAAATTGACATATTTTAAAGAAACAAATAAAAGTTTATTTTCTGTCACTTGGAATGTTTAGTTTGTAAGGCAATGTAGTCTTTTACTTGTCTTACTTGTCTTATTCAGGTAGTTTGAATTTAGATTTGCTTGAAAAACTTGGAATTGATGATCTTGAAAGAAGTGTCGTTCTTATAAAACCATCTCTTGAACTAAATCCAACCACCTTTTGAGATGCCTCGGTGACAAGCTTGACGCATCGTTCTACTGCTTGGGTATGACATGGGAATTTGTTAAAGTTCCATTCAGCTGCTGTTCCACTTGATTTGACCTTAGACCAAATCTCTTGATCGGTGACTCTTCGCAGCAAAGGTGATGGTGAAAGTGTAGTAGTGCCCCAGTGAATCATTTCGATGTGGTCCTTAGCTTGGAAACTGATTTTGGGTGTTTGGAAACTCCTGATTGACTTCCTTTTAGAAGCTACGTTTCTAGCCTTTATAATTCTTCTATAACCCAACTCTCTTACATTATCCCTTTTATCTACTATCATACTCAAAAGTAAGTTTTCTGGATGGGCAAAAAATGCGTTTCTCTCAATTACTGGGTCAATGACCTTTAGCAAGTTTTCTGGAAGGAATCTTGACGATTTTATAACTTCAAATACATGTTCTGGTCCATTTGTGAAATATTTACTTGTTTTAATTTGAAACCAAACAGGCATATATGATTTTAAGATGAAAGAAGCTAAGATCTTGTGTTCATCTGTTGGGTTTTCGATACTTATATACAATCGGAGAACTCTGTTCGCTGTTGTTAACCACCTTGAGTGGGAAAGTGGGTCAGGTTCACGAGCAGATAAATCTTCAGGGCAGTTACCTGCTTTTATAGCACAACTAATGTCCAGGAGGTACATTAGTATCTCTGATCTCTGCTTAGTATTTTTCGGTCAATATCTGGAATCTCACACTCAATACTGTCTAAATTTACTACCGGGAGTTTTTCACATTTACTGAGTTGTGTGCCAATCGGACCACTAAATGATTTTGGTCCCGTTGTTTCACCATCTAAAGCTTGAAACAAATGCCGGAATGGCAATTCACTAAAATGTAAGAGACACACCCCCCACTGTAGTGGTCTTTTAATGTGTTCTTCGATTTTACGAATGACACCTGTTTTCCAACCAGTATTAGTAACGGTGCCATCACATCCAACTACGTCCAGTTCCTGAAGTGAAAACAGTTTCAGTTAAATAAGAGATATGCTGTTAGCAATGTCTTCAGCAGAACCAGAAGAGGGTGAAACATGGCCGATGTAAACAGAACCTGGTTCTTTTAAAATCGTGTAATGCTCTTCTTTTATTGTTCTTCGAAACTGCTTTGAGTTAACTTTTTCAATCACGAGAGCGTTATCCTTCCTTCCATCAAAATACAGTCCTTGAAGTGGGTTATGGTTTTCCTCGTTTTGCATTTGAAGTACTGAACGGTTAATACTTTTTTCCCTTCTAAGTTTATTTTTGTCAACAACATAGGTGTTGTCTTCATCAGTTACAATACCAAAATCCCGCAACAGACTTGAAGCCACAGCTGCCGTTGCTCTATCTGACAATCCAAAGCGATCACTAGTCAGCGCAGTATTTTTCAATTTAACGCGCATCTGCCATGGTGACTTAATTTCAGACTTTGGTAATTTAAAATCTTCATCGCTGTCATTTTCAGTGTCTTCAGACGAATTACTTACTACCTCTTTTGGCAGGCAAGTTTCTGTATCTGTTTGTTTTGAGCAAGATGGCTGTGCTATCGCGTCAATTGTGGAATGAGTTGTTTTATGTTCGATAACCTTTCTTTCAGGTCTTTGAGTAATTTTTTTTGTTTCCTTTACGTCCACACTTCCAATTTTTCCTATGCCATGTTTTCTTTGCAAGTACATGAATTTTAGTTCAATGACTGGTATTTTTTTTGCTTTTTCACACGTACAGGTAATAGACACAGGGCACTCACAAACTTCAGTGGCCTTTTGGCAATTGCAGTCTAAAGTTATTTTGCACTTACAAGCAGAGATATCAAATAGTAACAAAGATTTCTGCTTGAATTCCTCAACTCTCTTTTTGAACTTTTCCTTTTCCTTATCCCGCTTATAAGACTTCATAAGATTACGATAACTGTTATGGTATGCATTAATTAACTGAACAATTCTGTAAAGCATAACTGTTGGTATTGAAGCTTTATCAAACACGGCTTTAACTTGTGGTGCCACAATATTCGAAATTTGAGAAAAACTTACTGACCTGTTGTTTGCTTTCAATGCCAAATTGTAATATTCATTGAAAAAACACTTGAGAACGTCTTCATACGTCGGAAGTTTACTCGCAGATAACTCCTTTGGGTGACCGAATAACGGACAATTAAACTCGCTGCGAGTAATTTTCTTAGACACAGCCATTAGGACACAGTAATAAAATAATGTTATAAACAAACACTACTAAAACAAACACACTTATCAGTTATAAACTAACATTATTGAAGCAAACACTACTGAAACACACCGCACGATCATTGCCTGGCGCAACACTGACAGATACTGTTGTGTCACGGAGCTTAAAAAAACACGTTAATTTACAGATTTGTAATGCTTTGCGCTACCCAGAATAAAGTAATTTTTATAGTTATCTTAATCCAATGTGTTTTTTTGCATTACTTTTAAAGCTTTTTCAATATAGCAATTTTTTATCTTGTATTTTTGTAGGTCCAAGATAACCTTGTATTTTTCAGTAAATTTCAAATATTTAAGCACAATGTGCTACCAATAGATGTGATATTTTTTATTTATTTCATCTGCGTTTTACTTAGGTGCCCTAGAGGCAAGTTTTCTGCAGTGTAGCGTTTCAAAATAAAAATATTATAAAAATTCGGCCCACCCTAATAATTACCTTAATATCCACTTTAGCGATACAAAGTTTCGTCAATGATGACGCGTTTCGGGACTAAGTCCCATCCTCAGATACACTTAATTAATAAACTAAAACATTAAAATCGCGACCATGATACTGGTCAAGTCAAAAATAAAATAAAATAAGCTACAAATCGCATGTAATAAGTTTTACTAACCACGGTCGGAGCTCCCGCATGCGTTCACCCACAACCGCGATCGTCACGCGACTGGTCAAAGATTAAGACAAACTGATTGCAGTGTCGAACAGGTAATTTGACGCAAAATTTATTTGGTCATTTAATAAACTGTTTTTGGTGGTACTATCTTTTAAAGCTTTATAAATTTCAAATTCTTCCAGACTATCCATCCGTCTACCCTTTTTACAAAAATGCAACGCTGTTAAATTTTCTTCGAAGCTCGTATATTTATGTCCGCTTGATATTAAATGTTGTGCAAAGTTGGACTTAGTATTACTTGGCTTAGAATATGTTCTAAAAATCTTTTATAAAAACATCTGCCAGATTGACCGATATAGAACGCATCACAATCATCACATTTTATTTTATATACACCACATTTCTTTTTTGATTCTGATTGTACTACACTCAAAACATGAAAAAAAGTCGTTTTTCGAAAAGTGTCTGTGTGTGTCTGTCTTGTGTCTGTAGATTTTTTTTTCTATGGCAAACGATAACAGCCGCAAATTCAAACAGAATCAAATGATATTTTGCATACAGCCCTGATTTGTAGAGTACTCACAACCTATTGTTTTTGGTGAAGATCTGTTGAGGGAAAGGGGTAGTTTACCTGCATCCGTTTTTTTTATCAAGGGTAATTTTTTTTTTTTTTGGCAAACGATAACAGCCGCAAATTCAAACAGAATCAAAAATGTTAAGCATACAGCCCTGAATTGTAGAGTTCTCAATACCTATTGGTGTTGGTGAAGATCGGTTAAGGGAAAGGGGTAGTTTACCTGCAACGTTTTATGTTTTAAAAGGGTATTTTCTATGGGAAACGATAAGAGCCGCAAATTCAAACATAATCAAATACGTTTTTGCATACAGCCCTGATTTCTTGAGTACTAAAGATCTATTGTTTTTGGTGAAGATCGTTTAAGGGAAAGGGGTAGTTTACCTGCCACGTTTTACTTCCATATTCCTTAAGGAATGGAAGTATGGTGATGGCAAAAAAAATCGTGTTCGAGATTATTGCAGATTCTGATTCTACTACACTCAAAACATGAAAAAAAGTCGTTTTCCGAAAAGTGTCTGTGTGTGTGTGTGTCTGTCTGTCTGTCTGTCTGTGTGTCTGTCTGTCTGTCTGTAGATTTTTTTTCTATGGCAAACGATAACTGCCGCAAATTCAAACAGAATCAAATAATTTTTTGCATGCAGCCCTGATTTGCAGAGTACTCGCGACCTATTGTTTTTGGTGAAGATCGGTTGAGGGAAAGGGGTAGTTTACCTGCAACGGTTTTTTTTTAGCAAGGGTAATTTTGTTTGTTTGGCAAACGATAACAGCCGCAAATTCAAACAGAATCAAATAATGTTTCGCATACAGCCCTCAATTGTAGAGTTCTCAAGATCTGTTGATTTTGGTGAAGATCGGTTAAGGGAAAGGGGTAGTTTACCTGTAACGTTTTATGTTTTAACAAGGGTATTTCCTATGGCAAACGATAACAGCCGCAAATTCAAACAGAATCAAAAGATTATTTGCATACAGCCCTAAATTGTAGAGTTCTCAAGACCTATTGTTTTTGGTGAAGTTCGGTTGAGGGAAAGGGGTAGTTTACCTGCAACGTTTTTTTAACAAGGGTATTTTCTATGGCAAACGATAACAGCCGCAAATTCAAACAGAATCAAATAATGTTTTGCATACAGCCCTGATTTGTAGAGTACTCAAGACCTATTGTTTTTGGTGAAGATCGGTTGAGGGAAAGGGGTAGTTTACCTGTAACGTTTTATGTTTTAACAAGGGTATTTCCTATGGCAAACGATAACAGCCGCAAATTCAAACAGAATCAAAAGATTATTTGCATACAGCCCTAAATTGTAGAGTTCTCAAGACCTATTGTTTTTGGTGAAGATCGGTTGAGGGAAAGGGGTAGTTTACCTGCAACGTTTTTTTAACAAGGGTATTTTCTATGGCAAACGATAACAGCCGTAAATTCAAACAGAATCAAATAATGTTTTGCATACAGCCCTGATTTGTAGAGTACTCAAGACCTATTGTCTTTGGTGAAGATCGGTTAAGGGGAAGGGGTAGTTTACCTGCAACGTTTTTTTATCAAGCGTATTTTTTATGGCAAACGATAACAGCCGCAAATTCAAACAGAATCAAATAATTTTTTGCATACGTCCCTGAATTGTAGAGGTCTCAATGACTTTCAATTTTGGTGAAGATCGGTTAAGGGGAAGGGGTAGTTTACCTGCAACCTTTTACGTTTTAACAAGAGTAAAGTACTTGAAAATTTATTTAAACTTTTTGAAACAATGGTAAATGTTAAAAATAAAATAATTTTGTTGCCAGGCAATAAAATTATAATTTTTTCATTTTAATGTAATATAATATTTTTCATTTAATACAGCAATAAAAAAGCAGGTAAGACACAGCCTGGCTGTTTGGCTGAAAATGATTTTAAATATAAATCTTAGAATATGGAAGTCATGTATGGTTCTCCATACCGATATTTTTGTTTTATCAAGGGTATTTTGTATGGCAAACGATAACATCCGGAAATTCAAAAAAAATCATAAATATTTTGCATACACCCCTGAATTGTAGAGTTCTCAAGACCTGTTGGTTTTGATGAAGATCGGTTAAGGGAATAGGGTTGTTTACCAGCAACATTTTATGTTTTATCAAGGGTAATTTTTTTTTGACGAACGATAACTGCCGTACATTAAAAGAGAATCAACTACTCTTCTGCATACCTTTTTGAATTACACATAACTCAAGGTCTGCTGATTTTGTTGAAGATCGGTTAAGGGAAAGGGGTAGTTTA
This sequence comes from Magicicada septendecula, assembly GCA_034769895.1. Classification (NCBI taxonomy): domain Eukaryota; kingdom Metazoa; phylum Arthropoda; class Insecta; order Hemiptera; family Cicadidae; genus Magicicada; species Magicicada septendecula. The sequence goes on along the minus strand of CM068367.1, from coordinate 1,029,064,703 downwards.
CCTGCAACGTTTTATGTTTTAACAAGGGTATTTTTTCTATGACGAACGATAACTGCCGTAAATTCAAAGAGAATCAACTAATGTTTTGCATACAGCCCTGAATTGTAGAGTTCTCAAGACCTATTGTTTTTGGTGAAGATCGGTTAAGGGAAAGGGGTAGTTTACCAGCAACGTTTTATGTTTTTTCAAGGGTGTTTTCCATGGCAAACGATAACAGCCGCAAATTCAAACAGAATCAAATAATGTTTTGCATACAGACCTGATTTGTAGAGTACTCACGACCTATTGTTTTTGGTGAAGATCGGTTGAGGGAAAGGGGTAGTTTACCTGCAACAGTTTTTTTTTTATCAAGGGTAATTTTTTTTTTTTTTTGCAAACGATAACAGCCGCAATTTCAAACCGAATCAAATAATGTTTTGCATACAGCCCTGAATTGTAGAGTTCTCAAGACCTATTGTTTTTGGTGAAGATCGGTTAAGGGAAAGGGGTAGTTTACCTGCAACGCTTTATGTTTTAACAAGGGATAACAGCCGCAAATTCAAACAGAATCAAAAGATTATTTGCATACAGCCCTAAATTGTAGAGTTCTCAAGACCTATTGTTTTTGGTGAAGATCGGTTAAGGGAAAGGGGTAGTTTACTTGCAACGTTTTTTTAACAAGGATATTTTATATGGCAAACGATAACAGCCGCAAATTCAAACAGAATCAAACAATTTTTTGCATACAGTCCTGATTTGTAGAGTACTCAAGACCTATTGTTTTTGGTGAAGATCGGTTAAGGGGAAGGGGTAGTTTACCGGCAACGTTTTTTTATCAAGGGTATTTTCTATGGCAAACGATAACAGCCGCAAATTCACACAGAATCAAATAATTTTTTGCATACGTCCCTGTATTGTAGAGATCTCAAGGACTTTCGATTTTTGTGAAGATCGGTTAAGGGGAAGGGGTAGTTTACTAGCAACCTTTTACGTTTTAACAACAGTAAAGTACTTGAAAATCCATTTCAACTTTTTGAAACAATGGTTATTGTTAAAAATAAAATAATTTTGTTGCCAGGCAATAAAACTATAATTTTTCATTTTAATGTAAATCATGTATGAGTTAATAGTATAATTGATTAATTTACACTCAAAATGTACAAACAGAAAATTTTGTTACAAACATCAATATCGTTCGTGGCAGGCAAGCATATCTCAGTTATGTAATGTTTACGTTTCCATTTTATTATTATGACTACCGCAATAAAAAGGCAGGGAAGACACACACACACACACACACACACACACACACACACACACACACACACACACACACACACACACACACACACACACACACACACACTTCGCGTTATTTCTGGCCTCACTCATGTTTATTTTCTTACATTTGCACGCTTTTTAAATGGTAAGTGCCGAAACCCATACCAACATAATGCGTGCAAGCCGAAAAAGTGTCCAGCCTGGATAGCGATTTGCTTCCTGTGGATCGCTGGGCAGTGTAACTGCACGTGTTTACAGAGGAACGATTCATAGACAGACTTTTCGTCTTTAGGGAATGAACCCTCTGCAAGATGCTGAGGGTCCATGAGTGACTTCGGAGCGCTCCTTCTTTTTCGCATGTTTGTTCTGTAAAACACACTGTAGATTCGCAACTTTACTCTACGCAAAGCTCAATAGGAAATGTTGAAAAATTTTTGTCCACGGTGTACCCTCATACACACTAAACCTGCTGTAATGTTTTAATTACGGACATCATAATATTAAAACTTTGGAAACTTGAGCACTACTTAATGGAGATCAATCATTAACTTATACAAGCCATTAATTTTATGCATATTTTTTATATATATGTGTACAACGTTATCGGCAACAAAGAAGTAGTTTTTGTTAAAATTCCTTCCCGGGATATTTGGCCGTAGTCCAATGTTTTCTACAAAACCAGACGTTTCGGCAATGCCATCGACTTCCATCATCAGTGAAAATCGAGTGCGATAACATGAGGTGGTATACGTTAGTGACCACAGTACTGTGGTTAAGGCTGAAGCAGTAAGTAGAAAGAAGTAGTTTCTATGGTAATATTTCATTTAGAAAATGATTTTAAATATAAATCTTAGAATATGGAAGTCATGTATGGTTCTCCATACCGATATTTTTTTGTTCTTATAACAAGTGAGAGTATAATGCACCCGCCCTCTGTACCCAGATACCTGTATCAACCTGTAAAAAGGCTAGTACGAACATCCAAAGTACAATGTTATTAAGCGAAAACTAATAATCCTTATATTTAAATAAAAGACGTAATAATAATAAATGAAATACCTAACTCCTAACTAAGAAAAGGTAGGATAATTTATAGTAGTTAATGAATGGACAATTAATAATAATAAAGGAATGAACTACTTTTTTCCCAGCGTGTAAACTGCGCCCACTTCCGTAACATCAGTGCTGTTTAAAAAAAAAATTAAATGTGAAAAGTGAACACCAACGCCAGGAGAGAAGTTACGACAACAACTGTACGAAATCCCAGTAGCAGAATTGCAGCGTCATGGCCTAGACCACAATACAGGAATAACCAAATAAATGGAGGATCCAGATGGACAACGAACTACATCCAGGAAGACCTACTGAAGAGGATCATCTCAACCGCCAGCCTCAGACTCACGTTATACTCAGGTGACACTAAACCATAACTTCTGTGCATACATTTTCTTTAACAACCTCAACAAAAAGAACAGTAAAGTTTCTTGTAAAGACTTTAGATCACATAAATATTAGCATATTAATGTTTGTAGTTTCTGTAATGCTATAGTAATAACCTAGTGATGCTTAAAGGTAAAGTTAATATGAAATTACATCAGACTATTCTTCAAATAGTTTGGATGATGTTAAAGTATGTTAGAATACTATAAAGTTAGAACCCGGATCCGTGGTAATCAAAGCAATACACAGCTGTATGATCTTGAGATACTAAGAGTAACAATTTAAAGAGTATTTGATGCAGAATCTATAAGAATTTTCATTTAAAAGTAAAGTAAAAACTAAAAGATGACCATTAAAGCTATTATGTTTATATCCGTAGTTAAGATACATTAATAAAGAGATGTTTTCGCTAATATCCAGAGAGTAAATAAATTTATGTAACCTTGGACAAATTCCTGATATATACATTGTCATAATTTGTTGGTAAGTAATTTTTACTAACTACGGCAGCTAGTTTAATTAACAGCAAACAATTAAACTGGTTCCCTATGTTATAATGTCTTAACAGGAGAGACGTTACAAAATGCGCCACTCTGTTTTCTTCGAAAGTGAAAAGGAAACATGCTATCATAAATATACGGAACTTACCTCCATCGCACAAACCCTGCGAGATGAAAAATCCCCCGCAGTAATTTTAAGAACCACTCAAAGAATCGAACATCTGACCCGCCGCATCACCAATTTTTTGAATTGGCCCGGTGACAAAGTTACTCCACCGGACGCGCAAAAATTAGCGGAAGAAGCATTACAGCAATTACCCGAGATAATGCACGAATTACGTAGAAGGTTCGAATTGTTTAGAATAGAAGAGATCGGAGAAGCAATGACAAAACTAAATATTTCCCCCACCCTATCTCCTACTCAAGAACAGCAACCCAGTGCTGTAAAATTTCAGTTTCTGCAGGAATCTAATATAGAACCCGTTAAGGAACGCTTAACCGATAGACAAGTGAATATCCCACCCGTAAACGTCACGTTACTTCCAAATGAACAAGACAATATGACCTGTACCTACGATTTACCTCCTCATTTACAGACGAAACAATCTGCGGAAAAACCTAGAATGACGACTCAATTAAATCTAACTACCGAGCTTTATGGAAAAATAACTCACCCCGTAGAACGTATTTTATCTGAGATACCAACCACTGATGGGCTGAATATTACGAAACTCCTAGATTTTATCAAGCACCTATTACAAATAAAGGATCTGCGACAACTAAGAGATGACCAAATTTTACAAGTAATTCTACCTAAATGTAGATCTCCTTTAAAAGATCGTGTGTTAAAATCACTAAGGTATAATCACCCTGTAGAAGAACTACATACCACCCTGATAAGACACTTCATCCCCACCGGTATCTACGAAGAATTAAAGCGGAACTCAGTACTTCGTGTACAAGGAGCATACGAGAGATTAGCTCATTATATATCTGAAATAAGGGAATCGGCCTTATTACTACAAGTTAACTGGAGTGAACAACAGCTAGTAGACACTATCTTAGTAGGACTATCTCCCGAGGAGCGATCTCGCCTAGCACTCATGAAGAGACCAACCACCTTCACAGAACTAGAACTGTGTTGTATACATTCATTCAATGTCTGGTATTCAGACCAAAACAGACGCGTTTTTATGTCCCAGACTCAACGCAGTGATTCATTCCTACCTCTACCCATTGGGACTCATACTCGAACCTACCGCGGTAAGCGATTCGTAAGAACTTCTAAAACCCAAAGCAACCCCAATACATCAAACTCTCTACAAAAACCCCGACAGCATGCGAGCGATGCCAATGACGAAAGAAGATGTTATAACTGTGGAAAGTCCAGACACATTAGCAAGGATTGTAAACAAAAGCGGTACCCACAGAAAACCGACCAGTCAAAAAACGTGAAGCGGGAAGAACAAAAATCCTACGTCTTCCGCAGCGTCAAAAGGAAAGGTATAAACACTAATCACCCTAAAGTAAAAATAAATACAAACAAACGTATAGATCCTTACATAACAAGATTTATTGACAAGTGCAACTCTATTGGTACATGTAAAACAAGTATATGCCAATTACCCTACGTACAGATAGACCTTGGAGCAAAGAATATCCTTGGTTTGATCGATTCAGGATCTACACGTAGTATAATCAGTCAACAGCTAGCCACTGTATTAGCTAATCATAATCTTATTCGACGGAGCCAAAACGTGAACATAAAGTGTGCCACCGCGAATAAGCAAAACCTAAATATATCACGCAGTATAACTGACAAATTAAAAATAAAGAATTTTACTTGGTATGTTCCACTACTCGTAGCTGAAGTATTAGGACAAAACTTAATACTAGGCCCGACTTTATAAGCAAAACTGGCTTAATCCTTGACATATACGCTAAACAATATTTCTTTAGGTTTGATCGTACTCGAAAATATCAGTTCGACTCCGAGCTAAATAACAGCGGGAGTTGCGAAACATCAACTATTCAGTTAGAGCATCATGAATCTAGTTTGAGTCATTTAAAAGGAAATGAGCGACAAAGAATTCAAAAGTTAATAAGGGAATATTCTACTGTACTCACACCCAAGTTAGGATTGACCAATCTAATCAAATACAAAATAAATCTAAGTGACAACAAGGTAATACGTCTTCACCCATACAAATTATCACTGCCCAAGATGGAAATAATGAGAAACCAAATCAACAAACTCATTGAACAACACGTCATAGAACCGTCAACTTCTCCATACTCATCACCTGCATTCCTAGTACCGAAAGGAACTGACAAAAATAGACTAGTCGTGGACTATAGACAGCTGAATAAGAATATAGAATTTGAATCGATTCCCCTGCCCAACGTTCACAGCGCGTTCCACTATTTTACCAAAGCGAAAATTTTCACCATAATGGATCTGAACCAGGCCTTCCACCAAATCCCACTAGCTGAGGAATCAAAACATCTAACTGCGTTTGCTGTCCCATTTAATCTATATCAATTTACTAGAGTACCATTCGGAATATCACAAGGAAGTTCAGTATGTAGCAGACTGTTAGAAAAAATATTCCATGACGTTAAATTTAAATTCGTATATCACTATCTTGACGACATAGTAGTATATAGTGAATCGATGGATCAGCATATTGATCACTTGCGTGAAGTATTATCAAGGTTAAAGAATGCTGGACTAACGGTAAACCCCAGTAAAGTTAATTTCGCAGTAAAACAATTTTCTTTCTTAGGTCATATAGTATCGGCCGAAGGTAAGGTTAGCATTGACCCCGAACGTACGCGCGCAATCCGAGAATTTTTACCACCTAGAGACACCAAAGGTATAGCTCGATTTTTAGGTATGATCAATTATTTTCACAAGTACATACCCCACCTAGCGGATATAGCAGCCCCATTAAATGCATTAAGGAAAAAAGGAGCGAAATTCGAGTGGACCACTCGACATCAAGCCGCTTTTGAAACACTCAACGAAAGCATAATATCACCACCGGTATTGCAGTTAGCAGATTTCAGTAAACCATTTGTCGTACAGACCGACAGTTCTAGTGTAGCATTAGGAGCCGTAATATACCAAGAAATAGATAATACAAGACTCCCGATCAGCTATGCATCACATACTTTGACGGACCAAGAAAGGAAGTTCTTAGCCTATGAACTCGAATGTTTAGCTGTAGTATTCGCCTTCAAAAAATTCAAACCATTTTTGGAACACAAGGAATTTCTACTAGAAACCGACAACCAAGCTTTGTCATGGTTATTGAACCACCCAAAACAGTTAGGTCGTATCGGAAGATGGGTGTTCAGATTAAATTGCTACAAGTTCAAAGTACAACATATTCGTGGTACCCAAAATGTAGTCGCCGATACACTATCCCGCATGTTCCAACTACCCAATACCAGACCTGGCGAAGACAATGTTGAAACCACTACTGTCAATACGCTAATAACAGAATTCCCCCTTGCATTTAAAGATATAGCACATCACCAACAACAAGATCCTAAATTGTATAAAATAATAGAACAAATAGATAAAGGAAATTATTCTGACAAATATACCTTGAGTAAACGAGTACTTTGTTTTAAAAAGGCTAACGGAAAGTCACTGAGAATAATCGCCCCGGAAATAATTAAACCCATGCTAATGGAATACTACCACTCATCGACCATTGGAGCTCATATGGGAATTAGGAAAACAATACATCGTATTCGCAAGGAATATCATTGGGAAAACATGAACAGTGAAATAACTAAGTTCGTGAAACAATGCGAAATCTGTGCCCTGAGCAAGCCAGCAAGAATCAGTCAAGTCGGAAAATTAATCTCAGAAATCCCCACAACACCCTTTTCAAAGATATACATAGACTATTCTGGACCTTATCCCCGTTCTAAGTCAGGAAATACTATGCTATTAATTTGCGTGGACTCCTTCACTAAATTCGTGTGGATGTACCCTATGAGACGTGCCTTAGCATCTACGACAATAAAGATTCTACAAGAGAGACTATTTAAAGATTACGGTACACCAGTACACTTAGTATCTGACAATGGACCTCAGTTTAAATCGAAAGAATTTAATGACATGTGTTTTAAATTAGGAATAAATCATATTACAGTCACAGAGTACCGACCGCAAGGAAACCTAGCTGAGAGATACTTGCGAAACCTAAAGTCAGCCTTAATATCTTATCACGCTAAAGATCAGACAGCGTGGGATCAAAATCTATCATGGATACAATTTGCCTTCAACTCGGCATATCATGAAGGACATAAATCAACACCATTTGATTTACTGTACAAGTATAAACCGAACCACCCGTTAACCACAAAGTGGAAAATTCATGAGTTATTGCCCCGCGAAATAAATGGGAATAATATAAGGAAAATATGGAACGAAGCTCGTGCAAATTTGAGAGCGAATCTACAAAAATCGCGGAAATATCATGAGCAGAATAATAGGAAAATAAAGTACAAAGTAGGTGATTTAGTCATGTATAAAACTCACCCTACGAGTAAAGCCGTTGATAGGACCACTTCCAAACTATCATACCGATGGTGTGGCCCCTACAAGATTCACAAGTTCATCACCCCCGTGACAGTAGCACTGTACGAACCCAATACAGACAATTACATTCGCAGAAGTCATGTGTCTCAAATAAAAAATTTGTTTTCGTGTGAAAATAAAGAAGCACGACTACGAGAAAGATAGTAAACCAAGAATACTACCTAAGTATTAAGATGAAAATATAGGCAACATCCTATATCGTAATTGAGTATAAACTCAAACACCTCGTACGAATACTAGCGAGGCCTGATCAACCTTAGCTAATGTCCTGCGAGAATAAACTAAGTAATGAGAAGTCAGCTGACGAACAACAAACATCTACCGCAGTAAACTAAAGGTAATTCTATTGTTATTACAATACGTTATTATTATTAATAACCTATAACATGTTAATCTTTAAGATGAACACGATAGTAATAATACACTAAATTGTAGTTCACGTGTGCGACTAAGAGAAAGACAGAACGAGAAAATAAGAGGAGTAGTCGACAACAACAAAAAGTTAAAATAACCAGCGATGCGACGCGTTGAAGATTATAAATATTTCGCACCTTTATCATATGCGAAAACCCTTCTGTAAGAAAGTTAGAGAAACTTTAACCTTACAGCAATACTGTATATAAAAAAAAAAAAGGTAAACCGATACACACGGGAATACCTGAAATATGACGAAACCTACTCATGAGTGTAACTCCTTAATACGAGTGAAGAAACTAAGCAAAAAAACCGGTAGTACATTTAAGAAATAGAAATAAGGTAGATTTATGTATTTGTGTATTTTATGTGTTGTATATGTATTGGATTTTAAGTATTTTGTATAGTATGTAAGATACTCTATTGATGGATCGAAATAACCTGGTGGAGAGAAATTTCAACACGAAGTTCCGCGCCAAATATAACTGTATTTCATAGATATCCTTTAATACTCGCTAACGCCGCCCCTTCGACTCCTTTAAGTGGAGGAGGATGTGACGATTTAAAGACAATTTAAATAGCACAAATTAATTTTTTTTTGTTCTTATAACAAGTGAGAGTATAATGCACCCTCCCTCTGTACCCAGATACCTGTATGAACCTGTAAAAAGGCTAGTACGAACATCCAAAGTACAATGTTATTAAGCGAAAACTAATAATCCTTATATTTAAATAAAAGACGTAATAATAATAAATGAAATACCTAACTCCTAACTAAGAAAAGGTAGGATAATTTATAGTAGTTAATGAATGGACAATTAATAATAATACAAAAGGAACGAACTACTTTTCTCCCAGCGTGTAAACTGCGCCCGCTTCCATACTCCCTGCCGCTAAACTAACGCCAGTCGACCTAGAATCTCTGACATGTAAGCAGTTCGAAAATGTGTCGTGAAGTTAAACTTACGTTTATGTTGCTAAAACTGATGTAACAAGAAGTTAGTGCTTCTCTTTTAATTAATCCACATGTAGCGAAAGCAAAATGAAGCTTAAAAACTAGTAATGTAGTTCAGATGTTGTGAAAATATTATTAATAAATAAAAACTTAGCCAACACATCTCTTTATGAAAAGCAAGTGGTAAGATATGTTCCATACCATGTAAAAGGTAACATCAGTGCTGTTTTAAAAAAAAATTAAATGTGAAAAGTGAACACCAACGCCAGGAGAGAAGTTACGACAACAACTGTACGAAATCCCAGTAGCAGAATCCCAGCGTCATGACCTAGACCACAATACAGGAACAACCAAAAAATGGAGGATCCAGATGGACAACGAACTACATCCAGGAAGACCTACTGAAGAGGATCATCTCAACCGCCAGCCTCAGACTCACGTTATACTCAGGTGACACTAAACCATAACTTCTGTGCATACATTGTCTTTAACAACCTCAACAAAAAGAACAGTAAAGTTTCTTGTAAAGACTTTAGATCACATAAATATTAGCATATTAATGTTTGTAGTTTCTGTAATGCTATAGTAATAACCTAATGATGCTTAAAGGTAAAGTTAATATGAAACTACATCAGACTATTCTTCAAATAGTTTGGATGATGTTAAAGTATGTTAGAATATTATAAAGTTAGAACCCGGATCCGTGGTAATCAAAGCAATACACAGCTGTATGATCTTGAGATACTAAGAGTAACAATTTAAAGAGTATTTGATGCAGAATCTATAAGAATTTTCATTTAAAAGTAAAGTAAAAACAAAAAGATGACCATTAAAGCTATTATGTTTATATCCGTACTTAAGATACATTAATAAAGAGATGTTTTCGCTAATATCCAGGAGCAAATAAATTTATGTAACCTTGAACAAATTCTTGATATATACATTGTCATAATTTGTTGGTAAGTAATTTTTACTAACTACGGCAGCTAGTTTAATTAACAGCAAACAATTAAACTGGTTCCCTATGTTATAATGTCTTAACAGGAGAGACGTTATATTACGTAACTACTATATCTGTTCCAGTACCAAGGCCAGGTATGTGTACCTGAAGCATAGGAAATGAAACAGAGACAACAAAATAGCATGAGAAAGTCTTAAAGGATTAGAAGCCAGAGAGCAGGTATGTATCCTTTTGAGAAAGCACTATGTATCTAACAGATTCAAATGACAAAATGGTCCCCACATGAAAGCATATTTGCACATGTAACAAAATACTTTTGTCTAAATTGGTATTGACAAGTTTATTGAGTAGGCTATGCAGTATTTTTTTATACAAAGATCTAAATTTTGTTTTAGAAATTACAGTTTTCTACTATAATTCTGCTAACAAACACAATTTCTTTCAAGTCTATAGACTATATTTTGTTATTACAATTTTATATTCTAACAGAGTTCAGATGGGAGTGATTCCAATATTTTATCTTACTATTTCTGTACTGAATTGTGAAGACTATGCTTTACACTGTATTGTATGATTTAAGAACTTTGGTTAAACACAATATTCATAGTGTTAATAAAATCAACATACTATAGCACTACCTACATAAGTATGTGTTTAATATCTGGTCATGATTACAACAAACCCTTCTTAATGCAACATAAACAACATTCATTAACACCGTTAAGTTCACGCCTGCTGTTTTAAAATACTTTTCTGTGGCACAGATACAAAGAACCAAATAAACACTGAGAAAAGAAAAAGTAAGTTTACAGAATAAAAAATTAACAAAAATCAAAACTGAGTGAATTTATACATTACTGATGTCAACTTCTAACTCAATAATTCAATAATAATGTAATAATTTATAAGGAAAGGTTTTTAATATGCAAAATAATTTTACTAAATTTTACATGCAGATTAAGCTTTATTTTATTACAAGGGCAAGTAACATGAATAGAAACATAAATGATGGCATTATTAAAACTTCGTATTCTTGTGGTTATTATTAAAATAATGAAAAATTCATATTAAACATAAGTTTTTATAAAATGCTAACTTGATAAAGTTGAATAGAATAATGGACTAATGGGAATTTATACTTTGAATGAAAAATCTTTAGTCAGCAGAAGGATGTACAGAAACAATTACAACTGAAAATGAATACCTGGTAAGAACAGAGAAATTACTGGCCTCTGCTAATTGATAATGGTTGATACTCATAGTTTATATATTCATCTATTGATTTTTTTAGTATAATCACTTCAGTTTTACCAAAGTTCAAATAAAAATTAATAATCATAAAAAATAAAAACATGTAAAACATATACTCACTCCCACCCCTAATCTGTATTTCCAGAGATCCTTTGATGTACGTACAGTCTCGTAACTTCTGAGCTGAAGCAATACTGTCTACATTTGCTCCCGCACATTCCTTCTTACAGTAACCTATCAAAGCAAAGATTGTGACATTATACTACATAATACTATATGCTGACTGTATACAATATAATAAGAAGTATACGCTTGAAACTAAATGGTACAGTTAATACAGTTAACTATGTTGACAGAAAAATATTCCACCTCACTCTTCCAAAATTTATTAACTGAAACAGTTAATAATTTTCAACTTGTTCAAAATACAGAACTGTTTTGGTTACTCTATATTCTGTAGGAAATGTCAGTTTAATGATATGATCAAAACGCTGTATTTCAGTCAACTGTAGATTCATAATACAAAATTTAGAGAATATACTAAGAGTAACAATACTTGGTATAAGTTTTGTTATGAAGCTTGTGTGTGTGTGTGTGTGTGTGTGTGTGTGTGTGTGTGTGTGTGTGTGTGTGTGTGTGTGTGTGTGTGCGCGTGTGTGTGTGCGTGTGTGTGTGTGTGTGTGTGTGTGTGTGTGTGTGTGTGTGTGCGTGCGTGTGTGTGCGTGTGTGTGTGTGTGTGTGTGTGTGTGTGTGTGTGTGTGTGTGTGTGTGTGTGTGTGTGTGTGTGTGTGTGTGTGTGTGTGTGTGTGTGTGTGTGTGTGTGTGTGTGTGTGTAAATTATATCGTTATAATAATACCCGCTTAATCCTAATTTTATTCAGTTTAATCACTGAGTGTTGAGTCTTTATCCTGACCACTCTCCAAATATAAAGAGTTGTGTATAGAGTAATTTAAGATGAATCACCTACAACTCTTTGAAACTGTTATCAAAAATAATTATAACCAACTCAAAACAGATTTCTTTTTAATTTTGTATGTTGTTTATAAACAAGAATTTCTGTTACAAAATTAACAATATCACTATGTAAAACCATTCTACATTATATTAGAATGACAGCATGCTGTCATAGAAACCAAACAATAAACATTATATAGGGTATTGACCTATGATTCCAATTTTGTCACTAGTTTCAAAACTAATGCCATATTCTATTTTACTTATAAATATTCTATACCAACATATAAATATCCCCCCACATACACACATACACATGCACAACATGCTTGCTTTTATGAACTAGTACATTCAAATATATCTGAACAAACTTTGTACAGAACAAATTTTAATGATAGACTATAAACAGAAAAGTTGTTACTGAGGTAATGTTGTTACTAAATCCTAAATGAATGTGTATATGCTTACGAAGGTACTGTTTGACATCTTCACAATTATTTTTTACTATGGAAACCATATCTTATTGTGGAGCTTTAACATTGATATCTGACACATACAAAATACCACAGCTCTGTAAATAATTACGTAACTACTATCTCTGTTCCACTACCAAATCCAGGTATGTGTACCTAAAGCATAGGAAATGAAACAGAGACAACAAAATAGCAAGAGAAAGTCTTAAAGCATTATAAGCCAGGGAGCAGTTATTGTATCCTTTTGAGAAAACAGTATGTATCTAACAGATTCAAATGCCAAAGTGGTCCCCACATGAAAGCATATTTGCACATTTGCTCACATAACAAAATACATTTGAATTACATACTGATTACATAGTTATACAATCTGGTCTTCCATCCAACATAGCAGCAAATGACTCTACATTAAAACAAATGACAACTTGACAATGACAATGACAGCAAATGACATCTTGTCACTGATGTTACTGATCCTATGCATATGAGGTAGGCAACCTGCATGGTTTATGGTGTCATATGGATGGATGGACTTTACCAGACACCTTTGACTACAATTATTCTTGACACATTACCTACAATAGTACAGATGCCCATGTACATGCAGTACACTTGAGGCTGCCAAGTCAGCAACTGTCTGAGGCAATCTTAAAGGATGTGCAATAAAACACCACAACAACACTGATGACAATGTATAATACAGGGAATAAGGACACAATGCTCAGCATTACTATATAAGGGTAGGAAGTTGGAAGATCAGAAGTGTTATAAATGTGGGAAACATAGACTTCTAAAGAGATTGATGGGCCAGAATTAATTCAAGCAAACAGCAGTAGTTGGTACAATGGGAAATGTCTGAGTAACTGGAGGAATGAAGCTCCTAGACAACACCCAATATCTACCCTTCACAAAAACAACAAGAGCTTGGTCATTAATGGATTCAGTCAAGAAAGGCTAACCTCAATTAATTACAGTTTCCACAGAGCACCCTGATTCAGTAATCAACATCAAAGCGATCTGGTGCTCTTGCATCTTATGGACAGCCAATGGAAGAGCTATGAAAGTGTTTGGGTAAATGATTTATCTTCCTGAGCCCTTAAAGTTTGAACCATCTAAGACTCTGCTCCAGGAACTGCACAATTATTCTTTGCAAATGGAGAACCAACTGCAAGAAATGAATCAGATAATAAGAAGACAGCTGAATGTAGCTAGTGAGAAAATGAAAATGTGGTAAATACCTGCAGAAATAGTGTGGGTTTTGAAGAAGGATACAAAGTTTGCATGTATAATCCAAAGCACCATCATGGTTACTTCCCAAAACTTAAAGCTAACTAGGAAGGCCCTTCCACTGTGAGGAAAAGAATCAATGATGTTTACTGGACACTGAGAAGAGCAACAAAAATTCATGGTTGTCCATCTAGTCTGCTTGGCAAAGTATTACTGCAGAGACAATTTATGAGTTCAGGACGAACAGACTTAAGGAGGGCGAGTCTTACGCCTATGCAATAGAAATGTGTGTGTGCGCGCGCGCACACACGCAAGGTCAGTACTGACATAATATAGATTTTTGTAACTTTTCTAGGCACCTTTGACTCTGCAGTTGTTCTAATATCAATCAGTAGCCATTATCAAAGTGTTGGAATTATCTTACAACCTTAGCAGGGTAAATGGACAGTTCAAAAGTGGCCACTAATCAGTTTAAGACTGCGATTTAGTGTGTGTACAGTTTGTGAATTATTGTGTGCGGACACCTGTAATTGGTGTCTTGTATTATTTATTACGACAGTGTTAATAAGGTGACATATATTGTGCATGCTGGACAACTGTAAATTTAAGAATTGTTGTATACAACTGTCTTTGATTACTAAAACTGTAATTAAAGTTACAAATAATGGTTTTTCTGGTGTTCAGTTATTAATTTCCACTGTTTAAAATACAACAACCTATATGACTGCCATAACAATATCATTGCTATGAAAGTAAGATATAACAAAATAATACAAGAAATGATTAGGTATAGGTATTTTAAAATAATAAAACCTGTCTGCAATACACAACAAAAACAGTCAATCAATAAATAAACTATAACATACCTTTACATGGTTCACATGTATAATATTTGCGAGTACCACTATAACCTGAATCATTTGAGACCACTTGTGTTTCCAAGAATCCAGGAGGACAATGCAATATACACTTATTTTCAAACACTTTCCATGGTTTGGGTCTCATTTCATCATTACTTGATAATTGGCGAGGTTTTGGCATGTTGTGGCAATCACTTTCCAATATGCAACGTCTATTGAGATACTGTAAACAAAAATCAATTTAGTACTGCAATATTAAGTTACTCAATTATTATTTTTACTGTTTTCTACAGTCATAGAGATACAAATTATACTATAGTCTATGGAACAGCCTTGTATTACTCTAACAACCTAACAATAGTACAGCAATTTATATGAGTATGTTATGAAGCAAGGTTTGTCCCAAGAAAGGACACACACATATATATATATATATATATATATATATATTGTGACGTGATGGTTCCCTCCACATAAAGATGGTTTAATAAAAAGACAATGAAGTACAAAACAATAAAAGACTATGAGCCTAAAAAACCTACATGATTAGTAGGTAAAAGAGAACATTTTTTGTATAAAAAAATTGTGTTAGACCCTATTATATAGTGTAATAGATAAGGTATTTTATTTGAGTATGTTATAAGTGTTATGATGGATAATCTATAATGTAAATATGAATGTATTTGCTGGGACAAAGAAAAAACTTACATCTACCTAGGGAGGTAGAAAGGGTCATTACAATATACTAAACATGTTTTAAATCATAAAATGTATAATAATAGACAGTGTTGTTCATTAGGCATAATTAACAAATGTTAAATTGTAAAAGAAATAGGAAATGTTGTTATATAAAATAAGTTCTAGCTTAAGGAACACTAGGCATTATAATGCTATAGTGTAATCAAGAGATTTTGTAAAAGTTAATGCTCTTATTAGTAACCACAAGTGTCTAAATGTATTCATAAATTATTTTGTACAACCACAGTAATAAGTTAGGTATAAAAAAAGATTATTGTAAACCTAATTTAAGTACGCCAAATTTTAAAAATATAACTTTTGAATTACTGAATAGAAACTGGTCATGTAAGATCTTAAAACAATCAGTAAGAAAAGAGCTGTTTACTGGTACTAATATCTTCAAGCTAGTACTTAGTACAAGAAAATTATATAAATTTTCAATAATTTTGTAAATTTTGTTGTATCTTGGGACGACCCAAAATTTAAACGAGAAAAATTAGTTCTTTGTTGGATTTCATACAGTACACTTCAAAAAATCTGTAATACATAAGTAAAGAAAGTGAAACCAGAACCGAACCGAAGATCAGGTTAGGTGAAGAAAGACCTAATAGGAAGAATTATTGAAGAAGAAAAATTATGTTAAATGATTTTAAAGGAGAAGAAAAGTGTTAAGAGTGATTAAATAAGTGTATAAAACAAATAAAAAGGAAAGTATAATGATTAGGTACTAAATTATAAAAACGATTACCAATAATTCACGGTTACACTTTCCACACACTTAAGAATTATTAATTACACTATCACTGAACTGATACACTAATATTTTTATAATTATTTCAATTTTGAACTATTATTTCTATGTATTTTAGAATTACTAAAGGAGAATAACCTCTTGAAAAATAGATAACCTATAAACCGACACTGTTTATATTACGAACTAGTTGTAATACCATATTTAATTTACTGTATTCTTATATTATAATTGACTTTGTGTTTGTGATGTTTTGTACTTCACAAAGGGTATTTTCGTTAATATTTTTGTAGTCAAAAGGATCCACAATATTAATAAAGAAATAATTTTAATATCAGACCGATGCCTGAATTCAAGAAGGAATGCCACCCACTGAGCGAAAAATTTTACTAGCCTGGACAAATAAACTTAAGAGGAAAGTTATTTAATTTGATTTAAAGGAAAATATAAGTAATTTAGAAAAAATAAAAGAATATTGATGAATATAATTTGTATGTATAATTATTTTTTTGGCAACTAACAATTTTTTTGTATATTCGAAAGTTAGTTTTTCTTTAACCAGAGAAGAGAAGTTGGCAATACCTATTTTCTGGTACCAAGTTTGATTTGAATAATTTACCGAGGCAAGTTAATTTAAATAAAAGAAAAGAAATATATTATTTACTTTTTTTTAATTGTTTATTTTATTAAACAATTTGGCCCTCAACAACTTGGAAAGTATTTATCAATTTATAATAAAAAACGTTACAGATTGGCGTCTACAACGAAAGGCCTACATTCAGTACATTTATAAAAATTATAAGTCTGTAATTATATTACAGATTGGCACCAACACCTTAGGGCATATATAAATAATTTATTTGTAATTGAATATTACAAACTGGCGTACAAAGTGAGGAGTAAAAGGTAATCCAACACGAGATTATTATAAATTTAATATATAAAATATTACATTTGTAACCAGTACGTTACAAATTGGCGCTTACAAAGTGAGGCCTACATTCATTATAATTATAAATATTAAATAGTAACGAGACGTTACAAATTGGCGCACCAACTAGTGAGGCTAGAAGTGGAAGATAACATTACATTATTGTGTTATATTGTTTATTAGTTTTTATTCTAGCGGCGACTACAAAAAACGAAAATGCCACAAAGAGCAGCTTTATGCAAATGAACAGCAGACAAGGAAATTGAGCTAAACCTGGATGAAAAGGAGGCAACACCTGTCGAAGAAGTTGAAACGATATTACCCCCGGCAGAATTGAACAGAACCACAGAAGAAATGAAATCTAATAGCCTGATGGAATTCATGAAAGAGGTGTTTAGACAAATGAAGGAGGATAGTGAAAAACTAAATAAAAAAATCGAAAACAATAATGAAACATTGAAGAAAATTGAAAACGACCATGAAACATTAAAACAGAATAGTGCAGAATTAAAGAAACAAATGAAGGAGGATAGTGAAAAACTAAATAAAAAAATCGAAAACAATAATGAAACATTGAAGAAAATTGAAAACAACCATTATACATTAAAACAACAAATGAGACAACAGTTTAGAAGAATGCCAGGAAGAAATAAAACAGAGTATAATGGAGACAAATGGAAAAATAGAAAGAACCAATGAAACACTGATACAATTCCGTGAGGAAATAATAAATCAAATAAACAACATAGAAGATAACAGTAGAATTAGGGTTGAGATACTCCAACAGGAAAAACAGGAGAAGTTGGAGCAACTACAAGGAAAGATGGATGAACAATACAACAACGTAGGGAACAATTTAGGATGAGTACAATGCCAAGTCACGGAAAATAAAGAAAAGATTGAGGAAATACAGCAAAAAGAAATAATAAATATTAGAGAAGAATTAGAAATACTTCGCAATAGACCAATTAGCTACAAACACATACCAATGGGAGAAAATCGAGAGGCCATCAGCTTTAAAGAGTATCGAAGAAACCCTCTTGAATTTATAGAAAGATTAGAAGAACTTATCAGCCGAACTAAAGAAAACAGATGGAACATGATTAAGAATCTGTTAGATGAAAGCTTCACGCGTATTACTGACAATTGGTGGATGGCCATAAGAAATGAGGTTCACAATTATATTGAGTTTATACAAGCATTTAAGACCAAATATTGGTCGAAGTCTATACAGAACATAATAAGGGATAACCTGTGCAACAGGAAGTACAACTCTGCAAGAGGCCAAACACCTACTGCCTATTTCCTAGGCAAGGTTTGTATTGCCCGACACTTAGAACCAAGGATTCCAGGTCACATAATGTCTTGTTATGTCTTGTAACTAAGTTATCATACCATTTCGAAGAGAGGATAGTACATGCCCGATTATGCGGACAAGTAAAGACCATTGGAGCAATGGAAGCCCTTCTCGAAAGTTATGAACAAGAAGACTATTATAGAAGGAATCGACGGAGGCCAGAGACACAAAATGAACGGCGAAACGATCAAAACAGAGATAACAGACAAACGGTACATTATGTTAGGGCCAGCAACAACAACCGGAGTCAAAATAACAATAGATTCCAAGGTCGCAGAAGAAGCTTTAATAACGGCCAGACATACAGAACTCAACAGAGACAAGAAGAAGAAAACAGACATCTACAAAGGAGTAGGAGTGCGGAGAGTTGCAGGTCTAGAAGCTGGGATGGGAGAAGAGAGGTATACTCCAATAACCAGCACAGAGATGAACAAGAGCGACCAGTGACAAGTGACCGGAATAGGGGAAACGAGGGTCTGCAGTGAGAACCCCGGACGGCAAAAGGAAAAAGGGCAAGAAATGGCGAACTCAATTACTGACTGAGGGAATTAAGACATACAAAACATCCGTCTACCACCCCAGTAGTAACCCTGCAGAAAGAGTCCTCAGAGAAGTGGGGAGGATCTTAAGAACGTATTGCCAAAATGAACACCGTACCTGCAGTGAGTACGTGGAAGCCACCGAAACTTTCTTGAATCTGGCTTATCATGATACCATAAGGGCCAGCCCTTATCAAGTCATGTATAATCAACCACCACCAAGGGAAATTACATCCATAATCCAATTTCCACAAATGAATCAAGAAGAATTTTCTATCACCACCCTGCATAACAGAGTCCTCCACAGGGCAGAACTGCGCAGAAGAAGGGAAGAAAAACTTAGAACAAAGATAATAAAATATAATATAGGGGAGAAAGTATTGTTAAGAAATCGACAACTTCCTAGTTCAATGGAAGGCCTAGCTAAAAAGCTCTTATTACTATATAATGGGCCATATACTATTACAAAGGACAATGGAAATAATACATACGAACTTACTATAACAGAAACTAATAAGGTCAAAGGCACATATAATCAGGCAGAGATAAAGAAATTTTATGGGGATTAAAGAATATATATTGAGAGCCGTTTATTTCTGCAATTTTAAACAAAATTAGTACTGAAATAACCAGTCTAAAAAGCGGAGGGCATTATGTGATGTGATGGTTCCCTCCACATAAAGATGGTTTAATAAAAAGACACTGAAGTACAAAACAATAAAAGACTATGAGCCTAAAAAACCTACACATAATTAGTAGGTAAATGAGAGCATTTTTTGTATAAAAAAATTGTTAGACCCTATTATATAGTGTAATATAATTTTCTATATAAGTAATTCGATGTTTCTTGCAGTAATTATATAATTTGTGATGTTTTCAATTTGTTTCTTCTGCAAGTAGTATAATTTTGTATATTCTTTTTATTTTATAATTTGTGACAAATATCACAAATTTTATATATATATATATATATATATATATATATTATATTTAATTTTTATAATGAATTTACCTCAAGATATGTCTTTCCTTATTAGGAACATGTTTTGAGAACCATTGTGTTCTCATCCTCAGCCTTCGTGATTTTGCGTCTGCTGAAGTATTTGTGTGTTGGCTGGTCATTATTGTGGTTTCTTTTTGGTCTCTGGTATTTTAAAGTGGTATTATTGTGTGTGATTGTGGTGTAGGTATTAGTATTTTGTGTATTTACGAGTGCTTTGAAAATTGTGTCATGTTTTGTATCGATTTGTATTTGTACAGGTATTAGTTTGTTTTGTGTTTTATGTTTGTATATTTGTAAATTTTCCCAAATGTTCATTATGGTGCCTTTGTGTGGTATGTTTTATTAGTGTCATGTTGGTTATGTTTGGGAATTCATGTCCAGTGTTTATTGCATGTGTGACCAAATTAGATTTGTATATTTCTGGTTTTTTGTATGCGTTTAGGTGTTCAAAATAACGTTTTTTCAGTTGTTTTCTTGTTTGTCCTATGTAACATTTATTGCAATCTTGGCATTCTTGTTTATGAACATTTATGAACCAGGCCCTTCTTGTTCAAGAGAATAAAACAATAGAATGTATATAAAGTTTCAATTCTGGTCTATAATGTAAATATGAACAGTATGGTCTCATTTGTCATGTATGCTATGTAAAATGATGTCAAGTAAAAATAAACATGTTTTATACTAATTTACCGAGTTTTATTGATGTAAATACGACCTAACAAGACTTATTTGTTATATAACGGACTTTCATTACAACAGACAACCTTTAGCCCCAATTAGTCCGTTATAATGAGGTTCTACTGTATACAATTTGTATTGTCTAAAATGTTAACCAAGTAAGAAACAAAACAAAAGACTTAAATTTGTAAGTCATCTGTAAATCAATTCTTCATTTACAGTAAATAAATCAATATGCAGTAAGACGACAATAGTGAAATTAACTACAGATTAAAAATGAAAACTGCTTGAAATAATCTTTGCATAACAGGAACAAAAGTTTGGATAAGAAATCTTAAAAAAAAAAAAATTGGAATCTAAATGTTTGTAACACCCTTACATTTTATGTACTATGATTCTAGCCATACATACAACCTTCCCCCCCCACACACACACACACACTAATATTGTCACCTCAAATGTTTGAACAGGACACTGTTGTAAACATTTGTTCTTGAAAAGTACTCCTTTGCAAGCATAACAACTATCCGGACCAGTGCCATTGCAGCCTCCTAAACAGTGGTCATCACAGCATTCACCTCGTTCATTACATGTTCTTCCAGGTCCACAGTTTGTTGGGCATACTGAACAAAAATTACAACAATTCACTTACTATAGCATCTGTTATAAGATTAATTACCATTTTGTTATTAAAACTGTATGGTTTTGAAAGGTACTGCCAAATCTAATTGCTATGTAAACTTCTGAACTTATGACTTCTCAATTTACACAAGACAGCTTTTCTTTAAATAATTTTTAAAGATAAACTGTGTTTTAAAATATAATCAACTACAATAAAATTAACTTTATAGCACCAATATAAATTACCTTTTTGACAAGTTTGACCGTTCCAGCACAGATGTTCTCCAGTGATTGAAGATACAGGACATCTCTTGTCTGTTGGACAGATAGGACATTCATTTTTCTTTTTGTTGCCCTAAAAGCACCCACATTTCAAAATAAATTTGTGCTCAAGGCATCTTATCACAAAATTGACAAATGTTCACATACAGTGACAATAAACATCCAGTACAAAAATCCTTTTGTAAGCACTGAGGACAATCTATTATTTAATTTCTGAAAATTCACCAGCCACTCTTCACCACAAATACCAATGGTAATTATCAAAAGAATATTTACAAAAATTCAAACATTTCAAAAATTAAAACTATTCTCAAATCACTTTCGTGGACAGATTAAAATTACACCAATGAGACTGCAGAAAAATTACATATTTTGCTTTTGGCAGTATATGTTTTCTTTTGACTGATGCTACATTAAAGCTCACATTCATATTGTATATATTTATGACTCTTAGTCATATATGTGTATAGTAGAAACACACACAGACATAAATTATTCAGTTGAAAACTGTCAATTGTTTCTATAAGAGTAATGAATATTTTAAATATAATAATGTGTACAATATATGATATGTGTTTAATAATTTTTACTAATACAGTTTTGTTAAAATTATAATAACCTGTTAAAGTGGGCTATTACTACTACTCTTCAGTATATATATTAATTCAGTATGTGAGCAAAACAAACTATACTTTCAGTAAACCTGCCTGATATAGATGTGACAGCGATGAAGAGAGGGGATGAAGAGGAGGGAGGGAGAGGAAGAGGAAGAGGGAGAGAGAGAGAGAGAGAGAGAGAGAGAGAGAGAGAGAGAGAGAGAGAGAGAGAGAGAGAGAGAGAGAGAGAGAGAGAGTGTTGATGGTGGAATCCTATATCCTACACCACACATTGTATCTTAATAGTAATATCCCTAAAGCAGCTTTTCTTGAAATGAAAAGTAAATTTACTTCTCATTTCATTTCTGGTTTCTTTTGTCTTCAAGTTACATAAGATCGTTCTTTTTCTTTTCTTCAGTCAAAAGTTTAATCATCTTCTGCAATGGGTCCTATAACTGTACTTTGAATACTCCGTTGTAATTTTATGTTTTCATTCAAACCCTCAAGTCTCGTATAACTATTATCAATACACACTACAACACTGTTACACACTGTACAAAAAAACAAGCAATTAAAGTACGTTTTATTTTTTAAATATCACCAGTGAAAAAATTATTTCATTCTTCAGGTGTTAATAATGATGATAAATTATTAGTGAAAGTCACCATAAAATTTTAAAAATAATTAAACTTTGACTTTTAGTTATGATACTGATGATGATGGTCCAAAAGATTTCTTTTAAATATTAAATAAGAGTGGTTGTCTTTCCTGGGTTTTCCTTTTGTAAGTCGGCTGCAGCACTAGACAACATTTTCTAATGCCCTGTTGGATTACCAAATTAATTTCTGGGGATATTGTACCCAGTCTTTTAGCAGGAGCACCAAATTTATGACTGCCTCTTTCTAATTATAATACTGCTTGACTTTGTGTAATACAGTGTGTTGTTTTTGGTGGCAGAACAATACAGCATTTCAGTTTAGAAACAAATTTGTTGCACCAACTGAGGATGCATTGGAGAACTGTCTGAACCGTGTAACTTCAAACAAAAATAAAGTTGGAAACTTTCTGTTGTTATGTATGTCAACTGTCAAGGGTTAGATTTCCACATCATTAAAAGTATTCCTTGCCTTTCTTTTCAATGCAATTTGACTTTATGAACTGTAAATTACCACTGTAATTAATTTTAAATCTTCTGCAGGATTCTAATTAAAAACATGTAGACAATTTCTTTGGTCCTTTCTCATCTATCAGAAATAAGTTTTCTCTCTGTTATGCATAAAATTAAAGTTTCGTTATTTTATACTTTTAAAACATAAATTGAACTCAGTTCCCAATAACGTATAAAAGTAAATTAATCAACAAGCCTTAACACATTTTAACTATTCTCATTGGAATTGTGATTCAAAATTTTTTGAAGCCCCCCCCCCACACACACATACAGCGCTATAAGTTACTTTTCAGTAATCATTAATATAAAATAATCATTTTAATAAAAACGGTTCATTTTATATTTTCCAGCTTACTGTTTACAAAATATCTATTTACAGATCCACTAACATTTAACATAAAAGAAGAAAATGTGGGGCATGTTTACGACATGTCTTTGCAAAAACAATAGTGATTCATCAGATTTATTTGAAGGAACAATGACAGATATGTTAGTATTGTGGATGCCCTGAAAAGTTACTGCTGTAAATAGAAATTTACGATAACAAAATCATCTGGAAAAGATGTTTCTTTTACATTCTTTATTAAACTTTATATTAAAATAAGAAGCATAATTTACCCTGATAAAATGGATTTCCTCTTTTTTGGCATCTGGGCCTTTAGGAGCCTGCTTTGCTATCAGATCCCAGTCTATTGTATCAATGTAACACAACATCGGGTTCTTAACAAAATACACTCCTCCTCTCAGTATGTCTGTTAAGGATGTAAGGCCCAATTCCTAAAACATTTACAACAGAAAGCTACATATAAACTGCAATACTAACAAAAAACACTATAAATACAGAAAAAATTAATAATTACTGCCTAGTAGCTAACTAACAAGATAACATATCAGAACCATACAAAAAAATCCACTCAACGTCGGATTCATATACTTAATTTTTACCAGCAACATAAACCTGAAATGAAAAGACATGTTTCTTGGTCTGGCCTTTTCTTATAATCAATGCTTCAAAGAGAGAGGTTTTTATAGGGAAACAAAGAAACAAGGAAAGAGCTAGCAACAGATATTTTTTTTTAATAGAGGATGGTACTATTCTTTTGTTTTATAATTTTACATATTTAAATAAATTACTTACATGAGGTCTGTCCAAAAAGTATTTGACTTTAGGTCGAGAAAAATAAAACAACTTACTTTGTGGTTTCCAACTTCAATCTCCTTTGGAGTTAACCCTTTAAATCCAAAATCTTAACTCAACAAAATTTTCAATGCTGGGAACATTTCTGAAAGGTGTGTTTAGGTACTACTGACAGCTGGACTGTTGTGTTTCATGTGATCTACTTTCAATTAAAAATGAAATCTTTTGAATGACACTTCAGCCAGAACAGTAACAAATCATGAGGCACCATGTCTCTAGCAAAGACATGCTGGACCTGGGTAAAATCTCAAGCTTTCCCAAGAACTGTGGGTCAGGCCTGTTGTCATAATACTTCTGCTTGTTATGTGTTTTCCACAGGATTTTGTTATATTGCACTGAACTTAATCATTTGACTATATAGATCCTTTAGTGCTTCTCATTCATACTCATGATGATAACATATAAACATGGTTACTATACTCCTATAGTAAAAAAATGTCAGTATTATTTGACTCCATTCTCCACTTGCCTTTCCTTCTTTGCCTTTGACATCTATGTACATGTACCGTAGGTCCACCGTAGTTAATGAGCTTTAAAAAGGTTTGACTATACTGATATACCTAAATATATATTATCAGTGACCACAGACTTTATGAAATCAGGTTCACAGTTGATACTTAATATCAAAATAAGGCTCTTCCTACTTATAAATAACATCTTGGGCATAATTTTAAAACACAACACTAGTCCAAGTAATGCAATGCAAGTTTAGTTATATTATATAAGTTTATATTATATTATACAAAACCGTCACAAATTCCATTTTTCGAAGGAATCCCTTTGTTGTCAACACATGGACATAAATGTCCATGAATTATAAAATTGTATTTTGCTAATGACAACTGGATTCGGCTTGCTGGACCATACCAGAATGCTAGGTCTGCAACCAAAGTTCAGCAATGTTTCAATTAGTTAATTTATTTTTAATTTACGTAATCCCTGTAGCATTGTTTCTGAAAGTCAGTTGAATCCCATAAACTACTTCAGTCTGGTAATCATCATTCTTCTGGCAAACACTATGCTGTAGCATTTTTCATTGCATTCTACCACTGTGATTAAATATGTTCTACAATCATGCTCCTCAAGAATGATAGATAGGTCTATCTATAAAACTCCCAACTATTGCTAACTTGGGAACTTGAATCATTCTAACTTGTTTCTGGAAAAGCAAGTTGAATACTTTTTGAACAGATCTTTATTTTAAAAATCTTGGCTGGATTTCACTAAAGGAAAACTGAAGAAGTAAAGATAATTGACACCACACTTTTTAAATTTTATTTATTAGCAACCACAATATACATTCTATAATCAATCTACTGATTATTAACCACAGTTAATATCCAGTGATGACACCTTATGTCCTTATAGGTTGAATGACTAAAGCTGGGTAGTGAGCATGGTGCCTCATTCATGAACTGTCTTCACTGATGTATGGAATATAGAAACATGTACAAAAGGTATGGTTGAAATCGTACCAGGAAGCATCCATGAGATAAGTTTTATTGTTATTCCTGCATATTAGATTGGTGATGCAGCAAAGAGCTTGATTCCACTAAAGCATATAGTTTGAAGACAGTCTTACACAAAAACAGTTTAATGTCTATTGACAGATAGATTTTCTGCCTTCAGCCAGCTGATTTAATTAAACGTTGGATCCAATTGTTTCCTTGTATTTATCACCTTGAAACAATAAATTGTTACTATTATTATTATCATCGTAATTGATAGATACAGTCCCAAGCTAATAATTTATTTGTGGTAATACGAATGCATTAATGAAGAAAGAAGTGGTTAAGGCTTTGACAAAGTGAGTATTAAGTATTATATTAGAATGTAAGGCCTTTTCATCTAATTGAAAGCCACAGTTAATCATAACTATCTATTACACCCACTGAATAAGAGCGAGTTTTTGGAAGAACCAGTCATCATTTGTAGACTGTCCGTCTACACCACCTTTTTTAAGATATACATGCACAAAACATACATTTTATATGATGAAGGTCGGATAATAACAGAATTACTACAAAACAGTGGCCTACAAAAAAAAAAGAATCACTCACTAAATTGGTTATGTGTAAGGAATACAAATGTAATATTTTCAAAAACAATAAACAAAAAAGAATGTTGCTAACTGGCAGGTATCCAACAAGAACAAAGTTAAAAGTTAACGCTGTAATTTTAAAACAAGTTTTATAATAGAAAATAAGCTTTAAAAATTTAATTTAACTTGTGGCATTACTACAGTTTTTAAGAATTAGATCTGTAGTGACCTCAAGTTTTATAAGACCATAATGGTTTCGATAATAATTTAAGACACAGAATCTCAAGGTAATATATACTTTTATCACAATGTTACGTGTATGATTCGTCGACGCAGTGTACATTATAAAAGAATATGTAAACTGGAGATAGTAAAATAATCACAAGCTTGAGTAATCAACTTTATCCAAATCGCATATAATTCAACCATTCTTCACAAACACAATAATCCAATTCCATTATTCCGGGGGAAATAAAAATTGCGAAATCATTAAATTAATCAAACTTCACTTAAAAACACATAAATACTAACAGTCTAGACGCACAGCACCCATAATAACGCAACTACACTTGCACAAACGTCAATTGGTAGCCTATAGCAACTAAACAGCTGGCGCTAGTCTATTTGTAGTCACCGAGTACGGTAGACCATGTTAAAACACTGATTGATAATGGAATGCCTTAGAATGTATTCTGTTAATTCAAATTGTTTTTTACGTTACTAGTTGCTTTAACAAACTTCATTTCTTACCACATCCTATGCTTCATTCGCGTTTTGATTCTGCCCGCATGCTAAAAGTCTGTATATCAACAAACTGCGCAGTCGTCTCTACCGCAATAATTAGCACAACCTTAAATTTCCGTTAAACATTATAAACTACATAAGGATACTCTTCTTCACAATGTAAGGCTCCTTCCAATTTGTCTGTACGATACTCACGGCGCTGTAGGTTAACCAACCAAACGTCTACACTTACACCTGTTACTGCGACGATTACCGCTCCGTATTTCATTCTTTCACTGGTTGTTCGACTTCTTCGCGACAGCAGATTATTTCGAATATTTGGTTCTCCTGTTCTGAGGAATGATTATTATGTTCTTACAGCTGACTTGTAACTGTTGTTAAGGCGAGACAAGAGAAGACAAGTTCCAAAATGACGAATCTTCCAGCCAAACATAGGTTTGTCGGTTCACGCAAGATTTTTTCGACGACTGCTGACCTGTAAACCTGTAACAATATTTCCTGGTACCGGTTAGTTTGGTTCTCATCGCCAAGTTTCGACAGGCTCTGCTGTTCCGGTGGATCTTCCCGAATTTCGATCGACTGGGGAGGAGAACGTGTTTTCCGAATAACCAACAGATGACAACTCAAAATCCTTTATTAGTTTAATTAAATTTCATGAAGGGATCAGGGTTGATAAATGATTTTTCTGCTGTAATGTCTTCTGGTTAGGGATGATATACGTAAGCATTCCATTGGAAAAGACGAAGATGGCCTCCTGATGATCATCACGCATTTTTCTTTCAGGATACAGATCCTACATTTCTAGGCACTATTAATTCTATGGTGACGTCTCACTATTTCGCACTTTCGCAAGCCCTTTTCAGCAATCTTTTCTATAAGACTATGACTGCCAATATGCCAAGTAACTAAGTATTTCAGAGCTTCAGGACATATTTTACTAGATAGGATGTCGACTTTCCTGTTTCCTGGTCCAATATCTTCATCATCCGGTTGCTCTTGCCGGATATCTTATATTGTCCTATCATGTGGCAGGAAATCTACAGTGACGGCTCTGCAGTGTTCGCTCCTTTTCTGTCCTTCCTCCTTCCTGGAATATCAGCAAACGTCCGCGCTAAAGATAACTCATGTGCTTTTTCACCTAAATTGCATCTTAAAATTCATTTCTTTCATAAGTTGCAGCCACCTCACCTGGTCTACTGTTATTCTGGATTTTCGGATTTCAGGTGCCACGCGAGATCGGCATGATCTGTTCTCAGTGAAAGGTCGTTCCGTAAGGTATTTGTGGAAGTGATCTAAAGCCCCGATAACAGCACTTGCGTATAGCACAATAACTACGTTCTGTTAGCGTCTTCTATACCGTAATTTGAGCCTCTGGTTCCTATGGTAATTGGGTACTTCTGAAGTAACTATATGAAGCGCTATATAGTGACGTGCGCGCAGACATACCTTACGTCATGCGTTCTACATATATCAAACATATACACGCGTATAACATATAATTTCCTGTAATCGTATGAACAGCAATTATTATCTTATGGCTGCCTCATTATAACGAAATAAGAAAACAAAACGGAATTGAACCACAGGCTAAAGAACATAAATAAGAGACACCATTACTAACTGTTATGTCAAATTGGTGTACAGTGTACCGTAATAATATATCAGAGAAATATACTCAGGGAGCGTGAAGAATAGTAATAAACGAACATTATTTTAGAAGTATGTCATTATAGACGAGCCTCGTGGTAAGTATACGTTGAATATTGTATAATTTCTTATGACGAAACATACTTATTCTGAGGATAAACAGCTATACTGTATCTATGTAAGTGCGCGAGATGTACCCACCTGATGGACTTGACAAAGCATAGGGCCTACACACCCCACTGTTGAACATCTTGAGTGCGACGGTGTTTTCTATTCCTCTCTAAGTCTGTACAAATTCTTCGACATTCGTGAACAAGAATTTTCTGAATGTCTGGTGAAACGCAAAGATGAAAGCTAACAGTCTCACTCAGACTTTTTAATAATGCCATTTCGGCGACTTTTAATAATAAAATAATGACGCTTTTGTTGTGTATATGTGAATGCGTGAAACTAAACATATGATACCGCAAAATGTCACATGACAAGCGTTACACTATTGTAATTATACATAAACATTATCCGAGACGACGCACATGCTGCTCTGCCCTTTGTGTTTATAAAGTGCACTAGACTTGTCAATATTCATTATAAACTGCCAACTAAATAAAAATGAAAGCCACTTTTTTTAGAAAGATTCAACATCAAAAAAAACTTTCCTGCGGAATTTTTTTTTTTTTTTTTTTTTTTCAGAAAAAGTTGTAATTGTTCTGTTAAAATTGTGTGCCAATATTTTAACGTGAATATTTTGTGCAATCAAGTGACCTAACTGTCCCTAAAACTGCCATTTAATTACGGGAATGAAAAAGTGACACTCCCTTAACTTGGGCGTAGGAAGTAGCCTACCGCGAGTAAAACACGTTGCAATCGATTCACTGTCGGAACTGACGCCTCTGTGTAAAAGGTGGTTATAACGGCAGAAAAAAATCGTTATACTCCACTAATATCTACCTAAAATATTAAAACTATTTATATTTAACACAGAAATACTAGCCAACAGTCATTAAAAACTGTCGTTATCTTAATCTCCTCAAATGTTCGGCAGGCTGCAGCCCTCGATAGCCCTAACCTAATTAAGTGGTTGCACGTACGACTACGCACTGCCTATGTTCTAGCAGCATGGATATTGTTCCGTTACCGCTAAACTGGTTGGTAGCACATAGAAAAGTTTCCTAAGTCTGCACATTACACTTTCATTATTAGCAGCCAAGCTTTCAAGCAATAAATTTCAAAAGTACACAAAAGTCTGCCTACCTGTAAATGCATCATTTCAAAGACAACCAAAGCGTAGTCGAAAAACAATTCATTTCCTCGTATGATGGTAAGGTTGGGAAACAGTTTCGATAGAGAGCGCAGTCCGTTGACTCGATATAGAAGAAAGTAACCGGTGATTTCTCGAAGTTCTGGAAATGTTAGATTTGCGTACTCCCACTCTTCCGCCTTATCGATGAGCACTATCTGGAGGAATCCCTCTATAACTCGACAGCCTCGCAGCTGGGAAAAATTGTTTACTGAGTTTCTGATATCTTGACTTTGACACACTGCAACAAATAATAATAACACTTTAGTCTTAAAGCATAGCCTATACAGTTAAAATGCATTTCTATCGTGACATTCTAGCATATCTAGTAACACAGAAAATATAGCACACAAGAGTACTCGGTGACCGCCATTAATCATTATCATTATTCGTACATTATTAGCAGAATATGAAGAGTTTCCTTTAAAGCTATTCTGTCCCTACAATGTCAGTGGTGGGTGATGAGCAACTTCACCCTCATCCAGTATCCATTATCAGTAAAAACAGAAAGTACATATGGAGCAAGTTTGTGTTAGGACTAAAATATTCTTTTTAGTAGAGACTGTCAACATAGGACGTAGCAGAACAAAGTCGTACTACAAACGATACACAAAAAACCCTATTACAAAATTTAAATGTACATAATTTCTTTTTTTTATATATACATAATTCCTTTTATTAACAAATAATGACGTAAATAAAAATAATATAAATTTACTTCGGTACCGAATTTTGCGGAGACTTTGTCAAATATTGTCATAATACAGATTCATTGCTGTATACTGGTGTCCTAGATATTTGTATGACTTTTTCGTTATTACTGCTCCTTCACCGATATTCAAACGACTACTGTCGACATGACGTACCACCTCACGGTTTCTCAGGTTTAAAGAAGGGGAGGCTCCTGCATTTACTTATTTTTACTAAACACAATCCAAAATAAGCCGATCCGAAGACTTTCACTTTTAAAACTATTACTGGAGCAGCCCACCAATGGTCATGTAGCTGACTTTCATATTAATCATTTAATACTTTTGATTTTTAAAACTACGATTCCGTAAGACACCTAGACAGTATCGCATTAACTTTATCGAAAACAGTATATTAAAACTACGATGAATTTATGATTAATTCTGTTGTCGTTGCTTAATTTTCGCACCGTATATTGTACCCAGAGAGATGAAAAAGATTAGAAGTAAGGAATTAAATTTATAAATTGCCGGTTATCATGGTTTAAATTGCAGGTTTAAATTTACATTACATGGTTACATTACGCTGCATGGTTTAAAATCCTCTGAAGGTAAGTTCAGCTCAGTGGCGACTCGTGGCTTCGAGGATTGGTGAAGCAGAATCGGTGGCAGGTCCCCCCCTCCCCAATCAATTATATGAATATGTTTCTTCCTGTTTTGGAATCATGAATAACATATGGAGACAAAAGAACACTATGTTAATAAAATTTACAAATAAAGTAGTTAAAAATAGTAAGTACTTACAGGCTTGCATTTTATTTCTTGAACACTAGGTCAATTCTCCTCTCTTTCAAATATGCAAACTTGTCGATAATGTCGTCGTAAAATGGTTGT
The DNA here is from genome assembly GCA_034769895.1 of Magicicada septendecula. Lineage (NCBI taxonomy): Eukaryota > Metazoa > Arthropoda > Insecta > Hemiptera > Cicadidae > Magicicada > Magicicada septendecula. The sequence goes on along the minus strand of CM068367.1, from coordinate 1,029,032,615 downwards.
ACATTAATTAATTCGTTTAACAGTTCCTTTTCTATGGAAATTTTTGATAAGTTAGTAAGTCTGTCCTCTGTCATTGTATTGTGCAGGTATGATTTTATTCTTTTTAAACAAGTAAACAAGAAAAACTTCGTTCTACGGAAACGCTAGTGGATGGAATAGTTACTATTAAACAAAACAATTTGTAAGCTTCTTTAAAGATGTTCCTGTTGTCAGCTAAAAGTTCCATAAAATTTAGTGGTTCCATTTGTCTGTATTGCTTATCCTCATAAATAAGCTGTAATTCGTTTTTCAGTCTTTGGAAATCGGTAAACAGATTAGGGTAGCACACCTTTAAGTTACTTAATGCATCCGTGGGAAAGTTTTCAAAATACGTTACGAACTTTGAAGTATCCATTAATGTAACAAACTGAAGCTTTTCCATAACATTAAAACGTGTGGCTATTTGTACTGAAAGGTTATCTAAAATTTCATAATACAGAATTTTGTATTTTTCAAAAAGTTGATCTCGTGTGAGTGTAATTCTTTTCTGCCACTCATGGTATTCAGTTGGAACTGTTGTTTTTGAAGCAGCTAAATCGAAAATTTTGATAAATGCATCATCAGTTCTTTTGCTATTTATGAGTGTTTGCGTATTTTTAACTTGCGAGATACAGAAATTAATGTCAAATGACTTCTTTTGTAGCACATCGAAGAGAACATCCGTGGCTCCAAAAATATCGTTAAAAATGACAACCAAAAGCGTAAATTCAAAATCATTAAATTTATTTAAGAAGTTTAATTGATGTTTGATCATAATTTGAATCGTTCACAATTTTAGTGAATACTTCTTTTAATAAATCCCATTCGTTATAGCCTATATAGTATTCGCAATTTTGGAATTAGACTTCCATCGCGTAATAACGGAAGTAGGGGTTCGTCTCCCAAGAGTAGAACTGTGGAAAAAAGAGGGTAAACCGTTAACAGTTGCAAAAAATATCCGACATTTCGAAATGCTGTTGCAGCTTTGTTGTAGCACTAAATTCAAACGAAGCGCCATGCAGTGAACAAAAACCGCTTGTGGCACTACTTCTTCGATTTTTGCCTGAAGACCATTTAATTCCCTGACATAACGTTTGCACCATCAAAACACTGGGCAATAAGTTTTGATTTATAGTCAAATTTTTCGAGGGACCTTGACACAACGTGAAACAGTGTGTCGGCAGTCCGACTGGAACTAACATCATAAAATCCCAAAAATCTTTCCACCAGCTTTCCTCTGGGAATAACGTATCTAATTATGATGCTACATTGAGATTTGTGGGCAATGTCTGTGGAATCATCCACTTGAATTGAAAAAAATGTACTATCTTCTATTTCCTTTGCGAAGTGCTCATCAATATATTGTGAAATGCAGTCAATTATTTCATTCCGAATAGTCTTAGAATTAGCATTTTTTTATAGTGTTCTTGAATATACAGGGCTTATCGATACGAAGGTTTCTAGCAGTTCTTTAAAATTTCCGCGATTAATAGATGATAACTCTTCGTGGTGACCACGAAATGCTAATTCTTGTTTTCCCAAGTAAAGAACTGCACGAATAGGAAGATGCATGAAACGTCTGATAAGCCGAACGTTGGCATTGAAGTGTTTCAATATACAAACTAGAATTTTCCTTCAAAGCATCCTCGATAGTACTTAAATTTTTCTTTAGTTTTGAAAAACCCAATGCACAACGCATGTGCTCAGAAGAACCTTCATGTTTGGAAAGCCCACGAGTAACGTTAGCGAAATCATCAAAGCCGTTCTTATTCCACGCACTTGATTTAACACTAATAATTAAGCAGGGCATACAAAAAATGTTTATTTAAATATTAACTGCCACACAACCACTCGAACGTTGAATACCAGTTTTGTTTAAAGTTACGATTGTACACTTTGTCCTTTATTTTTTCAACTTTATTTACTTTCAATATAGGCATAGGTTTTTCACAGCTTAAACGTTTTTTTTTAATCATTATTCCATCTTGAAAATGGTGTTTCTAATAAAACACATACTGGGTCATATTTTTTTTATGAAGGAAACATTCTGTAAAAACTTCACACACAATCAAACACAACGAACAAAACAAACGCGCTGGATAGGTAAAGCACTGTACACGTACACAACTGAAACAGCACAGTGACACTGCTTCACGTGGGTGGAGGAACGCTGAGTACGCATATATGTTGTCATGGCAACCGTCATAACCGAGCATTGTTAGTGATGTATTAACTGATGCAACATACAAGGTGCAGAAAGCTGCTTCTACGATCTCGGCGCTTTCAGCCACCAGTGGGCTTACTATACGTGGAGTAGGATGCGATCACAGCGAAGTCCAGCTTCTGTAACCTATTTCCATCGCTTGTAAACGTTTATTTTAATTATTATACAGATGAAATTTTTTTTGAACATTTTTAAACACAAAATTGACTAAAAATTGAAAATAATTTTGTGTAAAAAGAAACACGGTGAACCAGTTATTTTAGGTGAAGCAGCGCTTCACCTGACGAGCCGCCACTGGTTCAGCTGAACCCACGGCATGTTCAACATTCGGCGTGATACATGTCAACAGTTACGCTCTTTAAAACAGGTGCTAGATAATAGGTAGTAGACCATACGTTTGCTAAAACATGCCTGTAACGTGACGTCAGCCTTGTAAAGTGAAATTACATTTTATCACAGCCTTACTGCTGATGAATTCTAGTAACAGAAAAGATACATCTGTTTAAGAAAACGAATCTATGCCGGCAGTTAAAACTAAAACCTTTTATTTTTATAGTTACCACTAAAAAATTATTGAATTATTGCTTTCACAGGATAAAGCCAAAGGACTGTAGGGCTATGTATTAGACACGTTACGTGACATACAAACAACCCTTCATCACTTTTTCACTAACCGAGAACATCTCGTTCCACGTAAAAGCTTAATTTCATTAATGGGCTTGGATATTCATAAACCTAATAAAATTAAAATTTGTAGCTTTATTATTTTAATTAGCAGAGACGCTGCATATGAGGTAAATACACTCATTTTTTAATACAGCTCTTCAACAGCTCGTCAGTATAAACCCAAATAGAAGTAACGTGATATAAATACCATTATCGGCCACACATTATGGATCCCGTTCAGTCGCGTCCCGCTCGTAAAAATCCCCCTCAATTGCTACCAAAGCGAAAAATTCAACTTCGTGAATAGTTAGGATGGTAGTTCCCAACGGCTTCATATTATAAAAATTACAATCTAATAATACATAGTTTAATATCTCAAGTTCATATTTCACCCATATACTTGCGCATTCTTTGCCGTTTAGAATATGAAACGGATATAACTCATAAAACTTTATAACTTTTAAAGGGAATATTTATTTTAAAATAATTCAAATTAAACCATTTAATTACATACACTTTATAAACGTACCCTATTTATTTTTAAAAAGTAAAATGGATGTTATAGACCTATTTTTTTTTCTTCTATTAGACACCATGACTCCAGAGTTTTGATGTATATTAAAAAACAAAAAAATTGTTTTTCCTCCAATGATAGTTACTCATAAAGTCAATCGGATTCTGAACATTGTATATTTTTGTGTTGCACAAAGATCCTCAATACATTTACACAGCATATCGTCGTTAATTCCGACCGGGCATTGCTTCCATTAAAAATTCATTTTCTATGGTCTTTACTGACTAAATAATGTCGATTACAATTTTCGTGTCGATTTTATAATTCAACAGTTAAACAATGTGGAAGCAGACATAGTGGAAATCTTCCTCTCTGTAGGTGTCCTGAAGGAGGTCTGTGGCTCACCGATAGCAAAAGACGAAAGCCGTCTCACAATTATTGGTAGTGTAAGAACACAATGCAGTCGTTTGACCGCAACCGACCGATTCCACATATTAGTAAAACGATTTTTCACATATTTTTAGCTTTCACCGCGTGTGTTTAATCTGCGTTTTTGTTAGAATTTTACAGATGTCAACTACCCCATGTCACACATCAGGCAGCCGTTTCAGTCATTCTGTTTGTCTCAACCATTCCAGTCACTATACAGCCATCGACAGAATGAAGCCAACTGAAGAATGACATCCGACAACTGAGGACACGCTTCCGCTTGGGAAATTTCAGAAGGGTCAATGGTTTATTATATTTATTACCTAAAATAATATATGCTTCTATTCTTCCACGTGAAATGTAGGGGAAACGCGTATAGTTCGATATTATTCAGAACAATGTCGTAAACGTAAAGTAATGAAACATTAGAGGTAGCGCGCCAAAACTGACATACGGTGCCTAAACGAACTTCAATGTCCCAGAAACGGTTTCTATTCCATGACTCTGTGCAAAGAATTGTTTCGTATTTCCTGACGTGTAGTTGATGCACTGTGTATTCATTTGAATTCACAAATTTAGAACTTCTGACGCTTCCAAATAGCGCTTTATTGGCTATTATTGTATGGAATATTTACTAAAGCGGTGAGTAATTTTTCTCGCTTACATAAACTTACTGTAAGTAAGTTAAGGATTCGGAATATGTATTGTTTTGTTTTTATTTTGACCTGTGTTTCATATATTGCGATAAACACAAGTGGTTTATCGCCAACATTTTGTGGTTGCCAAAACCAACATTTGTATTTTATTATTATTAGACTACATATAATATTCAGAAAGTCCCTGACTAATTAGAATGGTTCTCCAATATACTGTGCAGATGCCTCCAGCAAAGAATAAATGTGTTAAAATTAGAACGTGGCTAACTGCTAATGAGGCTTTAGCAATAGAAGACGGGTGGTGTAGTTTGTGGGTCTATTGTTAACAGCCCGAGATGTAGGAATGCAAAAAATAAAAGGCTGAAGTTTCAACGAGTGAATTCTGAACCAAACGGAAACAGTATCTCCGGAAATTATAACAAAACTCCGATTGAAGACAGAACTTCCAAAGACACTCGTAAGGCTAAAAAAAACCTATTGCCCCTGATGTTGAAGATGCCGAACGGTGAAAGACCCATTTTGAAGATCTCAGTGTGAAAGACACTGGGCTCAGTGTGTTATGTACAAACACTGGGCGAAAAATTTATGTGGAGCTCCAAATAACAATGTTTACATATGTACGTGTTAATGTATTTGTTTTTGCTAATACGATCTCGGAACTTACAAAAATCTCTTAGGTTAAATTTTATGCCAAAATTTGTAAATGAAATTTAAAAAAGTTGACGTTACCTTGAATTCCCTTTACCTTCCTTTTTTTTAGATCAGGAGGGGTATGTCCGTTTTTAACTCTTTTTCCAAGTAGATCAGTTTTACAAAACTCTGATCTAGGAAGTCTAATGGTCTAACAAAATTTTTATTTCATGTAAGTACTAGGTATAAAATTTAGCACATACTTAACTAAAAACAATTCTGTATTTCCACTTCATCACTTAAAAATAGGCCACAAACTAAATGGTATGTTAGTTTTACGGACTTCCTTTAAATATTAATGTAAGTATAAATAAATTTAACTCAAAATTGTTGGAAGAATTGATTCATCAGGTTAGCAGCTTCCAATATTCGGGGATTACGCTGGAAGAAAACAAGAAACCGTGTTTAACAGCAGAATAAGGAAAAGAAACAACGCGTAGGTCTATTAGCCTTCACACTGAACATAATATCTTTATAAATACAAAAGAAGTAACAGGACAAACAAAAATGTAAAAACAAGATAAAGACTGCATACAAAAGAAGCAGGTCTAAGAAGACAATATTGGTTACTGAAAGAAGATAATTAAAAATAATCCAATAAGAGAAGAAATTAAAACAGAACCTGTAGAAGAATTTATCGAAGACGATTTTAGTGGTGGGACGATACAATTAGCAAACTTCTTAATGAAAAAGTAATAACATGGTTGGCCCAAAAAACAAAGAAGCTTGCGGAAAATAGAAAATATCGGTATGGAGAACCATACATGACTTCCATATTCTAAGATTTATATTTAAAATCATTTTCAGCCAAACAGCCAGGCTGTGTCTTACCTGCCTTTTTATTGCTGTATTAAATGAAAAATATTATATTACATTAAAATGAAAAAATTATAATTTTATTGCCTGGCAACAAAATTATTTTATTTTTAACAATTACCATTGTTTCAAAAAGTTTAAATAAATTTTCAAGTACTTTACTCTTGTTAAAACGTAAAAGGTTGCAGGTAAACTACCCCTTCCCCTTAACCGATCTTCACCAAAATCGAACGTCATTGAGACCTCTACAATTCAGGGACGTATGCAAAAAATTATTTGATTCTGTTTGAATTTGCGGCTGTTATCGTTTGCCATAGAAAATACGCTTGATAAAAAAACGTTGCAGGTAAACTACCCCTTCCCCTTAACCGATCTTCACCAAAAACAATAGGTCTTGAGTACTCTACAAATCAGGGCTGTATGCAAAACATTATTTGATTCTGTTTGAATTTGCGGCTGTTATCGTTTGCCATAGAAAATAAAACGTAAAAGGTTGCAGGTAAACTACCCCTTCCCCTTAACCGATCTTCACCAAAAACAATAGGTCTTGAGTACTCTACAAATCAGGACTGTATGCAAAACATTATTTGATTCTGTTTGAATTTGCGGCTGTTATCGTTTGCCATATAAAATACCCTTGTTAAAAAAACGTTGCAGGTAAACTACCCCTTTCCCTCAACCGATCTTCACCAAAAACAATAGGTCTTGGGAAATCTACAATTCAGGGCTGTATGCGAAACATTATTTGATTCTGTTTGAATTTGCGGCTGTTATCGTTTGCCAAAAAAAAAAAAAATTTCCCTTGATAAAAAAAACCGTTGCAGGTAAACTACCCCTTCCCCTCAACCGATCTTCACCAAAAACAATAGGTCGCGAGTACTCTACAAATCAGGGCTGTATGCAAAAAATTATTTGATTCTGTTTGAATTTGCGGCAGTTGTCGTTTGCCATAGAAAATACGCATGATAAAAAACGTTGCTGGTAAACTACCCCTTCCCCTCAACCGATCTTCACCAAAAACAATAGGTCTTGAGTACTCTACAAATCAGGGCTGTATGCAGAAAATTATTTGATTCTGTTTGAATTTGCGGCTGTTATCGTTTGCCATAGAAAATACCCTTGTTAAAAAAACGTTGTAGGTAAACTACCCCTTTCCCTTAACCGATCTTCACCAAAAACAAAAGGTATTGAGAACTCTACAATTTAGGGCTGTATGCAAATAATCTTTTCATTCTGTTTGAATTTGCGGCTGTTATCGTTTGCCATAGGAAATACCCTTGTTAAAACATAAAGCGTTACAGGTAAACTACCCCTTTCCCTTAACCGATCTTCACCAAAAACAATAGGTCTTGAGAACTCTACAATTCAGGGCTGTATGCGAAACATTATTTGATCCTGTTTGAATTTGCGGCTGTTATCGTTTGCCAAACAAACAAAATTTCCCTTGCTAAAAAAAAACCGTTGCAGGTAAACTACCCCTTTCCCTCAACCGATCTTCACCAAAAACAATAGGTCGCGAGAACTCTGCAAAACCGGGCTGTATGCAAAAAATTATTTGATTCTGTTTGAATTTGCGGCAGTTATCGTTTGCCATAGAAAAAAAATCTACAGACAGACAGACACACAGACACACAGACAGACACACAGACACTTTTCGGAAAACGACTTTTTTTCATGTTTTGAGTGTAGTAGAATCAGAATCTGCAATAATCTCGAACACGATTTTTTTTGCCATCACCATACTTCCATTCCTTAAGGAATATGGAAGTAAAAGGGGCGAGAAAATTTGTAGTAAAGACACTAAGTTTAAACTGATGCTTACATCCTATGGGTTTAAATTGAACTATCATCCAGAAACGCACAATACACACGCGGGCGCGGGAAAATTTTAAAGACTTCACACCGACCAACGCTAATTATGAAAAGAAACAAGGAGTGAGTACGAGTACTGATGGTAATATACACATAACGCAGGAATCCCGTTTGTATTTTAAAGAACTCGATTGCCCTAAAAAACCTGTTATACTTAACGGTCTACGATTTTGTACCGGGCTTTTCGATAAAGATAATTACTGTCAAACTATTATCTTAATTTAACTTTCTTTAAAGTAAGGAATGTTTACAAACAACTAGCCAAAATTCCTTATTACTAACATTATGTGAAGTAAAAAAAAACCTCATGATCGATGGACGTAGGCAGAGGGTTCTGGTAGGGTTCACCCCTCCCCCTCCCCGAAATGTCCTACTCATCTAAAAACCTGTAATGTCTTATGTCACTTTACTATCCTTTTAAAGCACGTCTAAATATTATTTATAACAAGCAATTATTGTAAATAATGTTTAGACGGTTAAATGTAGGCCTATGTATCTGCAGATATATGTTGTTAGGACTGTGTTCAACAAAACCATAATATTATAAACTTCAATTTTTGTTAAACCCTCTCCGCAATAACATTCTGCGTACGTCCATGTTATACAATATATTTTTCTTCGCCGGAGGGAGAATTTCATTTGTCTGTCCATATTATTGTTGATACAGCTTATTTGCAAAAACGTTTCGTGTAACATAAAGAGTTACTACAATCTACTACAATAATAACACGTGTTTAAAGTACGGAAAAACTCTGCTTCTGAATGTATTACTACGGTAACTTCAAAAAATTATATACTTTAGGAATCCAACATGGGAAATATTATGTTGACCGTCGTCGTAGAAACAATATGTAATTCTGCCTCGGCCAAAAGGATGACAGCCGGAATCATTTGATATAATAATGTGTTCTTAATTGGGCGCGGCACTTCCCGACAGTCTCTGTGCACCAATCAGAGTGCACCGTTAATAAGATGAGATTACCGTTCTGAGTCCAAGTTGCCGCTTCGTTGCCTCAATTACTTTTTATCAACCGCATCTGATCATCTTCAATGGAACCGATCCGTCGTGCAACCGTCATTCTGCTGTCGGTATATCCGTTGTTCAATGATGTACACAAGCATGTCAACACGCAATTACACTGATACCAGATAAAAAATTAAAACTACTGACAGTTGATTTGATGCCGACTGTCATCCTTTTTGCCGAGGCAGTATTACCTCGAAGCACTTAAACCCCTTTTTAAAATTTAAACGCAGACACACAAATGAGAAGTCAGGGCCTCCGCTAAAGTAGTCGCCGCCCCTCTGAATATAGGCCTGCATTTCATATCCCTGCGTTGCCATAACTGTCGACACATTACGGCAATGCGAACAAAATAAATATCAAGAGCAACTCCATTCGCCATTCGCCTAGACTCGGTGTTAAATTAAAAAAAATTATTTTACAGTATTTGCTGACATGAGTTTGGCGCCTTTCGTCTACGATCGACCCCCTTTGTTACGTCGCACCGCCGGCGAGCTGTACACGTTTCGCAAATACGTGTAGCTTATAGTGGTAGTGGCTACTGGTCATGTCACACTGCAATCGTCACGCAAGGAGACTCGATTCTGCCCAGAGTTTTACACGCAAATCGTTTGTACCTCTCTCTCTAAAAAATTTTAATAAAACAATGTACTGCCATTTCTGTAGTTTCGGGTGTTTAGTTAAATACTGAATCACTTAAGTACATGTAGGGCCTCTAACTGTACTTACGTGAATGAGCGCGCACGCGCAACAAGTAAGAACACATTTAGCAAGTGCATATCCTAATGTACGCACAAGTATGGATGTCACTGAAGCCATAACGCCAACTTCTCCATTTCCACCACACATAATCACGTTTAACGTTTGTACATTACCGAAAACGCTTATTTTTTGGAGTAATCTGTAAGAATAACTTTGTGTCATTTATGATTCTTCACAGGCTCTCGTACATTAAGTTAAAATGCAATAAGAAAAATGAAATAATGGAACAAGCGGACGTAAAGTATGCGGAAACTTCATAAGTAGGTATGACAAGATATTCTATCAAAAACATTATGAAAAAGCCCGATGCTTATGGAGGGCGGAAACAAAAGTGTGGGGGAACACAAGCGCGCGCGCGCGAGACGAGAGAGGAAGGACAAGGTTATGTAACTTGTTTATTCGTTATTATGGAAATGGCGGAGCTGTAAATCAGTATGGCAACATCGTTTGTTGGTTAATTTGCCAAGGACTAACGGTTCTTTTATCAACTTCCCTTCTCAAACTTGTTGATTTTTACATTACAATACTGTAGGTACTATTTTACTTAATCGATGTTATTTCCTTATTCCACAACGGGCCGAAGCTCGTTATACAATAACGAACAGAACAGAACAAACACAATTATTTACTTTCCCACAGGTCTAAGTATCAGACAGTTGAGTACGACGATATTTTATGTACTGTACGTTTTCGCCACGAGTGAATGACCCGTACGTTGAACTAGTATTGCCCGTTGTGTGTGACAAATTTAGTTGGGACGGCGGCTTATGCAATCGATAACAACAGCACACATCACACATAATTACTGACCGCTGTTACAACGCAATATCCTTTGTGTGCAGCACAGCACAATGCTTGGGCAAGCCGTGGTTTATGTAAGATTAAGAAAAAACATTAGATGAAACAATATACTGAGTGAATAACGAACGTAGAAAGCCCGGCAAAACAGGATAGCTGTGTGTGTGTGTGTGTGTGTGTGTGTGTGTGGTGGGGTCACAACTGCGCAGTAAACAGAGCATTGAAGGAAGAGGGGGACGGCTCACACAAGGTGAATGAATCGTAAGGCGTAGCCGCCCACCCAAGCATGCCCCTCACCAGACCAGAAGACGGCGCGCGGCGTACACAGTAAAATACGGATACGTACATTATGCGACTCGACTCGGCTCGGCTCGCGACTGTACAGCAAACAAAACTACTGTTTGTGACCTAACAAAATTGTTATTACAAATATACACAAGATTTCTTTAGGGCTCACACACTACATAACACAAAAGCCTAAGTTTATTTGGCTGAGATGCAATCAGGTTCTCCAACTTCGCAAAGTAAATGGAAATTTTCGAAACGTATCGATTTAAGGTGTAATCAAAATCAGTAGTTACCGACAACTATCAACGATTGGGCACTCTCTACCGTCAAAACTGAATAAAAAAGCTGTTTGTTAGTAGGAGATGCCACCAAAATTAAACACGTTTTGTAAAATTTTATACAGTGGAGCCTAACAGTACCAGCCGTGGTAATCCGAACGCATCATTAATAAATTTTACTAAATTTACCTTGAGTACGAATAAACTAAAGCATGATAGTATATATGATTAGTTAAGAAAGTTTACTGTCATTTAAGTAAATAAAAATAATATAAACTGAGAAAAGCAACATATATTTACCTTACAAATAGCGATTATTTTCTTCGCGCTAACTTTTATTGAACTTTTAAAAATAATTGTATTATTAGGGTTAACTGTTCGATAATAGTCTACCATATTAACTATTACGTTTTTCTAATTACACGCCTAACTAAAAAACTGTTAAACGTGATGAATTTAATTTCTTTTATAGTCCCCCCTCCCGCAGTTCTAAGTGCAACACGTACTCTAATACATACAAAAATGTAGTCTAATTATCTTGAATGACAAATAAGGTTAAACGAACATAGTTACCAAACGTAGATTCTCAAAGATACATACGACATGACAATAAACAAAGAAATACAAACGTCAGGAAATGTTCCAGAAATGGAAAACAGAAGGCTGGGATATTTCTGGACGGTGGGAAGCTAGTGCAAGTTGATACCTTTAAATTCTTGGGAACTGCATAAGCAAAAGGAGCATTTTTCAAGAAAAGATTTCTTCTGACGTCCAGAAACGTGTCTCTGGAAAAACCAGGAAGAAATTAATAAAAAGTTTCGTTTGGAGCATATGTACGCGGCTTGGAAATCTGGACCCTGAGGAAATTGAAAAGAGCCTTCAGAATATCGTGGACAGAAAGAGTGACTAATGATGAGGTACTGAAGATGGTGAATGGAAGAAGGATTCTGTTTCAAACCACTGCAGAAAGGAGAAGCACTACCTACTACACCAGTCAAACTCTTTCAACACCCTGATCGAGAGGCGTATTGGGAGGGGAAAGCTCAGTCAGCAGTACATGGATGAAATAAAACGAGGAAGAAAGTATTCAGTGACTAAAGAGAAAGCCCACTACCGTCTGGGCTGAGGAGAAGAAGAAGAAGAGAAGAGTTTCATCCACTTCTTTCATGTTAACTTACTATATGCCAATAGTTTACTTATTTCCATTATTCAGGAGCCAGAATCCCATTGTATTGGATAATTCTGGTTTAAATCAGTTCACATTATCGGGATTCCACTGTAAGCCTACATAATAATTGTCGACATTAGGCATTTCCTCATCCTTCGATGTGCGTACAGGTCGGACACATCAAGTGAGTAACAGAACTATATCCGAAGATCACTCAAACACGGCCGTTTTAACATGCAACAGACCGACCGTATTTTCAAATTTGAGTAAATGCGTTTGTAGCAGACACACGTGGAATTTAGTAGCGTTGCCAGAGAAATTACAGGGGGGGGATTACAACCGTCCACTGGATAATGATAAGTCGCCAAATCAGGTCTTATAGGTAAAAGCTGTAGGCAGACAGTTATATCGCTAGCAGCCGGATACAGCACACACAGTGGCTTATAAATGGCGAATTTTCAACCTCTACCCCTACTTATCAACAATAATTCGCCACCATGGAAATATCCTAGTCTATAACATCCTTCTCCATGGAAAAGTCTCGGTCATTAACCCTCCTGGGCAAATCCTGGCCACGCTACCGGTGGAGTTTTAACAGTTTAAGGAACTTACTAGGTATAAAGTATCAAGCTAGATAACAGCCAATTCTCTTTCGTATTGAATTCTGATCAAACACAAAAATCCCTCGAAAGAACGAGTTTTTGTTACAGTAATGAGAACGAGAAGCCACACACGCTGACTTAAAAATCTATCTTAAAGGGATGGAAAACATTGTACGACTATAAAATTTGGAAAATCGCATCAACTACATTGTTAACGATGTGTTATACCACTTGGTTTTTAGTTTTTATAATTCTTCTTTTTTTTTGTAAAATACTAACTTCACAGATAGTGTGTTTCTCGATTCTCTCTGCATTGATTACTTAAACAAGTACAGAATTATTTTCTTTTGCACAAAATACTGAGAACACATACATCATCGTTCGAGTTACTGTGATTTCACCACATAAGTTGAAAAAATTAAAACTGTTTTGCTCGTGTTAAGAACTAGTACGATGGAAAGAATTGATAAATCGATTGTTGATAAATTCATACATTTTGAAAAAATATTTTCCTTGATAACGTATATCTTAAAAGTCGTGAATGCAACATCCAGTTAAACATGCTACATTGGCTTTAACTATCATAACTGCAACATTTTTGAGATCTGATCTGTTCTCCAAGATCATGTTTGTGAACAGAGGGAGTGTTTCCAAGAAAGTCCAGCCCCATTCTACAAACAGTAGAAAATAAGAGGGAGAGGGCGATGCTGTCGGCGATAACTAATCTGTACACTCGCGTAGCCACTTGGTCCACCGGGAAAGGCCTGTCTGACACGTTTCTACGATGTAACAAGTCAGTTTCATGATGTGGTGTTTCGAACATGGCTTTTCTACCCAGAAAGTACAGTTAAACTAGGCTGACCAAAATCCAATACGTTTTTAGAGAATGAACATTTTTCTAACAAAAAATACTGAAAATCATACTATACATCTTTTATTAATATTAAAAATTCTGTTACTATTACTATTATGACAATGACCTATTCCTTGCAGAAGCACAGCAACCCTAGATTGTGGCGCCTGGCTACTTATCTAGAGGACCCAGGCGCACCATAAAATCAATGTGGGGTTTTCAGCCCCAGGTCGACTCAGCCTGTCGAAGTCAGAACCTTGGATAACATCCTGGGGTAGAAATGGGCGGCTGAAGCGTAGTGCTGGCCGCAGCAGCCTATCTATCCTGGCTAAACCCTAAATCAGATAAAAAAAGAGCCATTTACTATACCACTGTAAAACACACTGATATTTACCCTCAACTGCAACTGACTTTTCGGGACTATCTTTTGTTCAGTTCTTCCATTTTTCATCGTCACTATAAAAACCAAAACTCAAACTTAAGAATATTTAAAATCTTGGATAAATCAGCGTCCCGGTACTCCATACTTAGGACTCTGGGCCAACCATTTACAATCCGGGACAAATCCCGGATTTCCGGGATGTTTAGTCACACTAGTTAGAACAAACTTTTCAGTTATAGTTAAGATACAGAACTATTAACTCCTCGAGAAATGCAATGCTTTACCGAAAATACAATTCGACAAATATTTAAAAACAAGTACAATATTCGACCTACGCAAGTGACAGAAAGAGCACTTCTAATAATGGCGTATAAATAATTCTACTTCCGGGTTTCCCACAACTGATTGTATCAAGTGTTGGTTTCTAACTCAAAGCTTAGAAAAACCAAAATTAATTTTTGTTAAGTTCCCAAAAGTTTGAAAAAACACACCACTTTTTAAACGCGATGTAAAGTAGTAGATTACATACGCGTATTTGATTTATAGCCTATTTATATTTATTTACGTTAGTTCTGGTTTCTGTTGCCAAAAGGGATGAATAGGGTTTCTGGAGACTAAACACGCACGCGCGCACACACACACACACATTTCACTGACAAAGCAATATTCTTGCAATAAATGTAGTAACTATATCAAAATTCCACTGAATGCCTCACACCGATCAACTGAAAAGCTTAGACAAGTTCATGCGGTCAGTATCGCAAAAATTTACGTGATTTTTCGTAAATCTGAAAAAAAAACCTCAGATTTCGTAAATGTAAAATAATCCTCTCGTTTTTAAACGTGTATAATTCAAAACGAATACGACTTAACCATGTTATTAATGTTAACCACAATACGTATCTACAATTTGCTTTATGTCTACTTATGTCTACGCAACTTTCAACACCACTGTTTTTCATGCCTTCCTTTTCCTGACTCGTCTTCAAACGAAAAAAAATTTGTAATCTGTTACTTGAAAACGTAACACAGAGAAAAGAACTGATTACTGTCATCGAGACTCGCTTCCGAAGCCAGATGCGGAATGGAATGTGCTTAATAGACTGAATGCGTGGAATAGAAATACTCCATTAACAACACTAAACAAAAGCGAAATGTAACCGTAACAGAATATTTTCTTGCTTACTTCCCGTTATTAGAGTTTACATAGCTTTGAGTTAATATTTTTACGACCGTTTCCCGCGACCGCTTTAGTAATGCAATATACGCGTATACTTTACACTATCCGGTGCACCCGCCATACTGTGTCATATTGCATACTACATACAGACAATAAAATATCTCCTCCGCATACTCACACTACGAATACACTAATATTCTTTATATTTCCAGAGCCACGCCGCCCGCAGCTGCCTACAGACGCAGCAAAATTGTCAAACATTACAATTTTCTAAAAAAAACTATTGTTTAGTTTTAAATAATATTTTTTAAAATAAACATAAACCTTAAACTTTAAATTAGTACCGGTTCGGTACAGAATACTTTTTTAAACATGTACATTTCAAAAAGCCACGTTATCTCTGTTAACCACAATACGTATCTACATTAACTTTTTTATGTCTCCGTAACACGAAGCGTCTCTTTCTAACTACAAAGGAGATAATTGTACTAATGTTGTGTATTTCTTCGTAAGTTCTAGAACTGTAGGCTTTATACTCTGTCTTCACTTCACCCGACGTATCGTCAGGCTTCAGTTTTTACTAGAACAATGTCTTACTCAAACCGTAACCCGACAGTAGGCGGTCGACTAGACTTGTTGCTATCAGTGATTTACAACTAGCGGCCGGAGACCGTATCTTGGGAAACCAATTTAATAATTAATTACTCCATTTATTTATGAAAATTACTTTACGTTAATTACTTTAAAAATTTTCAAGTGTTGTTTGGAAAAAATTAACTGGCTCATTGTACAAGGTGTCGACAAATAGCAGAAAAGTTTTAAAATGATTAAATACACGATTCTTTCGGAATTTCCTGCAAATACTCAAGAAATCATAGACAAGTCTAATGTAATCAAATAATTTGAAATGATGAAAAACAGAGTCTCGCTACTTAATAATCCATTCGGTATAGTCACTGAAGAATAACTGACATTCAACTAGAATTGTGAGATTAGAAGCTAATCACTTCTTGCTGAACCAGCAAGAAAAGGGTCCGGATTTCTTTCATCTGCTACCTCGCGAACGATTCCCAAATCTGCGAAGTTTTGGATGGAAAATGATGTCGATGTTTGGAAGTAGGCTATATGCATCTGAGACACCGCGTTCTCCACAACGAAGTTAATCAAGAACCACAACAGAAGTCGCCTCGCTTCAGCTCGATGTAGTCTGCAGCAGATCAACCTCACTTTTTACAATGGAGATTTTATTTCATTAAATAATGTTTAATATCTTCATTATTATCCTGACATAATAAACACTGTACCGTTAAAGATATGTAGTAAGACACGTGGAAATTACCTCCTTTTACTTATTTACAATTATTAAATACTGGCGTTTTTATTTATATGATACTTATTGAAAATTGATCGTTTATGATGGGACTCGCCGGTAGATTCCTGAGTTTGTGTCCCTCGGACGCTTTTAAGTTGGGAACTACTGTTAAAAAAGTCATTCCATTTACTATACACCACACTTACTATGGGAGTTGCTTTAATAAAGGAATGCATATGGATATTGCAAGTACTACTCACGGCAAATTGGGAAAAATACAACCAATGTAATATTGATGACGGACTTATTAAATGTCTTATATAGCACATGAATTTATACACCTATTTATTATTATTAATTTATACAGCCACTTATATTAATCTTTACAGCAATTTCATGTTTAAAACGTAATTCCGTAATTCCAAAGCAACAAATAATAATAAGACAATGTTTTTATTTTGACATTCTGTTTTTCTTGATGACATGCTTCTACGTTATATTTTTCTGCACTACACAACAAAGCCTGAGGTTTATAAGAGATACGGTACAGTTCATATACAAAATATATGCATTTGTTCATATTGATAATAATATTCAAATAGTGATGAGCCTTAAATAATGTTACAATTTTACGAAAATAAGCCACAAGCCGTACGACAATACGGTCATCTAGGCCATACGGTCATTTCACTCGGCGACTTTGTTAACACACACACGCACGCGCGCGCGCAATACTAATTTAGTAATAATAATACATTATTATCTACTGAAAGTATGATGCCACAGTGTTAACTTAGCAGCATCTTGTCATTTTATTTGAATATATTGTATTTAGATTTTCCTATCTCATCATTGCTTGTTAGTTTTATAAATATAACTTTATGCACACCTAGAAATTGATGTTCGTTATTGAGTGTCTGGGTACATCAATTAAATTTAAGCTATACGGCCCCAAATAACCACTCCTTGTTGAAGAAACCAAACACAATTTTATTCTTAATTTCTCCAACATAAAATTTATTGTAGTCAGCGTATTCAATTTCTATTGTGAATGACTGATTAAAATAATCTGTAATTTTTTTAAATTAAATTTTCCATTTCTTAAGATATTTTTTTGTTTTCACGATAAAACAGTTTAACGTTCAAGCCTCAAGGAAAAAATAATCCTTTTTATTACACCTGCCAGACACTTTAAAGTTACAATTTGAAACTCTCTCTCTCTCTCTCTCTCTCTCTCACACACACACACACACACACACACACACACACACACACACACACACTACTAATTTAGTAATAACAATAAATTATTATCTACTGCAAGTATGATGCCACAGTGTTAACTTAGCAGCATCTTGTCTCTTGTCATTTTATTTGAATATATTGTATTTAGATTTTCATATCTCATCATTGCTTGTTAATTTTATAAATATAACTTTCTGCACACCTAGAAACTGATGTTCGTTATTGAGTGTCTGGGTACATCAATTAAATTTAAGCTACACGGCCCCAAATAATCCTTGTTGAAGACATCAAACACAATTTTATTTTTAATTTCTCCAACATAAAATTTATTGTAGTCAGCGTATTCAATTTCTATTGTGAATGACTGATTAAAATAATTTGTAATTTCTTAAAATTAAATTTTCCATTTCTTAAGATATTTTTTTGTTTTCACGATAAAACAGTTTAACGTTCAAAGCCTGAAGCAAAAAATAATCCTTTTTATTACACCTGCCAGACTTTAAAGTTACAATTTGAAACTCTCTCTCTCTCTCACGCGCGCGCGCGCGATCGTTAAAAACTATCTGCCTACTGCTTACCGTAAGATCCGACCATTTTCCATTGGTTTATACTTCCAGTTCATGCATTACAGTAACTGAGTAGTTAATGTTTTCATCTTGCAAAAGGCTACACTTCCAACTTATAAACCACAATATGTCTCACAGTCTCTGCTTCAGTATAATATTCAATTTCAAAAATATTATTTTTTTAAATAAAAAACTGTGTAATCAAATGTTACTTATGATAGTAGCTGTTAATGAAAGAATTTAAGTATTGGGAACCTATCGTAGTAAACAGAGGACCTACGGTTTTTCTGAAAAATTACTGCCGCTTTGTTTAACTGACTCCTCAACCTCCGTTATAGCGACGAGTCATTTCACTCCCACCTACAGACTTCCATTTCTCTTGGTTACTTTCACCAGCATCCTCCACTCTTACGATACTCATTTTCCCATCCGTCCCTCATGTCTATCCTCTTAACGTCTTGTATGACCTGATCCTCCAACCACATCTTTGCCCTTCCTCCATGTCTCTTTTACAGTGGTATTTTAATCCTGTTCCGTCGTCTCCCTATTCACATGTGCGTACCAACTCGTCCGGTGAGCTTTAATTATTCTCACAACGTCCTCTCCCTCCCTCTCGCTCTACAACTCTCTTATGACCATTAGGATTTCACATATCTTAAATCTTTCGTCTCTCCTGTGGCGAGACACATTGTATCCATTGCATATGTTACCACTGATCCAATATCCGTTTTGTACATCCTGCTAATTCTATTGTTTCTCATAATTTCCTTCCTTTTGTAGTATGCACCAAACCCCGCCTCTTGTATTCCGCCGTCTCTTCTGTAAATAGTGTGGCTAACAACCGCCACCTTGGCTTATTCCCTGCTTATCCCTCCCGCGTGGTGGCCACTTTCACTTTTGACTCTTTCAACGTCATTTCAGCCATTCCTGTTGACTTCTCAGTATTTCCAATGGGTTCACATCTCTTATCACCCTGTCTCTCTTCAGCCTTACAAAAGTTTGCTAAAAGTCTATACAAAACTATATGTTGTTCAATGCTTTGCTCGTGACGCTTGTCACACAATTTGAATTGCATCCACTGTTGATCTCCTTTGACAGGCTCCTATCATCCTTTCAGCATTCACTTTCATTCTTCCCACAAACAAAGCAACAATGTTATCTTCCTATAATTAATTCCTGTACTTCATTTGTCTTCCATTTTGTAAATCAACACGATCGCTCCTACTTTCCACTCATCTGGCATACTTTCTTCTTCCTACACATTCGCAATCTATTCAAAAACTCTTTTCTTATCATCTCTATACATATTCCAAATGGGCTGTCAGCCTTTGCTTTTTACATCCTCAAACCATGATCTGAAATTTAATTCGTTATAAAACCATCATTTATCTCTTCCTCTTAACTTTGCCATATCACCTTTAATGCTACCTTATATACTGCATTCTTTATCGCATTTCAACCTCTTTTAATATCTCCTTCCTTTTCTTTTTTCGCTAACTGCCTAATCACTTCCTCTTCATATTTCTTTCTCTGTCGATACCGTTCAATTTTACTATGTCTTATCTCTCTTCGATTCCCTTTCTTTATGTTTATTTGTTCCCTGCCTTGTTTCATTTTCTATTGGTATTTTACGTGACAGTACGTGCGGTTTAATCTGAGCTGCTAAGGTTTTTATATGCCAACCTTAGTTACCTTACGCCGCAGGCACTACATTCAACCTATACGGTAAAGAAACTGTCTATAATTTTTCTATGCATACCTGTTCACTTTTTTTGTGCATGAAGACCACAACATTTTCTTCCTGTAAAACACATCGACTAACATTCTTTATTAATTTATTTGGCCATTCTTACCACATACCGCATTACTTATCGCACGTACATTAAGATAAATTATTTACTGCTTTAACTTCACTTTCATGTAACGCATCTAGTTTACACTCTTCCTTTTGCCTCTAATTTCATTATTATTATTCACGGGCCTTACCACTGTTGCACATATAATGTCTCTTTCGTTGCACTCTAGATTCTTATTCCTTTGAAGAATAAATTATAAATTTCTAGAATTCAAGTTTCAAAAACCTTGTTTCAACTTACTCATTTTTGCTTATCATTTTTCTGAGTTCTCTGAAAACAGTTTTGTTCCCAGCATCACTATATTTCTTCAGATCTCTTACTACTTATTACTACTTTAAATTTCCTTTCATATCGTTACTTTATTTTTCTTTTACTTTCCCTTAATAACATTTTTCTCGATGATGTATTTTTGAACTGTTTTCTATTCGTTGGTCAGGCACTTCTTTTCTTGTCACCAATATCGTCTGCTTCACTTATTTTCTTCAGTCTTCAAACTGTATTTTTTCATGACGTATACCTCCTGGGTACATGTTTATCAGTTCCATTTTATAACTTCTGAATCGTTATGCTGATGCGTATTAACATCTTGTTGGTTTTTCTATTTTCTTCAAGATTTTATACCTTTGGTTTTTTACATTTACTGATATCTTTGCTTTTACAAGCGTACAATTAGGGCCTACTTGTTGAGTTAAATTTATTGATTTCTGATACATAATTAATAGTTGTTGTTCAATCATAATGAAGAAGAAAAAAGAAAAAGAAGATTCCTTCTTACTGTACGTTTTGGGATTATTCATACAATTTTTTCTGAAAAAGATAAAGAATCTAAAGAAGAAGATAAAGAAGACAAAGAACCATCACAGATTCTTGTTATGCTACAAAGCCTGTCTCCTCTGTCATTCTATCCCCAAATGCAAATTGTCGCATGGATCATTTTCCATTTCAAACTTACGCTTCGTTTATGTTACCGGTCTAAATAAATCACTGTAGGCTACACTTATTTATAATTGAATTTCCCCCATTATCTGCAATATGGATTACTCACATACTCATACTTCTACTTATATTCAAGTTGACTTTAATAACTTTTAAATAAATAAACACACACACAAACGAAATAATAGCAGCGGCAGTGTAAATCAAGCTGCAATAACAGTGGTTATCCTACCAATAGTATTAGTAGAATTATTTTTTTTAGTAGAATTAGTGTAATGGCACGTCAAAAAAACTTAGAAACAGCTATATTAGCAGCTTATAATCTGGTCCTCTTGCTGCTATACGATTGTAACAGTTTTATTAATGTTCTATATACACCAACAAAAATAAAAAAGCTACACTGACACTACGCACAAAATAACGATAAATAAATGTTACATTAAGGTATATACATCCACTTACTAAAAAAATACCTTTATTCCAAGAAATGTTTTGATATTTGTTGACACTTTACCTTTTCTCCAAAACTGCTTCCGATTATAACTGCTTAAAACTAATGGTTTTTGAAAAATGTGAGAAATGCACTGTGTTGAAGAATAAAATCACCATTTTAGAGTACGATGATTGAGGTTACAGGTAAAAGGAACATGCAAAAATACCTGCCCTTGATTCCTAGAAACGTGCAGGTAAAGCAATGCGGTGTTACAGAATGAGACGGCGGAACGAGAGATGTACGATGGGATGCCTTTCACTCAGCCTGAACTGCATTCTTTGTAGCCTACATTACGCTAACAGTCGCCCAAGGACACGCCAAGGTCACACCAACCTCCTATATTTACCACATTATTTTTAAATTCAACCTATTGAGAGTTATTACCGACGAACCTAATTTCCCAGATTGTTGTCTTATGCTTAGCGCCCCTCCATAATGCCGTACCTACCGTCGTTCTCTCTATGAAAATACCTTATATTTTTTTCATTCGTCTCGCCATGAATTTAGTACATACATCTAATCTAGAAACTGAATACATGAACATAATACTAATATTGAAAAGCTATTTCTGTGGATACGTTATGCGAAAATCATGTATGAATCACGAGTAATCATAGGCTATCTGTTAAATTCTGTCGATCTAAACAACTGAAGCAGCTAAATATTCGAAAACAGTTTTGAATAACTGTAGAACCATTACGGGAAGGTCTGTAATCAAACTGAATAGGATATGGACTTTGTTCAAGAGTATATAAAAAATTTCTGTCTGGATGCCTGTCTATTTGTAAGTAAGAAAACAAAG
The DNA here is from genome assembly GCA_034769895.1 of Magicicada septendecula. Classification (NCBI taxonomy): domain Eukaryota; kingdom Metazoa; phylum Arthropoda; class Insecta; order Hemiptera; family Cicadidae; genus Magicicada; species Magicicada septendecula. The sequence continues at coordinate 1,029,010,185 of CM068367.1, read as the reverse complement.
CAAGGAAGTTTTCTTCTCAAAGAAACTTAACAGGGATAACTGTTTGGCCATAAAAATTCTGATCAACTAACGATTCTGTGGTAAATGGCCAATTTAAAATTGTGTGAGTGCGTGTTTCCTCTCTTTAAAAATAACACAACCAGAATTTTGTTACCTACCGCGATGAATCGAGTAATCGGAAATGATTGCCCCGTTAACACAGATTTTAAAGATGGAGAGGAGGACAAGACGATTTTTTTTCTGTTGCTGTGTACAGTATTGCTATTCAACTAATCTGTCGTTTCTTAATGCAATATTACAAAGATTTATCTCTGGTGTATGAGTATGGACGTGGAGCGAACGGAAGAAATGAAGGTTAGAAAATATGTTACGGAGACTCACCACATATAATGAAAGGTGTACGGAATTTCATATGGACTTCATTCAAGAAAACCTCTTTACTAAAATTAATTATTTAATCTCTGAGCCTTTCAAGGCCGGCGTCAATGTTGTTAGAAGACTGACTTGCCGGGTTGTAAGGCCGTGTTCTAGAGTTGTTGGGGCCGTACCTTCGACGGCCATCTTCAGTACATGAAGTTTGAACAAAAGCTGTTAGTGATCAAGTTATCGCAGTCAGTATCCATGAGAACACTCATATCACAGTCACTAACCAAATGGTTACTGACTGCGATAACTTAAAACAGTGCAACAGCCTTTGTTCACACTTCATCAACTGAAGATGGCCGTCGAAGGTACGGCCCCAACAACTGTAGACCACGGCTTTACTACAACCCAGCAACTCTATGCTGAATGCTGAAGTATGAGCATTAAAACTATCGTGTGCAAATTTAAAACGTCCTCTTCTTAAAGGTACAATCTGTTTTTTTTTCACTGAATAGGGAAACAAATACTACATTTTTTTCTGTAAACAAGTAAACTGGCTTTACTTTCCCAATGCCAACAAGTAAACTGGCACTATGTGTTCGATGTTTTGAGTACGCGACAGTATCGATATGTCACGCAATGAAAAAGTGTATAAATTCTAAATGATTGTATTGGTGAATGTAATATGAACATAGTAATCTTTTAATGAGTGAGGTTAGGTTAGAATGTTTCTGTTTTTTAGTTTACTGTTTAAAAAAACAAAACTCACGGTTTGAGGAAATATAACGCTTTAAGGAAATGCAATGATTGTAACAGAGTAAAATTTGGCGACAATTTAAAGTAAAACCACCGCAGTTGAAAACAAACAGAAATAAGAATTGTTGCGACATTTCGAATTTTTCTTCTTCATTCATACGCATGCTGAACCTATAGCCTACTTAAAATGTTCACAGTGGATTTAATTTATTGCTGTAGAACTATATTTAGACTTAACCAAACGAACTTACGGTTGTGCACGAAAACATTACATATTTTTGTTTAAGTAAACGCGCTGCGGTTAAAGCAGATTTCTGTTACAATCTTTTCGGTTTGTATTGAAACCATATGCACAGTATACATAAATATATATCGAAAACATTGTAAATGTAGTGCGCGACATAGGAAAAATGCGAAAACCCTCAAATGGATTTAGGTGACACAATAAATTTGTAAAATGTGACGTTTTAAGCGACATGCGAGTGCTGTCCCATAATGTGAGACACGTACAGTAACCCGCCTTACTTCGAGAGGTTTTTGTGATTTGTACGAAAAAGCGAGTATTATTTAAAAATATGTCAGACTGTTGGTTTTTCTATGATTTCTTTGAGTTTCCCCGTTAACATAACACCATGTTTTGCTGTTACAGGCACAGGTTTAAGATATAATATTGGCAGGAACGTTTCGCAATATTTTTATTCGTAATTTATAAAGACAACACTGAAGAGGACGGAAAATTGGATAGTAGGAAACGGCATGTTAAAAGATAAATAAATATATTAGGTCCTATAAGAGGAAAAGGAATATAACACTGTTTTTGAAGGCACAGTAGTAGAAGGAGATATATGAAGAGTAGGAGAGATTAACGATAGCCGATGATAAGAGAGAATATAAGAGAACTAAAAAAACTGGTTGGGATGACAACAAAGGTACGGGCAGAAGACAGGGTGAAGATAGGTGTTTAGATCGACACCCATCAAATAATCGAGCAATCGAGCATATAAATTACATTCGAGTCTGTAATTACAAAGAAATGTCAAATCTAACGTTGTAATGAATATAATAATAATTAATGGTTCTTCACTTATACTGATGCCATTTGATTCTGGATAGTGGAAGGAATGTAAAAATATCAAATTGCGCTATTACAGTGATCAAGTGTCTCAAGTCTATAAGAACTAATCTTTTAACATTGAAAATGTTTATAAGGACGTGTCGCACATTTCCGGCCGATCCCTGGTGCGTGATCGAAAATGGGAACCGGTGAGTTTCCATAGAAACTACTTCTTTGTTGTCAATAACGTAGTACACATATAAAACTTATAAGATATTATCTCCTTAATGGACAAGATTAATAAAGCAGGACCTCGTAAAGTATTGTCGCGATTTACAATCCAAGAGGATCAGACGTCTTCGGAAGAGGAATGTGATGAACAGCCTGAGAAAAAGCGCAAAATCAACACGGATGATTGGTGAATGCGTGCGCGCTAATAAATGCGACTACATTTAACTTATAATCTGTACATTGGTAAATGAAGAAAAATAAATATATATATTTTTTAGATTTATTGAAGCATTTTCAATGCCCTTCTCTGTGCACTGCATTTTGTGCAATGCCTGTAATTTTTTTTAGCTATGCTGTAACATTTTCCTGACGTTTATCTACAAACTCAATTAAGTTTTAGTGTACACTCAAAAACAAGCACTTGAATTGTGTTAGTGAACAAACGGTAGGCCTGTAGACCTGCACGTTTCCGTTAGGCTTATATAATATCATTTCACTATTAATAACATCCAGTACATTTTTAAAATTTAAAATTACATTTGGTGTTGTACAGTGCATTTTAGATTTATCGTATTTTCTAAATTAAGGCGTAATGTAAACTTAACTTGCGAATGTTATAATCGTCTTTGTAATACATAAACAGAAACGGGAAATATATATGATTCTGGCGTTCCAAATATCAGTGATCTTTCTGAAAACTAAATACTCTTTTCACTGAAAGTACAATGGAACAAACGTTTTATTAGTACATCAAAATACCGTTAATATTTGAAAAGTTGAAATGCTAGTAACAAGCGAAATTAAGCAAGCGCGTACAAATGGGTCTTTTTACTATTGGACGCCGCAACTCGTGCTTTGCTAAATACTCTGCTTCGTATAGCATGGTCAGTAAATACTTATCCTTGCACTATATCTCTCTTCCAACACAATTAGATAGTTTTCCAGTCTCCTCTACTCTAGAGATTCACCGCAGCTGACACTAATTTCAGCATAATAATAATATTGATTTTTGAAATGCAGTACAAAGTTTTCGTGAGGCCATTCAACAGTATTACGCACATCATAGCTCAATGTAATGAAACTTAATGCTGAGAATTTTTCTCAAGCAAACTTAGGCTAGATCATCTGATCATAATGCATGTCCATTTTTATTCATTATACGTAAATACGAAAATACAATACAAAAATTAATTGATAAAGAATTGGCCTACAGAATACTAACTGAATCAAACAATAGTTTACGAAATCCTATAAACAATACCCAAATTCCAACTACTCGTCGGCACTCTTCACATTCCTATTTTCGCTCTCGTTTAAATGGATTTTAAAAACACACACGCGCGCGCGCGACGCCGTTATCAATGTCCCGTTTCATAATAATATGAAAGTTTTTTCTTTTTATTAAACTGCGTCCCGATCACATTTCTTAGCTGTCACCCACACAAAAAAGACAGAAACGTTATTTAGCAATTAAACAAAAGAATGTTGGCAACGAGATAGTTTAAGAGACCTGATGTAAAAAAGTTATGTGATAAACTAAGGTTGACTATTTTTAGAAACCAAATAGGCCTAAAAATGGTTATAAATTTTGTTCAAGCGTATTTGTAAATATTATAACCTTCGTTTATCATTAAGGTCAGTTTGCTTAAAGAATAACAGACGTAAATGTGTGAACTTCGAGAAGACTTGTGAACGAACGTCAATGTAAATACTAGATACTCGACGAACGTTCATTCACAAATTTTATATCGCAAGAATCGCACAATCAGCTGTTGCTGATTTGACATTTGCTATGTTAATGGTTATGGACTTTTGAACCGAAACAGAAAACACTTTTAATACTTTTTTTTACTTTTATCTCGAGCACATTTTAAACAAACAGCTTGGTTTACAACTTTAGAATATTGAAAAAAAATTATTCCATCAAGACAATGACAAAGTCGAAAAGAACGGTGATGATGGTTGTGTTGTTTATAAACCTTAAAGAACCTCAATACGTTGAGCTGCGGAGAATTTTTCTGTCGATCTTTGACATCTTGTTTGTTTAACAATTTTTATATTAAATGTTTAAAGTTCACACATTCACGGTTTATACATATAAAAAAAACATTTCAACACTGAATTTCTGTTGACATAATTGTTCGCCCCTTGGTAAGAAGTCAGCGATTAATAAGGATCGGAATTTGAATGTATTGGTGGTTAGAAAGGACGGGCGCGCGCGAACCCCCCCAACACACACACACACACACACACACACACACACACACACACAGTTTGGGCACTTCGCCTACTACGGAAGGTCCAGACTTAAAATTACACAGCCCGTCATGAAGTACAAAAGGGTAGTGAACTGTCCGTGTAAGAACAAGGACAAAATGGGTAAACAGTTTAGTCCCTATAGGTTATTTACAGTACTGACTTGTCCATGTGTGAAATCGACAAGGATAAGGTCATACAAACTTAGTTCGTTAGTTCGGTCAAACTTAGTTGGATACAACCTGATATTCTTCTTAAAGTGTAACGACCATTAAAGAATTTATATTAAAGTTATTAAAAAAATGTAAGCGTTTAACATTTAAACTTTTTTCATCTATCAAAATGTAAACTTAAATTTCCACATATTTATTCAAATACGAGTAAATACGATCACTACCTGCAACTAAAAAGCGATGGCGTGAGCAAAAGTCTACGTGTATAGTTCAGTTACTTCTGCACTTATTTAACACGAAATAACAGGACAAACGCACCACGTGATACTTGAAACCTTACACTTTCCGTGGCATAGCTTTTTAATATTGCAATAGGCCTATAAGGTAAAGACGTAGTTAACAACCGTGTCATTTATTCCTCACACATCGTATTCTTTGTTCAATGATAATTGTTTTCTCAAAGACGGAATGCGAGATGTGATTCATTTCCAACTTCTTTAATGGCATTTCCAAATACTTTATGCTGTACCGCGTCTGGAATATACGTTACTTACGGACTAACTGTTCTGGTAGGCTCAGCGTGTGATTCGGCGCATGCAGCAGCGGGCTGCCATCGACACTGCCTACATACCGTTGTATTTTGGATGTAAACAAACCCAAAGATTACACAGATGTATAAGGACAATGATGCACAACTAACTGAAAGCGTAATCACAAAAATTGATAAAGGGAAAATCCAAAAAGACGTCGAGAGAATTAAGTAGAGGACGATTCGTTACTCTGACTTCAGTGTAGGCAGTGCAACATTACGGGTAGGCTACTTGCAAAAACACGGCGTCGATTGCGAATATACGCTGCTCAATTTGACGCGTTTCTTTTATTGTTTAGTCGTTTTAGATTATGGAGAACGATTTATTTTTTAAAGAGAGTCTTTTTTCCTTTAACCCTTTCGTGGATACCCTATTTTATCGCATACTTCAGGAACAGAGCGTCTTAACATATCAAGCGAGTGCTACACGCAGAAACAAATAAAACATCGAAGAAAATATTTTCTTCCTATTCCGCAATGAATGTCTCCTTTAGTTATGAGTCTACTCATTCTCGTCTACACTCTGTTAATCTCTTTACTTCAGTACTCTTTCAATATTCATGTTTATACTAATCTGGTCAGTGGCGCAGCCCGGATTTCCCCAAGGTAGTTACTGATGATAAGCAAGTGCAGGCGGTAGTAAGAAATTCACCATTTATAACCTTCTGTACTCGTATAACGGCCGCTAGTGACATAACTGCCTGTCTGCAGATTTTACGTATGAGACTTCACTGGCCCGATGTAACCTCCTCTTGACTTGGACTTCGTCACAGAACCTGCTACCACATACACCAATGTTTTGTCTTTCTTTACCGTAAAACAGTCTAGACCAGTGGTTCCCAAACTTTTCAGTCCGCGGACCCCCCCCCAAATAATTTAAAAATTCTGGGACCCCGTGTGAGTTCTGAAATAAAAAGTAAAACAAACAGTAAATAAGATACAAAATATTTTAATTTAAATTGTATTAAAATCAAAATTCTCTTATCTTGCACAATTATAATATTAATTATATCAAACCTAATTTAATGTGAACAATTAAGCTGCTTTTGAACAACTAGCTCTGCAATATTGGGTTTAGTGTCTTATAATTTCAATATTAAGTCACTCTCGACATCAAGTTTATTTCTTAACTCTGACTTCAAGTACGCGAGCACGGAGAATGAGGTTTCACAAAAATAAGTAGAGGGAAACACAGTTAAACGCTTCAAAGCTTTTTTTGTGAGTTCACGATGGTCAGCCATTACATATAACCAGAAGTCAGCTAGCTGTAATTGCGAAAACTGTACTTTTAATGAACTGTAAGTTGAAAGTTCTGCGAATGAATCTTCTTTTTGTAGTGCAAGAGAGAGGTCTAGTCAGTTCGGCTGACAAAAAGATCTGCTACACATGATTTAAAGACATGATTAAAGCCATTATTTTGAAATTACTTTTACAATTACAATTAGTTTGAACCCAAAACAAAAATACTGGAATCTTATCTTCTTCTCTTATATATAAAAATGAATGTTTCTTTGTCCCGTATGCGTTCCTATACCATTCATCCGATTGCGATGAAACTTCGGTGTTGTTGTGCGCACGCCCGCGAAGGTTTCTAAATTTTTTCGATGGGGTCCTTTGGGGGGTTCTTTGGGGTCTTCCACATCTCCTCCTAAACCACTGGACCGATTTCAACCAAACTTGGCACAAATATTTTACGCAACGGGAGAACCAACATAGGATAGGTGTTTTTTCGATGGGGTCCTTTTGGGGGTTCTTTGGGGTCTTCCACATCTTCTCCTAAACCACTGGACCGATTTCAACCAAACTTGGCACAAATATTTTACGCAACGGGAGAACAACATAGGATAGGTGTTTTTTCAACGGGGTCCTTTGGGGTCTTCCACATCTCCTCCTAAACCACTGGACCGATTTCAACCAAACTTGGCACAAATATTTTACGCAACGGGAGAACCAACATAGGATATGTGTTTTTTCGATATGATCCTTCGGGGGTCCTTTTGGGGGTCCTTTGGGGTCTTCCACATCTTCTCCTAAACCACCGGACCGATTTCAACCAAACTTGGCACAAATATTTTACGCAAAGGGAGAACCAACATAGGACACGTGTTTTTTCGATACGATCCTTTGGGGGGTCCTTCGGTGTCTTCCACATCTCCTCCTAAACCATTGGACCGATTTCAACCAAACTTGGCACAAATATTTTACGCAACGGGAGAACCAACATAGGACAGGTGTTTTTTCGATACGATCCTCTGAGGGGTCCTTTGGGGTCTTAAAAAACTATTAGATCTGGTTACTATGGAAACCCAATAGAATAGATTCTGTTCTAAATATATTATCGCATTACATTGAAGACCACGCGAACGAAGTCGTGGGCAACAGCTATTTATTTTTAAGAAACCTACTTTAATTGAACTTTATTAATTAAACTAACATTTTTATTACGTACAATGTGAAACTCCGTAGCGAAGCACGGGTATTCTGCTAGTCTTCTAATAATGGTTTTAAGATTCTAAAATTTAGATTTTAGAGCATTACAAATCGGAGAATAATTACGGTATACTCTCATTTTTCTTAGAAGTGTCTGCGGACCCCCTGAAACATTGTCGCGGACCCCACTTTGGGAACCAATGGTCTAGACAGTACAGTTTATGAATTTAGGTCACGTTGCACCAAGCAAACAGGGTTTCTTTTCACAGCTGCATTTCGTCACGTTCGTTACATCAGGCATTTCTAATCACGGACGTTTCTTAAACTGCTTCTATTAAGTTAGTATTTAGAAATACTGAATCTTAGAAACAGTTTTTCTGTTCAACGATACTGTATGCATGAGAAATCAATAGGCCTATTCGTTTCCACTGCACGTTAGTTACAAGATCCTTTCTGGGAGTTTAAATGAATGCAAGACAGAAATGAAACGAGTCGACACCAGGTAAAAAACTGTGGGTACATACTGATCACACGTAAAAACTAGCAATCAGTAACAAGTAAAACTTCTTATACGATTATTTTGTGCTGTTTACAGACTTTACAAATAAAAGAAAATTATCTGACGGCAAACCACTCGAGTGCTTGTTAATCATTAAATGCTAAGTAGAGGTACGGATGATTTACAACTGGTAGATATAGCTTACAATACACGCAGCCCTAATCTTCTGCGACTGTACGGCAAGTAATTACACGAGTAGCCTACGTTTGGCATAAACTTAAATGCGTATCGGTCAAGGTAACTGTATTTTCCTTATATCATTTTTCAGTATATATCCTACATATAGGCTATAATTTTCTTTCATAAAGGATTTTTTTGTCGTGCTCTTTCGTGAACTAGACCTTCACGTGCCTTTGTAATGTGTATGATGCAAGAATTTCGTTCACAGAACTGCAAGACCACTTAGCACTATACTCTGCACACTTCTCTAGGAATTCTTCTTTCTTAGGATACTCATTCTGAACCTCAAGCTCTTTTATAACCATTATATTATTTTCATTTAGTAATAACAGATGTACTCGTTTTAAGTAATATACAGCTTTTCCTAACGTGACAAACGTCTTAAGTATCTTATGAAAAGAAGTAATTCTGTCAAGATATATTGACAATACTGTACCTATTAATAGACATGTTACAGTTTTCACTATACTATAACAAATACTAAGACATGATGTTAAGCTTATACAGCAACATATTAACAAGAAATAATATGTTATTCATGCATATTGTGCATATTATCAAATTATTTTATTTTTAATCTTGGACTTCTCGCTTTTACACAGAAAGTAAACATTAACTTGGTTTCATATTTCACTCTCCACCTACGGTCTAATTCATATGTAAAAAAACAACACATCGACCTCTTCACGTATAAAAATAAACGTTAAGCAACAAAAATAATAAACAAGTCTTATACTCTACGTAAATCCACGTAAATCCTACGTGATCATCGTATTCACGTGGAGCATAACCCGACGTCTGTACCGTATTAGTGACTAACACATTCGTAAATCTGTCGCATAAACTGCCTACACACTACAGATCTGAATTATTTCACCGACACCGTTTTTCAACTGGAAAGTAGATTAAACGATATCATTTTCTGGGTTTCAAAACGTAAAATTAACGGGTACCCAATTATCTCTGTCACAATTATCAGGTGGTTGGTATTTCGGATGATCACAAACTTCTTTTTATTATGAACGTAAATTTAAAAAATAATTTACCAGTTATGTAAGAGTTCAATTTTGTAATGAAATTCTGTTTACTTATGACAAATTGTATAAATAAAATATTTTAGAACAGGTCTCGCCCTATTTACAAGCAAAGCGTAACAGTGTGTGTGTCTCCTCCTCCTTCTCTTCCTTAGTTAGCAGTCTGCAAATTGATGTGTAGCAGTTCTCCACACATCGATCTTCTCTGTGCTTTCCGTTTCATCTCCTAATAGAAATTACAACTTACACCACCAATAATCTGTTTCATATACTGAAGTCTCGGTCTTCTTCTTTCTCTTTCCCCTTCAATGTAACCTTCTATTATTGTTTTCATCAAATTCTCGTTACGCATAATATAGCCAATAAGTTCCACCCTTCGCTTCACAATATTTTGCCAAAAACTTCTTTTTTCTCCAACTCTGTCAGAATCTCATCATTACTAACCTTGTCGATCCATCTTAGCTTCAGAAACTTCCTATAACATCATATTTCCAGTTCTTCAAGTCTTCTCCTTTCCTTTTTTTCAATTGTAACAGCCTATGATGTACATTATTTATCAGTCACATCTCATAGAAACGGTTTACATGGCGCGAAGAAATCGTACAACTACTCGTCTAATGACAGTTTTGTTAATCGCTCTGAAAAGGGATACCAAGATAATCGACGGTGATGAGCAATGCAGTCGCTGGAAGTTAACAATCGCTAACAGACAAGCTGAAATTTTCATACGTTCCACTACTTTCGCCTTGACAGAAGGAAGACAGCTCCGACTTAGCATAACACTGCTCAATGGAATGCTACAGGACAACAAATAATGTCCTCTGAAACCGTCACTTTCCGAACGCAATTTCTTTTTTGTTATTATTTTCATTGTGTGTGTTTCGATTTTTACCCTTCAAAATTATTAGGCCATATTTGGCAGCAAATTTACTTAAAAATTAGTATTCAATTAAGATAATAAATATCGCTAGTTTTAAGATAATAAATAGTAGTTATCATACTGTAGTACGAAATTTACTGCAGTAATTAATACTATTTTTGTTGTAGTTATTGTTGTAATTACTGTAGTAATCAATAGTTAAGACGATATTGCAGTACGTAAGACGAGACGCCAGACAGTAGCAAATGCTACAGACGGGAATTAGACAGTTGCTCGATTGCGTGTGTAACTGAACGATATCAGCAAACTTTCAATGTTCTGACAGTGGCAATATACAAAGACCGACTACAGCGACAAACCATAATGTGACGAAGCTAATGTTTACATCAACCGCGTGGTCAAAACTGTCGTTAACACGTGACGTCTGATCCTTCAATAAATTAAAATGTTACAAATCATACAGAGATTAGATGGCAGTACGCGAGTACGCCTGAGTAGTTCTTTAACAACTACACTGATTCACTTTCTGCTCTCAAATTTTCATGATATATAATAACAATTTACGTGGACCAACTGCTGTTGAAAGTGTTTAGGCCGACAAACACAACAGCAGTTGTGTTGAATTCTTAGGACAGAATTCGTTCTTTGGTTCCAGTAATGTAAACGCGCTAGTACTTGTAAATATTCCAGTTACATCGATCCCACATTGTCAAATATAATTAATTTTGTACTAGTAAGCTCCCTAAATTGCAGAGGTCGCTCACTATTTTGAACGAATGACATTTATTATTAGATAAATTTCGCCATTAGATAATTTTTAATTACCGGAAAAATTATGAAAATCCCCATTATGGGGATTACCCCATTTTTTAGTAAAATAACAACTGCACAGAAGACAATCATACAATAAACACTAAACACTTCAAACATACGATGTGTTAAAATTCGTTTAGTGTTTGAGTTTGACACCCGGCTGGGTTTTTACAATTTTCTATCTCTTTTTATAGGATCAATCTATAAACAATAGGGTTCTGTAGGGTAAAAATTTATGTCTACTGTTTGAGTCATACCCCAAACAGTAGTCAGACAAATCCCAACCGGTCGAGTTAAATTTGACAACTCACTTCGCTCACTAAAAAATAAAACATTAATCCCAAACAGGGTTTACCTTTAAAACAGTTACGTTAAACACAAAAACAACATCGAAGGTTTACTTGAAATCGACTTAAGGACACTAGACATAGTTTAATTACTAACGCAAATCGGATAAAAAAAAACAGATATTTCCTTTAAGTAACTGCACACCAGCGCGCGTATATATGCTTAAGGTACTGGGTTCACAACAAAACTCAAAAATGTCATGAATAGATTTTAACGGAATCTGTGACCAACAGGAATGACAACTCATTAGTGTAATTACTGAATGATTAGTAATGATTACATGGTAGAAACGTGTTTTCACGCCATTTTTTTTTTTGAAAGGAAGTGGGTTGTCAGATCACGTGATTATCAGCAGCATCACACATGGCAAGCATGAATTCAAAACAATTATTTACATTTTATGAAATGCAATCCTATTATTAAACTATCCCATATTATTTTCGTCAGTACACTATCCGCATATAAAAGTTTACAAAATAACACTTATCTCATGTTAGGCCTATAAATACTTTCTTTACAGTAATTTACTACGAATTACAATGTGAGAATTGTCTCTAAATGTGCGTACTTGAATGAATAATGAAATTTAATACATTTTTTGAAACTAAAATAAACATATTCACATACCTGCGTTTACAATAGGTACGAGATACGGACTCAATCCGTGCTGTCATTAACAGCACACGTTTGTACGACTGGGAAAAGCAAAACTACAACAGGACTACAATCACTAATTTGATTTCAGAAGCATACAAATAGCTAATCTTAGGACTGCACAACACCGGTATTAACAAATTGCAGTACGCAGCACAAAAATGTAAAAACGACTACTGAATACAAAATTATTTTATGGAGGACAAACTTACTTCGGCCGACCCTGATTTTACTAAGATCGTTTTCTAGTTTAATACGAATTAAAGAATAATTTTCAATTTACAAGGAACACAGTTTTGTAGGATTACACTACGCTGGAGCAAACAAACCTACAAGGCTATTCAACACATACGCTGAAAAATAGAGGTTAAGATTTTAATAAATGTCTTTCCGTCTTAGTTAACTGTCTTACCTACCAGCCGAATTTCTTCTTTCGTCGCAATGGTGTTACTTCTGGAATATAAGCGAAGACTACCTCACGCGAGCATTAATCGCAAATACTTCCTGAACCGTCCATTCCAGACTCTCAACACGATCTTCTAACTGCTCTGCCGACCAATCTAAATGTTAGCGTTGATATGTTCAGGACCAAGTCATCCAAACAACTCGTGCACGAATAGTTTTGTATAAGTTATTATTAGAACTTGAAAGTCTCTATGTTACATGTCACCAGTATCATATAAGGCGTGACTTTTTGTTAATAGTCATTTCGGTCTATTCTATAGACACCACAGAGTGACGCTAACAACAATTACAACAATTCTATTTTATTTCTCAGTGCGTGTTAATTCTGTAATACTCGTAAAAGTAATGTCACGCTGCGGGAATATAAATATACTGTACCCACGAAATATTTGACACCGGCAGCAAATGACAAATGAAGCGCGCGCGAGCGCGCGCACACACACACGCCGTACAAACTTTTACAATAACACGCATGGCATGGCAAGAGTTATAACAAACTCTTATAACATTAGCGTTTACATGAAAAAAATAGATAAAAATATTCGGCTTAAATACAAAACAGTCAACAAAAAGTCTAGTTCTAACGCGCTTGGGAAGAGGGGATTCAATATACTCACAAATAGTAGTATTAAATCTGACAAAATTAACATTCACGGTAAAGCTACATTCTCGACCGATTCCCTAACATAACGTCTTCCAATGTACAATGGATACTACAAAAACGATTGACATTTTAAACATGTTAATACAATTTTCGTATTTCAATGAAATTTACAATCTTTTATATAAATTTATCACACACGTACGATGTGATAACACAAATCTTGTTGACGAAAAATATGTAAACAAGAGTTCACTACTGCTTTCAGTGAGAGATAAAATATGTTAGTGAGTGTCAAAGATCGCAATAATTACTCATATCAAAGTAAGGAGACCCCGTTATAACTTAATTAAATACTTTTAAATAATCACATTCAGATTTCAAACAACAAATGCTTATTTGCTCCACAGCTGAATATAATAATTACCAACTGCGCCGAGATAACATTAATATTACAATTATTACATAATTTTTGTAACAAGAAATTGTTACTTTGTGTGATCAGTATAGCCTATATTATCTGTTTATCTCTGAAAAGGAAAAATGTGGTCAAATTAGTGGTACATTGTGTTTGTTGATAACGTGAACTTTACATGCTCACCAGACGTATCTCCACCGTGCAACAATACTGAAAACAATGTGACTACGTTTTGCCTGTATTCTGAGGCATAATAAAGTTGAACAACTTCTAGATTTCCTTCCGTTCAACTTACTAAAGATATAATTACTGTTTGAACACCAAATTTCTCAAAACTTTAGTACAAAAAACTGTCAAAAGCGAAATTTGCGAGCTTTTATCAATCTTGCCGTGGAACTATCTTCCTCAATATACAAATCTACACACGCTAATAATTTTACGAAGACATTTTCCTCTTCCTTGTTTAGCATTATAAACCTTACAGCTATAAGTTCCAATCTATTTTTAAATACAGTGTTTAATAGTGTACGTAAATTCTATGACACTGGAGTTTTCTATCCATAATTATCGTAGATTACTTTCAGTTCAGTGTGAGCCACAGAATAAAACACTCTTCAATCTAGTTTGACACTGAACTGAATAGACACAAACGCAATACAATTTAAGGTAGCGTATATCGATACATAATACACCACACTGGTAATACAATTAAAAGTAAGCAGTGATTAGGAACGAATCTAAACACTGTTCTCATCTAAATCATGACTTATGACAGTCCAATTTGAATACCAATCCACAATTCTATCAAGTTCGCAAACCCTACTACTTCATCAGATCTAAGATTCAGCTATTGTATTTTGAACTTAACACTTATTGTGGAGATTACTGCACAACATAACAATGCGAAAAGAAGGGAAACTACGGTATACTGATACTAATGTAACGTCACACACATTACAATGTAACACAGAAGCAACAATTAATTAATAAAAGCGATGAAAAACTGTGTTTAGGACAAACCGGCAGTTAACACTAAAAACGTTAAAAAACCACTGTGAAGATTCTTTCTAGTGGGAGGTTCTGGCGTATTATGGGGAGAGGGTTCGGTTTTTGTTAATAAAACTACAAGAATTAAGAGAAAAAGAATTTTGTTGTAATCAAGAAGGTAAGGGTTACGGAAATAGGTACATAATCAGGGCCGGATTAAGGTATCTTGGCGCCCTAGGCTACTTATATTTTATCGCCCCCCCTCACCTACCATAGGCTACTCTTACGTTTATTTCCAAGGGGCTGAATGAAGCTTTAAACGCCCTACAATATATTTCTTAGTTAGGAATATTTCAAATATCTTACTGTTTTTGGAAATAGTATCAAGAATTGAAAACTAAGGCTATTTTTCAGAGATTGTTTTAGAGTTTCACCTTCAACCATTTGTAATGGAAAAAATTAACTAAGTAGTTACAGAATTATAACAGTTTTATTAAGAGTACATTTAACATCATTTACACAAAGAAGACAATCAGTTAAATATCTTGTAGATTTGTTAAGACTCATGTAAAGTTCAAGCTAGATTCTTTTTTCTCGCTTTAGATTGAGCAAACGTTTTAATCACCTCACTGAAATCAAGTCCTAGCAGAAAGTCACTTTCAATGAACAAGAGGGCTACACCGATGACTCATAACCGGAGAAAACAGTTTGGAAAGCACTTCTATTATTTATTTACAGTTTTACCATAATTTCATTTAGCTGTACATTTTTTTACATTTAGCTGTAAAATTTTATTATTTTTTAGTTAAAATTTTGCGCCCCCCAAAGTGCCGCGCCCTAGGCTACAGCCTAGTCAGCCTAATGGTTAATCCGCCCCTTTACATAACGTTCGGTAAAGTCGTGAAACAATAAAGAGAACATTTTGTATTACAATTAAAATAAAATAAAAACGATATAGTACAACATTGGTATAACATTTCTCTTATCTTCTGTAGATGCTGATAGTGTTAAAGTTTTGTTTTATTTTTATTTTCGCCTTAGTGACTATGTGTCTTATAAAATTCTGCACCAAATGGAATTAAATTGGTCTAGTCGTTTTGTCAATGATAGACCTTCATAAGATGGGGACTACAAGTCCTCAGAAACAAACACTTCAAAATCGCGCTATGTTTATGAAATCACGTGGTTGGCCTCAAATAATGCTGAAGCTAGCACACAAAGTATAGGCGTTCTGAACGCAGCGTTCAGTCTTAGGTTTGCGTGAGTACGGAATAACGGTCACGATTTAAGATTTTTAATCGTTGATCTGTTCTTGAAATGATAATAAAGCATTAAGTTAAAAACAAATTATTACATACGTACTGGGACATCTGTACAAGATTCTAATAGTACTGTAATAAAAAACTGCTTAATATACTACAGAGATATTTTTAAGTTGCTGAGGAATAACTATAAATATAGTAAAAGCGAGTTGGATACACTGGGGCTGAATAAAAATTTAAACCATCCTTCAACTACGCAATTTTTACACGAATCATACCGCAACTGAAAACACTCTTACACACATATCTAATTATTTAATTAAACAATAGTCGAATTAAATAAATAAGTCGAATTAAACACACAATTGTTTAATTCGACTTAGGGCTATATGACTTTATTTAACCCCCCCCCCCAACTCCCTTCGCTGCGCCACTGTTATTAAGATACAAATACAAACTTATTAATAGCATTATCAGAACGAACAAAAAGATCTAGGTGGCGTTTCTACATTCAACTCAAGGCGTGCCACACATATTCAAGAACCGCTACCAGTTGAAAATAGTTAATTACAACGAAATGCGTTCCTAAAAGAAGCCGGATAAAACTTGCATGCGCACAATAAAATATAAAATATTAAAATCGATAATATAAAACGAAATATGTTGGAATAGTTACGACGCAACTGTCTGACGTTTGATATGGTGCCTGAAGATAATTGAAAACCTACTGTCACAGTCAAAAATTCTTATTATGTAAATAACCTGAGAGACGTTTTTGGCCTCCAAAAGTATAAACCTAGTTTTCATCATTATAGTAACCTACCTCACTAAAGCCCACAAAAAGTAATAAAGCAACATTAGGATTGAGCTGCACATCTGACTGGTGGCAGCGAAATACGTCAAAGTTACTTGCACGTGGCGAATATAAAAACAATACGCTACAGTACTTTACACAAAAATATATTCGTGACACACAATGTGTATGCACTAATCCTTAAACCACTATTTTAAGGTATAATTACATGAATATAGGAAAGATTTTTCCTGTGTCAATGTAAAACTGGGAGCAAGAACTAAAACTGAAACAATGCAATCTAAATAAGAGAAAAGATACCGAGTACATATCTCACGTGAGTTTCGGTTTAGAATGTTACTGAGGCGTATATGGTCAATTACAGTGTCATCAGTACAGCAAAAAACAAATTTGAAATTCACGTTTGGCGAAACGTCAAACACGATTAACAAAGGAGGACACAATCACCCCCAAAATTCTTTCAACTAGCTGCTCCAACCGTTTAACGAAGAAATATTTCAGTGTATCCGGAATAATCTCAAAAAATATACCAACAGATAATTATATCTTAGTTTATGACACTACCGTTTCAGATTGAGAGAAAGGAAAACGGATGTTTTAAGAGACCCATACAACAAGGAAATAATACAATAAATGTTGTAGCACGTGATTTATTATTTGTTCTTGAAAAATCAACATCCCATTGATAAGTGTACGTCCGATTGAAATATAAATCGAGATAGCCTATTGCGCCGTACGCACACAATGAGGAAACAAAGTATGTAATAAAAAGGAAATAGGATAATAGTTTTGTATCTAATGATTTCTTGAAAAATTAACATCCTCCTGATGAGTGTACATCCGAGTGGAAGATAAACCGAGATATTGCGCCGTTCGATGTGTAACAGTAACAGTAAGTAAACAACGGTGAAGATAAAATAATGGTCAGTTACTAAATGCCCTCAAAACCTTTTAATCTCTCCGATTTTTACAGAATGTTTTACAAACAAGTACATTTTCTCGTTCAAAAGAATCACAGAAGCCATCAAAGAAACTGTTACTTGTACTAATTAATTTTTTATCTCGCATCAGGGTGAACAGCTTGAACAGGTAAACTTGAACAGATAAATGCTAATTGTGACAACGTGGACGCAAAACGGTAATTTCATCTTACTCATGGTGCACAAAGACAATGTTGAGAAGTGTCGCGCAATTAAGAACACATTATTACGTCAAAGGCTTGGAAATGTTATCATTCTGGGCGAGCGATCTTTACACATCCTTTCATTCCCAGCTACACTTTAGCCTAAAGTGAACATATCACACGATGAAAGAAACATTCGCAGTCTCATATACTTTGGTGCACAACTGACACCAAAATTAGCTGAAAAATTAAACTGGCTTCCCAAAAAATGTTAAAACTAAAAACCTTTTCTTGAATGAAATAAATATTCCTCGATTTACGGCCAATAATGGCGAATACATATTACCGATTCTTAATTACAAACCCATTGGTATCTAAGACAACTTCTTATACACTAAGAAAGAAATGCTGTTATTTGAACAACGAACCAACGAACTACTTATGAAGTATCAATTAAAGTGTTCAATGTATCTGCAGGCACACGTGTGTCAATACCAACATTCTCTACAATACGCTCAAAACATAACTATTTGTCTGTGTCGGAATCTCATGGGCTATCAGAAGAACAAAACGAATTCTAAGTCGCTGGCAAATGACGCACATAACAATAACTGCTCTGACAGAGAAGGAACCGGAAAAAACTGAACCAATCAAGATAATGAAGAGGCCATGACGTTTTATGAGCAACGCAGCTTCTTTGTCTTCTCAGATCCATTAAAACCATGCTATACTGTCATTCTATGACATCACCTAACACCTCCCATACAATGTAGCATGGGCGTAACTTGGAGCCTAACTTGGGGGGGGGGGTAAAGCTTCATAAATTCAAGTGTGTAGTGAGACCATCTATATAATATGATTAATAAAATGTATTATATACAAACTTAGAAAGTTTAGTAATAATTCTTAGTTAGTAAACGAGAGACAATTTCATTTTTTAATGATCAACAAACATTTCTTCATAAGTTGTGCTTCCAGTTATGTTTACCTAGAACAAATATACTGTAGGCCTATAAACATAAACAATTTCAGTATTGTTCTTATACCCAATATCCAGTTTTCGTAAACGCATCTTCTCCCTTAGGTACACTGTCACAAAATGCTCGGCAGTAGTAGCAGTAAGCCGAATCAGTCACAACAAAGAAATTTTCAAATTGCCAGTCAGGAAATTTTCAAAGAAATTAAGCAGTGTTGCTCCTCTGCGTTTCTTATCTCCCATTTCTCAGAAGTTAGGAACACAAAAAACAAAAACAATCACAACAATAACGAATTAAGAAAGAGACAAGCGATGTGTACTTTAACGGACTACGTACACGACCGAGTAACCGACCGCACTTGTATCAGTAATCATAACAAATAACAGTTCCAAACGACAGTCTTTTAAGATTCGTGAACAAAGCCATCGACGTCTTGCACAGTAAGCCAGCTTTGTTCATACTGCCGAGTCTGTTACCCGTACCATACCACTGTCTTTACACTGGCCTCTAGTGTTTTCGAAATTCTGCTGAACTGAAAACAGCGATAATCTCGAATCAAACAGTAAACAATCCGAGCACAGAGATCATGGCTCGGAAGAATATGTGTGACAAAGAGAGGAAAGTAAAGAGAGCAAATTCTTAGAAGTACAGCTGCGCTTATTATTTCATTACGGTGTTCCAAAACAAGTCTTTGTTTGTGTAAAAGGCACACATTGTATTCCAGTTAATTAGGTCTCTTGTGTTTTTTTCGAACCAAAATATTATTTTTGACGTATATCATTAAAATCTGTCAAACATTCCCCTTACAAGTTACGCCTATGCGATGTAGCATGGGAACATGGTTTACGCAAACCTTGGTGTTTCCAGTTACCATTAGGTACCGTCGATTTAGTGAACCTATTCTACCGCTACTGTACCTAACAAGCATGCTTCTGAAACTTGCTGTGCATCGTTCAGGATTCAAAAACACTTAGTCAATATTTAATTCGAGACGTGTATAAGTTTGCACTCCTATAAAAAGGGCTAGGTTGAATTCTCGGAATACAATGTTAGGGGGCTTTCGCTAGCTCTGTAGTTAAGTAATTATTAAGCTTACAGATTTCTCGGAACGGTCGCCAGCCGGCCCTCACATACATTTATTTATTATTTAAGTCACAGCCGACTCCCGTATTCACTGCTCGCACGTGCAATGGACACCTGTATATTGTTAAATACAGTTACTTGTAAGTCGTCTACCCACAATTCATGATTAGAATTCAATTTTCTGAATTTTGTGTCGAACCAGAACCAGATGCACGAGGCGTGAGGTTCTTCTAAGCAATCATAAACGACGGAAGGCCCTACTGACGTGCACTGCAGTTACAACCTACCTTTAGGTGTTTGTTTATTCTCTCGCCAACTCTACATACAAGTATATTAAAAATCCTCAGTACATCCTTTAATTCCGTCTTTACTTGAGAGCGTATTATTTCTTGTTGCCAATCCGTTTCCTTTTACCGGTCCGTGATTTTACATAGGCCTACGGGACAAGATTCCCGGACACCTCAGGTATGGGATCGACTTGTCTATTCTCAAAACGAGTGGCAAACATCAGTACACTGGCAACGAAGGGTTCGTTCGCCAACTTAAGAGCAAAAAGTATAAAATGATGTAAAGCATTTTTTTTTCAAGAATGATTTTTAGGAAACTTCTTTATTTACTGACGTAAAATTTTAACTGTATAAATACAAAACTGTACTTAAATGTAGAATAAAAGAATTGTTCTTCGTAAAAAAAAGTTCTGCATTCAGGTGAACGTCAGATTTAATAATTATTGCTGACACATGAGTTACTGCTGAAACATGAAACGTACAGCAGTAGTTCGGTGTGCGACTGTTAATGTACAAGTAGCCTACATATAAATTTCTGGCGAAATGTAACAATTTTCCTTATAATTTGCCAGTTGAACAAGCCTTGTATTTATGGGTCACGTACATACAGCTTACAAAGCGTGTAGGTATACAAAATGACGGCGCGCATGTTATGCAATTTCTATTGCACACAGCTACACTGTACCCATGAGAAGTAGCACAACGTAGTTATTACGCCTGAAAAGCAACCAATAACTACATGTACAAGTAAAATAATTAATTCAATGATGAAGCACAGGTAAACATGATAAAAATTATACATACAATACTATAATACATACAAGATTATACATCACGTATAATTCAATATTTACGTATATTCAAACACTTCCTGTACACTTTAATTTCCTGTTTCAATTCAAACACTTTTCTTGATAAGTAAATTACTTAATATATATATAATACTAGTTTACATTCAAGATGTTCTTTTCTTATTTCGAACATGTTTTGAAACAGGCATTTTGCTTATCATCAGCAAAATCTGTCTTGGTTGGTTGCTGCTATAGGTTCTTGTTGGTGTTTGGTTGTTTACATCGGTGTTATTATACGCTTCAACTTACAGATATACAAACATAAACACAAAACAAATTAGTACCAGAACAAATACAAAATATGACAGAATTTTTAAAACACTAAATATTGGAAACACTAAAAAAAAATCTGTATCTATGCACAATAACACGTGTAAACAACCAAAAGCCAATAGGAACCCATAGCAACAACAAACCAGGGCAGATGTACCCTATTCAACAAGACTAAAAACAAAAACAGCTGACGTTGAGTCAAATGCCTGAAGCTCGAAACATGTTCCAAGTAAGAAAACACATCTTGAATGTAAACATTATGATATATAATGTAAAGCATTATATAAGTAAAAAAAAAACACGCACGGAGTACAGTACATAAAATGTTTATTTGTATGAGTGTGTGTGTGTAAAATATTTTTGTACATTTTAATATTTTATATTCACTCTAAACACACAAATCATTACCATTCTATATTAACATAATTCATATACATAAGGCTAATTAAACATCACATAGGCCTGTACCCAAAATTCGCAGACATGGGTTTTAATCAATTTAAGCGTATTGTGTGGACACAATTTGTAAAATTTATTTTAAACAATATGAAGTCCGCACATATTCGAAGCCTTCTATAATTATTTATAGTTTTGATCGTTCAGTTTTCAAGTAGTTACTTGGTTTCGTCATTTCGAGTAACTGAAGCCTTCAATTTTGATTTCCCTGGTTTGCTTGATTCATTCCTAAGGTGTGTGTGTGTGTGTGTGTGTGTGTGTGTGTGTGTGTGTGTGTGTGTGTGTGTTGGTACTGTTTATTGTTGTATCGTAATTCTTAAACTTCCCAATGTTTTTTCATACTTTTATTATTCGGAATTTGGTATTTACTTATTTTTAGATTTGTAAGTTCACTTTGGATATTCGAACCAAAAGGTAATCTTTGAATTCGATTAACAAAACTTACGCATGAAAACATTTAGACGTAAAGTAAAATAGCGGGAAAAGACTTTCACCTTGAGCAAATTTGCCTGTTTATGGCTTAACTTTTCGAAGAGTTTACATATTGAATAACTACACATTACTGAAAACTGACTATAACACTGAATATAATACAGTATTACAACAGAACGAAATGAATAGAGGTTTTGTAACACTGGTTGAATTTTAACACAAGCTAAGCTAAAAATTATTAATATTGTATATCAACACAAAAATAAACAACTGTTTTAACGTTTCTTGATTTTAGAGAGGCAAAATCAACAATAGTCTTCTATAAATATAATGAACAAGTTACATGAAGTTCGACTGAAATTAAACACATGCTGCTACTTTTTTCACCTTTATACAACTATTTCAGAGCAACACTTTCAAGAAAGTTATGTATTCGGTCTGTGATTTGGGTGCTCGAAATGTGTACCAACATCACTGAATAAACAATAGTGGCCTACGCTTCTTTTCCACCGAAAACCGAATATTAATTGGCACGCGCTTATCCGGAAAAGATGTCGATTATATAATAGGGTGATATATAGAAATATATGAAAGATGTGCCAAAACGGAGATATATTCTTCAAGACTCAAGACTTAGATCAATATTCACAAAGACAGTAAAGTAGTTTAAAGACAGTAGTAAGATCGTATTCAGAAACAACCAACTAGAACCTAACGGATTCCAGTAAACTAAATCTGATGGACAAGTTGGTTAAGATGATGTCAACACGTTGTACTTCACAACTAAAATTGTTTCCCGACTTGAAACATATCAATCAAGATAACTTTCATGGAAACGAGTGCCACGCAATGAAATTAAGTTTGCACAAGGATGAATGTGAAAGTAAGTCACAAGGTTCGCTTCATCACGTACACATATATGCACGCAAGCTACTGTCTTCCATAACACCACAATGAGGGCAGAATATTTGTATTTTACTGTTTTGTAATAATTTCAAATCCAACTAGAAAAATAGGTTTAACAATACACGTGATTATTATATAAACGCATACGTAGGCTACTTTGTAACATTTGTACAATACAGACGCGTATCTCGATAGTTAGCACATGCAATTACCGATTGAGGTCGCTGCTGTAGGCCTACACTGCGTTTGATTTTTTTCTAACATAGTAAACTTTAAAACACAATGTCAATCGAATCTCTAGTTTTAGTTTTATTTGATGAGCACAGTTATATGTAAACCGCTACTTACATAAATAAATGTAACATTACCTTACATTTTACATTACTTAAATAAATACTAATTTATTTTATGAAATCTTATTAAACTTATTCTTTTGCGTGCACTAAATGTTTCTAACAAGTTACTGGCAGTGCGAAGAGCTGCGTTTGCAAATTAGATTTTCACGGAAAATTTTCTTAACGAATACGCGGTGACACGGGGAGGGAGGGAGGGAGGGAGGGAGGGAGGGAGGGAGGGAGGGAGGGAGGGAGGGAGGGAGGGAGGGAGGGAGGGAGGGAGGGAGGGAGGGAGGGAGGGAGGGAGGGAGGGAGGGAGGGAGGGAGGGAGGGAGGGAGGGAGGGAGGGAGGGAGGGAGGGAGGGAGGGAGGGAGGGAGGGAGGGAGGGAGGGAGGGAGGGAGGGAGGGAGGGAGGGAGGGAGGGAGGGAGGGAGGGAGGGAGGGAGGGAGGGAGGGAGGGAGGGAGGGAGGGAGGGAGGGAGGGAGGGAGGGAGGGAGGGAGGGAGGGAGGGAGGGAGGGAGGGAGGGAGGGAGGGAGGGAGGGAGGGAGGGAGGGAGGGAGGGAGGGAGGGAGGGAGGGAGGGAGGGAGGGAGAGAGAGAGAGAGAGAGAGAGAGAGAGAGAGAGGAGAGAGAGAGAGAGAGAGAGAATGCTACTTCAAACGTTTTCCTTTTTGTTACAATACTTTTAGACAATGAAATTTTAAATCGCGTACTAATAAAAATTAAATTATACTGTTAATTAAAGAAACTGATAAAACTTGAAATGAGTTTGGAAAGAAACGTTATTAAAATTCGACAGTAACATAGGTGGGTTCAAAAGTGAATCCGTAACACGCTACCATCCAGCAAGACGATAACCACAAACATTACGCTTGTAAGTAACGTACAACAGTGAAAGTTAGCTCAGCTACTTAAAAGTGATCAGTGCTGAAAGCATCGAGGTCATGCATGGCGGAGTCACAGAATGATGTAAATAGTACGTATCAAGCATCATACTATACCCGTACACCCTACCACATACAAAGAACACAGTACCGTATGGGGGAATGAAGAATTATAGAAATAAGTCTATAGTGAACAGACCTGCTGTTTCGTGTTTTATTTAGTAAAAAGAGTCGTACTTTTTGCCACTCGTAAACATCTGCAAAAGTAAGGCTGTAATGCAATACGTACATGCGGTTTAGAAACGAAATGTTTCTACTGAAGCTAACAAGCCAACATACATTTAGTTTTTTTTTTTCCACAAAACGTTTACAAGTGAACTAACTTTAAAAAAATAAAATGGTTACTAAACTTAAAATGTAAGCAAACAAATTAAGTCAAACATGTGTACAAGCATAAAAAACAAATTAAAAAATGAATAAAGTTAAATGGAATTATAAATAACGACAATAATTAATGATTTACGATATATATAATTCGAAATTGAACAATGCGTACATCATTCTTATTTAACAACTAGCAGGTACCCGCGGCTTCGCAAGCGAATATTTGTATATGATTGTTGTGGTAACTGTCGAGTTAGTAAATTGCTAATGGTACATCTATATTAATAATATTCGTATACTGTAAGTTATGAATATCCAAAAAGTGAGAAGCAATAGATCCATCATTCATGTTTCCTCGATACGTAAAATCAAAATTTGATAATTTAGTAGATATTTACAAACATGCAGTAACACAATTAGATACAATGTTTATTCGTATAGAATAATACAAATAATGAATACATAAGTATATTGATATGAGTTAGTCGAAATCTTACGTGCTAAGTCAGTCTTAAACTTTTTGGTAGAATTCTTATATACGTAAATGTATCACAGTCCAGTATACTCGGTTTTTATATACACTTTTACATCAGAGCCTCGTTATAAACTACATTTTTCGTTCTGCCGTTATCAGAGTAAATAAAGAGCTCGCTGCTTCTGCTTACTAGAGAACATGCCACATACAGTTGTCCGTGAAAAAAGCAAGCAGCTCTTAAATCCACACCAGCTGTACGTAAAGTTTGCCCTTGTGACTTATTGATAGTCATTGCAAAGCATAAATTAACCGGAAACTGAAGTCTTTTAAATTGAAATGGAAAGTTATTGGGTATGATTGGAATTCTTGGGATAAATACTGTTTCTCCTTTGCCACAGCCTGTTAAGATAGTCGCTTCGATGATATGTTTATTTAGCGACCTAACTTTCAATTACGTTCCATTGCATAACTGTGGTGGCTTCAGATTTCTCATTGAGTATAATTGGAACACCTAGTTTTAATTTCAATGTGTGAGCTGGTAATCCTGATGCAGAAAATTCAAAAACTCAGTTGGGTAATGTACTGCATCCTCTTCGTTCAAAACTGTATTAATGGAGCGATATGTTTTTTCGTCTCCAGGAAATTTATGCAATATCCAGCTATTTATGGCATTTACTTGTTCGTTTCTTGGTGCTAGTATCACACGCTCACATAACTACACATCATCGTGCAAATTTATAGACTCAATATGTCCATAAACATTTTCGATCAACTCTGCCAGTGAAGAAACTGTACGACATAATGATGGCGGTAAACATATCGCACCGCCTGTCTCTGGTATCTTACCATCTCCAAGGTTTAATAAAGTAGTAGAAAATTCGTGAATATCTGCATCACCTCCAAGTTGGACTCTCATGTTTTTTGTGAGTGATAGTGTTTGAACGGTACGCCATATATTCGATCGTTTGACGCAAGCGTTTACTTCATCAGCTCTGGTACCTCGCGTAACTACGGGCAATGTTTGTCTGAAATCTCCGGCAAAGAGCCAAGTTATTCCACCCATAAATCTGTTGTCATTGCGCAAATCTCATAGAGTTTTATCGAGAGTTTCTACTGATTTTTTAGGGGTCATAGTGCACTCATCCCTAACAATCAATTCTGCATTTCTAATCAATTATGTTTTAGCACTATTTTTGGAAATATTGCACACTGGAAATTCGCTGCAATTCAAATCTATTGGTATTTTAAATAAGGAATGAGCCGTTTTTCCGCCAGGTAATAATGTAGCAGCGATTCCCGAGGAAGCTGCTGCTAATGCGATCTTGCCTTCGCTTCTTAACGTCGAGTCAATCTGATTAAAAAGACTGTTGATTTGGTAATCCGTATGAGCTATCGGGATTACCACCGACAGAAGTAACAAAATCTAGTACAAGCAGTAAACAACTATTTTCAATGCTTTCCTTGTATAAACTCAAATCAGGAATTCGACGAATACTATCTCGAATCAAGTCTTCAGAGAAGTGGTCTTTGTATTTAATCCACAATGCACTCGGGTTTGAAATACTGAAGAACACCAACATTATTGCAAAAATTTCTCTCATTTTGTCAGGGTTAGCAAAATAAACTTGCCTCTGACAATGTGTCGTTCCAATGATTGTCATTCTCTAGATCAAGAGCTTGGCATGCAGCTTGAAACGTTGGATGAATTACGTTGTCGACAGTCTTGATATTTTCAAATGAAGTTGGGCCAAGTATATTGTGCAGAAGTAAACGAAGAAAATATCATTCATGATTGTTTGGATGAACTGTATACACTCGACCCAATACGTGTTCACGATATACGTTCTCGCTCCCTTCTAATAAGACTCCTCGACATCTACGTTGAAATTTTCCTGTCTGCCTATTGATAGTATAATATGCTGGCACTTCTTCGTACAACAAAGTTTTGGCAAAGTCATCTTCCCGACATAGATAAAAAAATGCCATGAGAGTGGTGTTTCTTGTATTTTCTATTCTTCCGTGCAAATTATCTTCACGAAAATAAACTCTCTACCCATTTTCGAGATGTACATCTAGATGAATAATAGGTGGAAAACGCTCATGTATAGGGAAAGAGAAGATTCTCCAAACTGCTTCAGATGTGCTTATGTATCGACCATTTAGAAACTGTAATATCTCATCGTAAGAATTTTGTATACGAATCGTAGATAGATCGGAGCCTTTATTGACGTATTTACACATATATATAAATATGTATATATTCTGTAGCGTGACAGAAAATACACTACTTATTAATTCATATAAAATAATAAAAAATTAATTACACCACATATGTTAATATAAAATCGAATGAAATTGAATGAAATCAAAGGAATAAACAACAATAAAATAAAAATTCTCATTACATTATATAAAAACCACTGTTAAAAATCAAAGAAATTATTGAAAGCAACTCATATTATAAAATCAGGAATTTACCCAGTAAGCTAGGAGCAGTAAACAAATTAGATAACACAATATCAAGAAAAGAGAATCAGTTTGAGAGTGGTGAAACACCAAAATACCCCAAAGACAAGAAGAAGGAAGAATAAAATTTATGATCAGGAAGTAAACAATACCCTGAAACCTTTAGCGAAGAGCAAAGTCAGTATCGGTAAATAAATTCGATACTCCAAACTAAACATCAGTCGAGATAACACGAAGTACCTTGGTTTACCCAAGAGTGAAGAATGAAGACAATAAGACAAGAAGAAGGAAGACCAGAAGAAAGACAAGACTGAAGACAAGAAAGAAGATAAGAAGAAAGACAAGAAAGAAAACAAGAAGAGAGGAAGAAATAGTATGAAAGAAACACCGTTATAAAACCTATTATTAAATACCATCAACCCCAAACCCATAGAGACAATTAAAAAGGAAAGTATAACATCCCAAAATCCTATAAAAATGTAATTATTAAGAAATCAAAAGTGTTGTCTACTATAATAAGAAGTGAACCAACTAAAGCTATTGTGTGATAAAGAAAATAAACAAGTCTTAACAGTCCATGATTACTAAAGGTCTGGTCTGAGATAATAAGACTCAAAATATCAGAACCACCAGTGAAAGTGAACTTGTGCAAGTGTTTTTGGAAATACAGTACAATAAACTTAAAGTTAGTGATACTATGACTTATCAATATGCTATATAACAACTTTTATTTTCAATGATACACATCATCATAAAATAATAAAATGGAAGATTTCCAATATGTTATTATTTTAATGTAACTCTGTTATTACAAGACATTTGTAAAAATGATAGTAACTAGAGTATGGGTGGACATGTTTACTGATGAAGGGGATAATAATGGTTTAGACCAGAAAGGACTGGCATTAATTTATATTCATAGGTTTAAATTGTTTAAAATGGCTATTTGTTCACAGCCATGAACTCAATAGGTTTATAAGAATTTTTAGTAAATAAGATTTATATGTGTTTAAAATGAATTATGTTTGCCAAATAACAGCATGCATACCATTAATAATGTTTCAGTAGGTATGCTGTATTAATTCAAAAAGGATTAAATGTATGTTTTCAAACCATGTCAGCCATATGTTCAATCTTAGAATGCTGAATGATGTTCATTATTATTTTTTATATAACAGTAGTATTAATCAGATACTACACCTCACAATGGGTTTGTAAAACGTTTTATTTTCATGTAATAATAACTATGTAAAGTCAGAGGAGGAGTAGGATTAAATTTATTTGAGAAAGACAGAAATATAAAATTCTCAACTCTAGGCCATGTGGTGAATTCACAGAAGCCATATAAACCATTTAATTCACTTATAATTCCTGTAAACTAGCAAGATTTAGGTAAGGTAAATCAGTTAACCACTACTGTGAATGATCCTATGAGTTAAAGTGATAATAAGGAAATATACCTTAAAAAATTGTAAATTTTCAAAATATATAAATTAATTAATTTTAAAGAGCAATGTCAAATTCAGCGATTAACACAAAAAACCAGTTCAAAGGTTCAATTATATGTATTTAAGGAAAGGAAGAGAAATATGACTAATTAAAATTTATTATAATAGTATTAATAACAATTAAAATGGCAGAAAAATTATATGAAGGCGGAAATCAATTTTTGAGCCTAGATTTCCAAAAAGAGAGAAATTTGGTAATTTCCACAAAATGTCAACAGATATGGACTATAATATATCAATTTAAAAGGAATGAGATGATTAAACCAATGATAAGGTTCATAATTCATGAAAGTGATGAATAAAATAAATAAATTCCATATATAATGTAATTTTGTATCATGTGTATGGGAAGTCAAAATATTTTAACAATACTTTTTCAAAGATTAACTGGGCCAGATTTTGACTAACATGAAGGAAGTTAGTGTAGTCTTTTGTTGAATATCAAGCTGAATAGTTGTGCAATATAACGTTCCTTAAAACCGTATAGAAAATGGTACTACGGTTACCTACTAATATCAGTGTAACGAGAACTAAATAAATTAAACATTTTTCTAACTAAAACTACAGAAATTTTAGCGACAATAGTGAAAACTAACACCAAACTTCATTATACTAGTGATTTAAAACGGTAAAACAATATATTGGTGATAATTAACGCTACAAATCATAACCACTTTTTGAGCAGTTAACCCACAGAAGTGAACACAAATCAAATAACATAATTAACACAAGTATACATGGAACACTTCTTCAGAACACACCAAACAAACTATTAGACAGATTACACCAGTGCGGGGACATTTCAAACATTTATGAAGGTAATTTTGCTGTGAGATTTTAACAAGACGACATTCCCAGTAACCTCACCATATCGAGGAGCGGCCATCTTTGAAAATACGAATCTCTGCCTTCCTCATCGAGTGACGTCAGAAGCTACATATGGTTTGACGATTCAACTTTTTTAAACATTATATCAGAATTATTTAAATATTGTTAGATGATAATTATGGAACTACTTTAATTGTTAATGTTATACTTTCTCGTTACCCTTCTCTGACTATTAATATAATCGCTCCAAGAACCTTTTTTATATAATACTTGTAATAATTTTTTCCACTGTATGAACGAATCGATTATTCCCTGAGACGGAGTCGATAATTGCTCCCAATCGATTAAAAATCGATTATTTATTAAATTTGTTAATAAATCCATTTATTTCAATTGTTTGTATCTATTATTATTTCACATGCTAATTTAAGGTTTATTTATTAATGCAACGAGACTTCAAGAAGAAGAAAATATTAATTAACAGCGAGATATTGGACCAGCACTAAACATCATAAATCGATTGCTGACCGGAGTTAATCTGATTAACTCCAGACTTGGTTCACATCTTCCAGAAGTGCTCAATAATTAATAAATACCTTCTTAATTATTAAAATTTTTCACAGAACATTAAAACAGGATTATTTCACAATTACAGACATTAAATAAAACAAACAAATTTTTTTTATTATTGAAAATTTTTTTTTTTAAATAAAATTTTCTCTTTATCTTTTTTTGTAAAGCCCGCATACAGGGTTGCCTTACAAAGTGGCGTCCAACTTAGAGGGCTTGATAATATAAGCCTGGCAGCGATTAATTAATAGAAACAGAAGAAAAATGCAAAGACGAGCTACTTCAAAGAAGAGGGCGGCAGAGGCCGAAAAGGAAGTTGACATGGGAGATAAGGAAGCAACACCCATGGAGGATCCGGAAGTGTCACTACCCCCGGTGGAAGATAAACAACCCGTACCACCAGAGGAACAACCTGAAGTACCGACACCAATAGGGGAGGTTAATCTTCAGGAAGCCCTAAGGAAAATGATAATGGATATGAGTAAAAGATTGAGTAAGGACATGGAAGAAAATAGTAAGAGGTTGAGTAAGGATATGGAAGATCTGAAGGAGGACAACCAGTCCACGAAGGAAGAATTGGGTAGTACGATTGACGAAACCAGTAAGAATTTAGAAGAGAAGAT
This sequence comes from Magicicada septendecula, assembly GCA_034769895.1. NCBI lineage: Eukaryota > Metazoa > Arthropoda > Insecta > Hemiptera > Cicadidae > Magicicada > Magicicada septendecula. Next base: position 1,028,978,855 of record CM068367.1, on the reverse strand, counting down.
GGTGGAAAACAACCAGGAAAGGAAAAAGGACAATCAATCCTTGAATAAAAAAATGGAAGATCTGAAGAAGGATAATCAATCTTTGAGTAAGAAGATGGAAGAGAAAATGGAGGAAACAAGTAGGAAAATAGAAAGCGACAATCAGCAACTGAGGGAAAAGTTGGAGGAAAATAATCAGAAAATGGAGGAGAAAATGGACGAGAATAATCAAAGGTTAAGAGAAGAACTAAGGGAAGTCAACCAGGAGAGCATGAATAAGGTAGACGAGAGAATAGAGTTGGCAAAAGAAGAGTTAAATAAAAGGATAACAGAGACGAAGAAATCCATAGTAAAGAAGTTGGAACAGGAAGTCGTGGTTGTTAACCAGCAGATCAGGGAAGTGGATGAAAGATGTCGTCAGACAGAAAGCGAAGTGCTGGAAGTCCGGGAGGTAATACATAAAGAGATGACACATGTCAAGGAACAACAGGAAACGAAATTGGAAGAAAACAAGAAATTTGCCCTGGAAGAAATGAATAAAGTGCGGACACATGTAACCGAAAGATGGGACGGCGTGGAAGCCGCTATGACGAACATCACGGGACAAGTGCGTCAGAGCCAGGAGGAGATAGAATTGATAAGGAACAGACCAACTGGTTACAATCATTTCCCAATGTCAGAAAACAGAGAGTGGCTTAATTTCCGGCAGTATAAACGGAAGCCCATGGAATTCTTGGCACGCATAGAGGAATACCTAGAAAAACATAGAGGGAACCGGTGGGTCCAGAACCGGGAAATCCTAGACGAGTCGTTTCGGGAGGTGAATGACCTTTGGTGGATGGCCAACCGGAGCGACATCGAAAGTTATCAGCAATTTAAGAGCCTCTTCAAGGCGAAATACTGGTCGGAGACGACTCAAAACTTGATAAGAGATAATATATGCCACGGCCACTACAAACCACAAGTCGGTGGTTCGATGACAGCATATTTCCTCGGCAAGGTATGTATGGCCAAGCATTTAGAACCGGCCATACCTGAGGAGTGCCTAATAAATAAATTGTCATACCACTATGACGAGGAAGTCATACGAGCGAGGAGAGGCAGCCAAATAAAAACAATCCAGGCAATGACCGAACTCCTCGAAAACTTCGAAAACGAAGACTACTACCGACAGAGCCGGAGAAGAAATGATGGGCCCGAACCAAGGACGTATCCGAACAACAACCAGGGTACGAACAACACCAACACTGGGTACCAAGGAGGCCGGGCATGCCCGCAGAATAATAGTTTTAACAATAATAATAACTTTAGCACTACTAATCAAAATAATAATAATAATAATACAAGTCCAAACCATGTGAACCCGAGTCGACCCTCTAATGGTTATCAGGGTAACAGAAATCCCTACCCTCATAACCAAAATAGTCAGAGAAGCCCCAATTATGGTAATGATCGTTACCATAATAATAATAATCGTGCGGGTCCAAATAATGGTAATCCCGTTAATAATAGGTTTCCCCGCCCACGAGTGAATTTCATACGAGCCACAGATGATCGACAGCGAAGATACAACAACAATCGAAGAAACAGCTACCGTGGATATGAAGACAGGCGGAGGAGCCTAGAACGGGACCAACCAAGGTACTATCCGACGAGAAGGAGTACTAGTTTAGACGATTCTGAACGGAGGTCTAACCAAGGAAGACCATAGGACAGATCGACAGGGACCCACTCTAAGCACCCCAAATGATGCTTCAACTAGTATGGCACAAAGGAACAACGATGCCGAGCCTTTAAACGGGGACAGGCAGTAATAAATCGCCAGAACCCGTTACTGCTCCTAAATACTGGGTATAATCATAATAATGAGTGTAATAGTATATATAATAATAATCGTATCACAGTCATAGGGTGCAACTACCTAAAGGACATCCGACATGAGTTATTGGAAGAGGATAACAGTAATCCCACCAATAACTTTAATAACGAAATAATACATGTCAACGCAGAGGTAGAAGGCATCCCAGCCAAGTTGATGATCGATACTGGTTCGAACGTATCAATCATAAGTACGACGGAGTTGGAAAGGATACAGCAAGAGTCCGGGAGAACTTTACCAACGTTGCCGTTGAATAATATTATTTTGTTGGGTGCAACCGGCCGACAAAATAAAACAATACGTAGGCAAGTCTCCGCCAGTGTGATGAGCTGGGGTATAGCAATTGATATGGAATTCTTGGTGGCGAGCGGGCTGCCGTTTAATATACTGGTCGGGTGTGATGTGCTCAGGAGGAATTCCGCCATCATTGATCTGAGAACTGAAAAATTGTCGCTGTTTACCAACGGACATACTTGGACAGCGAACTTGGTGGGTAGTGACCAAGTCATTCCCGATAGTATCCACCAGCAAATCCGCAAAATTAACTACATCCATCCAACATCTATAATTGAACAAAGAATAGACGACACCTCCAATGAAGATTTATGGTCACAAAAAATCCAGGAGATCAGGGATTTCCGGAGCGGTATAACTGGCGAAAAATTAACCTTAAACCAAGCGAACAAATTAATCAACATCTATAACAAATATAAATCAGTCTTTTCTGATGAGCCCGTTAAAGTGAAAAACTTCCAGTGTACTCTACAGTTCCGAGACACAATGGACTTTAACCGGAAGTCTTACCCCATCGCGCAATCACGAAAGCAAGCAGTAAGAGCTGAAATAGAGCAAATGATTAACCGTGACATAATAGAGAGTAGCCAATCCCCATATACAAGTCCTATCGTGGCTATTCCTAAGAAAAACGGACAAGTCCGTTTGTGTTTAGATGCGCGCGAAATAAATAAAATGATCATAAATGACAGAACTTCGCCCGGTGAGATTGAGGAGATTTTAAAACGGTTCCACGGCACCAAGTACTTTAGTACCTGGGATACGGTGTGCGGGTACTGGCAGGTGGAATTACATCCACAGAGTCGCCAGTATCTGGCCTTTATATTCGAGGGGCGGAACTACCAGTTTAAGAGGTTGCCCTTCGGACTGGTAAATTCCGTCGCAGTCTTTGTGCACTGCATGGACCAAATACTTGGCCAAGAAGCACTACAGTTCACCACCGTATACGTTGATGACTTGCTAGTGTCCTCAGAAACTTGGGAGGAACACTGCTACCGTGTGGAACACGTATTACAGAAGCTAGCGACAAATAATATTACGCTAAAATTAGCAAAATCTCATTTTATCGCTAAGGAAATACAATTCTTGGGTTTCATCTTGAATGATCAGGGAATCTCACCGTCGGCTGAAAAGGTCGAAGCGATTCAGAACTTTTCTACACCTAAGAATCGAAGGCAGTTACAGTCGTTCCTGGGACTCTGTAATTACTACCGCAAGTTCCAGGAAAAGTACTCAGAACTGACTGCCAGATTTCAGCCGCAACTGTCATCCAAAAATAAATGGACCTGGGGTAATGAACAACACAATATATTATCATTAATAAAACAAAAATTCCTTGAACCCATCATACTTCGCCATCCGGATTTTAGCAAACCTTTCTTTCTTAATTGCGATGCCAGTGACATCAGCCTCGGCACTACCTTATATCAAGAGGATGAGGAGGGCGAACATCTGGTGATCTGCTTTGCCAGCAGAGCATTGAATCAATGTGAGGAAAACTACCACGTTACAGAAAAGGAATTATTGAGTGTCGTGTTCGCGTGCGGAAAGTTCCGCACTTATATCCTTGGTTATTCCGTTACCGTCCGGACAGACCATAAGTCTATCTCGTTCCTTAAGAGATGTAAGTTAAGCCATGGAAGGTTAACACGGTGGATACTATTACTGCAAGAATATGACCTTAAGTGGGAGTATATCCCCGGAAAGAAGAATGTCGTCGCGGACGTCTTGTCTAGAGTAGACATTGACAAACAGACGTTCGAGGGGGAGAAGGAGAGTATTCTTAAAGTATACCATATTCTAAGCAGCAGCGCCGGTCTACAATCAATTTTGGAACACCTGAGCACACACCAACAAGCTGACCCGAAATTAATCTCTATTCTAACAAGATTGGAAGCCGGGGAAGAGACGGTCTCTCAATATTATAAAATCCATAACGGAATCCTGTTTTCAAGACCATCTTTATATAAGGAGGAATGGAAGGTTATTATTCCAACCCATATCGAAAGGGAGATAGAGTTTAATTATCATGTTCGATATGGGCATATGGGCGCCTTAAAGGTAGTAAAGGCCCTGGAAGAGAGCTGCCATATCAAAGACATAAATCGGAAGGTACGAAAGTATCTGTCTTTTGCCAAACAAGAACTGTCGCATTTGCCAACTCGTAAAAACCAACAACGAGAAAAGAGAGGGGCAAATGATTCCGATAACCTCTCAATCGAAACTTGAGAAAGTATTCCTAGATATCTGTGGGCCATTTCCCCGCAGTGGGGGCCGCCACAGATACAAATATCTCGTCATCGTAATGGACCATTATACCAAGTTCGTAAAGCTATACCCAGCGAATCGGGCGACTACAAATAAAGTTCTCGACATCCTGAACAACCAGTACTTCCCAACCGTCGGAAAACCAGTGTCGATCATAACCGACCACGGAACACAATTCAAGGGGAGGAAATGGCGGGATACACTGCTGTCAATGGGGGTTCATACCTATAAGACTTCGGTATACCACCCGAGCAGTAACCCGGCCGAAAGAGTCTTGCGAGAGGTGGGGCGCCTATTAAGAACGTATTGCCACGATCAGCAGAGGAGGTGGCAAGAATACTTGGAGGCCACTGAAGAATTCTTCAACCTGGCATACCATCCAGCCATAGGAATTACCCCATACTCCGCCATGTACGAAAGACAACCCCCACGGGAGATCGAGGAAATATTGGAGTTCCCAAGAGAGCATAAGTATATATTTAATAAAGTTCAATTTCATAATAAGGTGGCCGAAGATCAGGAGAAACGGCGGAATAAATACAATAAAAGCCTGGGGAAGGTTATTACTTATACCGTTTGGAGAGAAGGTGTTGTTGAAGAATAGGGAATTACCCACTTCCTTAGAAGGGATAACAAAAAAATTATTGCTTCTGTACACTGGTCCCTACATTGTCTCCAAGAAAAATGATAACAACACGTACGAAATTAAGGAGATGGGTTCCAATAAAGTTAAGGGTGTCTTTAACCAGGCATCCATAAAGAAATTTATGAATAATAAACCAACAAAATTCTAAAAATAATGTAATACCAAATTACATACAATTATTTAAAAGAAACATTTTGGAAAGAGAAGAAAAAGAATTTAGAAATCGACAAAATTCTAAAACAAAAGTAAGAACACCTTACATACTAATTAATTGAGAGAAATCTTGTGGAAATAATATAAAACAGAATTTAGAAATAATCCAAATTCCAAAACAATTGTAAGATCACCTTACATACTAAGCATTTGAAGAAAACTTTATAGAAGGATAAAAGGAAGAGAATGAAATAATTCAAATAAATTCCGAACACGTGTAAGATCACCTTACTAACTAAAAATTTGAAAAACTTTATGACAAGAACATAAAAGAAGAATTTTGACTCATCCAAATTTTAAAACAATGTACGACCACATTACTAACCAAGTATTTGAGAAAAACCATTTTGCAGAAATATAAAAAGAATTTTGAATTGAAAACAACTAAATTTAAAAAGAAAGCAAGCCCACCTTACATACAAATTATTTGAGAAAACTTTATGGAATAATATAAGAAGAATGAATTTTGAATTGTGTACAAATCAAGTTTCCAAACCAAGAGTAAGTACAACTTACCGACCAATTATTAATAAAACACTTGGGTGAAATATACAGAAAAGATTTAATACCATATTTATGGTAAGCATAAAATATATTTACCATGTTTATAAAGGATCGTAATGGGGTGAATAAAGGAAATAGACTTTACAATTAAAACAAATAATTCTGGAGAAATATGATCATGTCTAATTTCAATATAAAGTGTGAAAAACTTTCCATAAAATGATACAAAAGGAAATAAACCGTGTGATACGATTTGAGTGATTGAATATAATAAAAATACAAAAACTTATGTGGAATTATGAGATAATAAAACTTTGAAGTGGTATGAGGAGAAATTATGACCTCATTATAAAATTAATAAAAAATATTCATTCGAAAGGATAATAACCATGACGGGAATAATGTGAGAATAATATCAAAGATATATGTAATTAAACGAATTAATATAAAATGATTTATGAATTAAATGTCAATTGTGATAATGACCGTTATAGAAAGTTCTAGAAAATAGAACAAGTGGAAATAATAAAAACAGAGCAATAAAATAAAAATGTCATAAAAGATATGCTACTATAAACAATGCAGATTATAATAAAAAAACCAGAAGGTAATAAAGAATTTATAACCAAAAGCTTTATATGATAAGGAAAGTTGAAGAATGTAATAATAGAAGAGCTTCCTACCATAATATCAAATGAATGAAACATCAAGTTAAAGAGTCAGAAGAACAACTGAGATAGGAATATTAAAATCTCTGAGAAATATAATAAGTAATAAGTGAAGTATCCCAAAGATTTTTTTTTTTAATAGTAACAAATGTGTACTATTCTGAATAATTTTTTAATCTGTCTGTAGATAATTCCAGCAGTATTAATATGTTTTTTGAGCAGAGATGATTTGCCTCTGTACTCAAATATGTGTGAAGTATTGGACAGCAGAGGAAGTAGCGTACAGTGCCTCTCTGAACTGAACCAGCTCACAAAGTAGGGACCGATAGGGAAGAAATATCCCAAGGAGAAAAGACTAAGAAGAAATATGAAAATGAAATAATAAATATGAAACTCAGATGACTATTGCTATCAAGGAAGATCAAGTGAGAATGAGAAGGATATAAACTCAAATATAAATAGGAGAATTTTTAAAATGGAAGGAAGTCAAGAATAATAACAAAACTACAATAATTATCATAAGCAATTGTTTCAGACAAAGCAAGTATAGTCTGAAAAAATTACTTCTGGAGAAGGGCATTCTGTAGCGTGACAGAAAATCCACTACTTATTAATTCATATAAAATAATAAAAAATTAATTACACCACATATGTTAATATAAAATCGAATGAAATTGAATGAAATCAAAGGAATAAACAACAATAAAATAAAAATTCTCATTACATTATATAAAAACCACTGTTAAAAATCAAAGAAATTATTGAAAGCAACTCATATTATAAAATCAGGAATTTACCCAGGAAGCTAGGAGCAGTAAACAAATTAGATAACACAATATCAAGAAAAGAGAATCAGTTTGAGAGTGGTGAAACACCAAAATACCCCAAAGACAAGAAGAAGGAAGAATAAAATTTATGATCAGGAAGTAAACAATACCCTGAAACCTTTAGCGAAGAGCAAAGTCAGTATCAGTAAATAAATTCGATACTCCAAACTAAACATCAATCGAGATAACACGAAGTACCTTGGTTTACCCAAGAGTGAAGAATGAAGACAAGAAGACAAGAAGAAGGAAGACCAGAAGAAAGACAAGACTGAAGACAAGAAAGAAGATAAGAAGAAAGACAAGAAAGAAAACAAGAAGAGAGGAAGAAATAGTATGAAAGAAACACCGTTATAAAACCTATTATTAAATACCATCAACCCCAAACCCATAGAGACAATTAAAAAGGAAAGTATAACATCCCAAAATCCTATAAAAATGTAATTATTAAGAAATCAAAAGTGTTGTCTACTATAATAAGAAGTGAACCAACTAAAGCTATTGTGTGATAAAGAAAATAAACAAGTCTTAACAGTCCATGATTACTAAAGGTCTGGTCTGAGATAATAAGACTCAAAATATCAGAACCACCAGTGAAAGTGAACTTGTGCAAGTGTTTTTGGAAATACAGTACAATAAACTTAAAGTTAGTGATACTATGACTTATCAATATGCTATATAACAACTTTTATTTTCAATGATACACATCATCATAAAATAATAAAATGGAAGATTTCCAATATGTTATTATTTTAATGTAACTCTGTTATTACAAGACATTTGTAAAAATGATAGTAACTAGAGTATGGGTGGACATGTTTGCTGATGAAGGGGATAATAATGGTTTAGACCAGAAAGGACTGGCATTAATTTATATTCATAGGTTTAAATTGTTTAAAATGGCTATTTGTTCACAGCCATGAACTCAATAGGTTTATAAGAATTTTTAGTAAATAAGATTTATATGTGTTTAAAATGAATTATGTTTGCCAAATAACAGCATGCACACCATTAATAATGTTTCAGTAGGTATGCTGTATTAATTCAAAAAGGAATTAAATGTATGTTTTCAAACCATGTCAGCCATATGTTCAATCTTAGAATGCTGAATGATGTTCATTATTATTTTTTATATAACAGTAGTATTAATCAGATACTACACCTCACAATGGGTTTGTAAAACGTTTTATTTTCATGTAATAATAACTATGTAAAGTCAGAGGAGGAGTAGGATTAAATTTATTTGAGAAAGACAGAAATATAAAATTCTCAACTCTAGGCCATGTGGTGAATTCACAGAAGCCATATAAACCATTTAATTCACTTATAATTCCTGTAAACTAGCAAGATTTAGGTAAGGTAAATCAGTTAACCACTACTGTGAATGATCCTATGAGTTAAAGTGATAATAAGGAAATATACCTTAAAAAATTGTAAATTTTCAAAATATATAAATTAATTAATTTTAAAGAGCAATGTCAAATTCAGAGATTAACACAAAAAACCAGTTCAAAGGTTCAATTATATGTATTTAAGGAAAGGAAGAGAAATATGACTAATTAAAATTTATTATAATAGTATTAATAATAATTAAAATGGCAGAAAAATTATATGAAGGCGGAAATCAATTTTTGAGCCTAGATTTCCAAAAAGAGAGAAATTTGGTAATTTCCACAAAATGTCAACAGATATGGACTATAATATATCAATTTAAAAGGAATGAGATGAATAAACCAATGATAAGGTTCATAATTCATGAAAGTGATGAATAAAATAAATAAATTCCATATATAATGTAATTTTGTATCATGTGTATGGGAAGTCAAAATATTTTAACAATACTTTTTCAAAGATTAACTGGGCCAGATTTTGACTAACATGAAGGAAGTTAGTGTAGTCTTTTGTTGAATATCAAGCTGAATAGTTGTGTAATATAACGTTCCTTAAAACCGTATAGAAAATGGTACTACGGTTACCTACTAATATCAGTGTAATGAGAGTTAAATAAATTAAACATTTTCTAACTAAAACTACAGAAATTTTAGCGACAATAGTGAAAACTAACACCAAACTTCATTATACTAGTGATTTAAAACGGTAAAACAATATATTGGTGATAATTAACGCTACAAATCATAACCACTTTTTGAGCAGTTAACCCACAGAAGTGAACACAAATCAAATAACATAATTAACACAAGTATACACGGAACACTTCTTCAGAACACACCAAACAAACTATTAGACAGATTACACCAGTGCGGGGACATTTCAAACATTTATGAAGGTAATTTTGCTGTGAGATTTTAACACGACGACATTCCCAGTAACCTCACCATATCGAGGAGCGGCCATCTTTGAAAATACGAGTCTCTGCCTTCCTCATCGAGTGACGTCAGAAGCTACATATGGTTTGACGATTCAACTTTTTTAAACATTATATCAGAATTATTTAAATATTGTTAGATGATAATTATGGAACTACTTTAATTGTTAATGTTATACTTTCTCGTTACCCTTCTCTGACTATTAATATAATCGCTCCAAGAACCTTTTTTATATAATACTTGTAATAATTTTTTCCACTGTATGAACGAATCGATTATTCCCTGAGACGGAGTCGATAATTGCTCCCAATCGATTAAAAATCGATTATTTATTAAATTTGTTAATAAATCCATTTATTTCAATTGTTTGTATCTATTATTATTTCACATGCTAATTTAAGGTTTATTTATTAATGCAACGAGACTTCAAGAAGAAGAAAATATTAATTAACAGCGAGATATTGGACCAGCACTAAACATCATAAATCGATTGCTGATCGGAGTTAATCTGATTAACTCCAGACTTGGTTCACATCTTCCAGAAGTGCTCAATAATTAATAAATACCTTCTTAATTATTAAAATTTTTCACAGAACATTAAAACAGGATTATTTCACAATTACAGACATTAAATAAAACATAAACAAATTTTTTTTTATTATTGAAAATTTTTTTTTTTTAATAAAATTTTCTCTTTATTATCTTTTTTTGTAAAGACCGCATACAGGGTTTCCTTACAATATATATATATATATATATATATATATATATATATATATATAAAATTTGTGATGTTTTCAATTTGTTTCTTCTGCAAGTAGATAATATTGTATATTCTTTTTAACACCTGACGCACGTTTCACTGAAAAATATCAGTATCATCAGAGGTTTCTAAGTGAATTAATAACAATCGAAATAATTCTATTAATATAAAATTAACAAATAATCGAATCTGTATCGATTTTAATGTAAAATAAAATAACTGATAATCGATTTAGGTCGATTAGTTAACGATTGTTTTAATGTTTATTTTCTTCAGCAGCTGTTTTCTCGGTTATATTTGAAATTTTGTTTATATTTTATTCATTTTTATTTTTATTTTTTAGTAAATTTATAATTTTAAATAGATCGTCTTGTTTTGTTTTTATTTGGGTTTGTTCTTTAATTAATAAATTATTGTTATTGTGTTTGTAAATGTTAAGATTTTCCCAAATATTCATTTTTTCTCCTTTTTGTATGTTTTTAATTAATTTTATATTTTCAATGTTTGGAAACTGGTGGTTATTATTTAGACAATGTGTGGCTAAATTAGATTTATAAATATTTGGTTTTAAATATGCATTGCGGTGTTGAACGAATCTATCTCGTAGTTTTTTCTTCGTGTGGCCCACGTAAAATTTATTGCAATCTGGACATTCTATTTTATATATTCCATTTTTATTGTGAGTATTGGATTTAGTTTTAGGTTTTATTTTATTAAAAATTATATTATCTGTATTATAAGATATTTTTAAATTAGTATCTTTAAATATTTTATTTAGTTTTTGAGTTATATTTCCGTAATAAGTGAAGGTTGCATATTTTATATTATTATTAATAGATGAATTTTTAAATGTAGTGTTTTTAGGAATTTTATTAGTGATTTTATGTTTAATTTTATTTTCTAATTTATTAATAGTTTTTATTTTGTATCCATTTTTAACTGCTATTTGTTGGATAATTTTTCTTTCTTTGTTTCTTTCTGTGTTATTTAATGGGATCCTAAGCATTCGGTAAATCATGGAATTAAATACTGCCATTTTGTGTTGGGGAGGATGATTAGAAGTATTTGGTATTGCTAAGTCAGTTTGAGAAGGTTTCCTGTATATTGCGTATTCAAAATTTGTTTCATTTTTCTTTATTGTTGTCTAAATAATTTAATTTATTATTAGACTCTTCTTCTAACGTGAATTTTATTTTAGAATGTAAATTATTTATGGAGTTGAATATTTTATTTATATTTATACCATTGTTTTGGGAAATGTACAGAGTGTCATCAACGTATCTAAAATAACATCCTAATGGGTCGTTTAATTTTATTATATTTATTATTTGTTCGTCGAGTTTTTGTAGGAAGATTTCTGATATGATAGCGGAGGTTGGGGCTCCCACAGCAAGGCCATCTGTTTGATAGTACAATTTGTTGTTGTATTGAAAATAATTTTGATTTAAAATTATTTTTAAAGTATTAGTTAACTGTTTAATGTATGTGTTACTTTCGTTATTTGTTTTCAGATTATTTATTATAATATTTATAGTTTCTTCAATGGGAATGTTTGTATACATGTTTGATATGTCGAATGAATATAATTTTGTATTTCTGTTTACTTCTACGTTTATTAGTTGTTCCGTGAGTTCGATACTATTTTTTATATTGTGTTTTGCTGGAAGTTCAATTTTATGTTTTAAGATTTGAGTTAGTAATTTTGATATTTTATAATTTGGTGCGGTCCTAGCGTTTATTAAAGGTCTGATAGGTTTATTGATTTTGTGTAATTTTATTAAAGAATTTAATTTTGGTGCACAAGGATTATCCATTTTATATTTAAAGGAGTCTTTAGGATTTATGATTTGGTTACTATTTTTTAGTATATTTGTTATTTGTGTTTGATATTTATTTGTGGGATCTTTATTTAATGTTATGCAATTATTATTAACTATAAATTCTTCTGTTTTATCGTCTAAATCTTGCTGAGAAATTATTATTGTACTATTACTCTTATCAGCTTTGGTTAAAGTGAGGTTATTAGTCGTTAGTTTCTGTTTGTTATTAATGGTTTTATTTTGTTTATTTTTATTTTTAATATGATGATTTTGGTTATTATATTTTTCTTTTATATATTTTATTATTTCCATTGAGGCTTCTGTTCTTATTTTATCTTGTTTTTCTTGTTCTACATTATTAATTGCATTTTCAGTTTCGACTATGATATTATCTATTACATATTTGTTTACATTTTTAAGATTTGTTTTGTTTGATGATTCTAGGGTAGCTATTTCGTTTTCCGTGAATTTAATATTAGATAAATTTACGAATTTTGGGTAAGAAGTGTGGTTATCTTCTTTAGGTGTAATATTTATTAGTAGATTTAAAGTTTTTTATTGATTGTGTTAAATTTGTTTTGTGTTTATTTAGTATTTTAAGCATATTAATATATTTATTATTCCATGTATGATAATCAAGTGTGTTGGCTAAAAGAAGATGTAAATTAATTAACTGTTTATTAATGCAGTCGATTTTTCTGTAATTATTTGATATTTCGTCTTTAATCCATTTATATTGGGCTTGAGTAATATATTTGCTTAATTTATTGTTATTGTTGTTTTTTACTATTATTTTTGTGTATTTTGGAAAAATATTAAGGTCTAGGCATTTTTTGTTAAAATATATGTTTCCAAAACAATTAATTAATTGTTTTTTACGTTTAATAAATTGGTTATAGGAATGAGTTACATCACCTTGTATGGTGTTTTCATCCATCATTTTCTATATAAGTAAATGATATATATATATATATATATATATATATATATTATAACGATTCATAATAGCGTCCTATCAGAGCGTTATATGAAAGCTATAGACAGTACGAGTGTAACGCCGTAAGATAGAGAGAGAGCGTATAATCGCAGCCATCTCTCTAACCACGTCACCGCTACAGTAGAATCCAGTTCAAACAGGTAATTTTACTCAAAGCGAATTATCGGTTCAACCTGCGATAACTTCAAAAGTTGTAAATATACGGTAATTCTGAAAACAGCATAGTATTCAGCAAGAAAAGCTTTATAAGTAGCCGCAAGCTCAGTTAATATAATTAACAAATAAAGAAGTTATACAGATGACGCACGCCAACAGGAATAACGAGAGAATTATGCTACGTAGGAATAAGGTGTTTTCACACACACACAGATAAAGACCTAAGCAACAATATTTTGTGGTCAGATCTTCGGAAACACATTTGCAAATACCTGTAATCAATCGATTTGCAAATACAGGAAGTACGATTTTGACAAGAATTTCTATGCCGTTTGGAACCTGTCACGGAGTGTTTGAGCGACTTGTTCGAGATTGTCGAAACTGGAAAAACGAATGATTTATTTGTACAACCAATCGGCAGCCCGTATTTAAAACAGACGCCAGCTAAAAGCGAGGGGTAACATCACTCTTCGCTCGGTACTTAAACACACTAGACGTGTATAATTCACATACAGAAATTTTTAAATTTCACAACAGTGCAAATTAAGTTCTAAATCGAGAAGTAGTCCGCAGTGTAGATGAATTAACAACATTCAATAACACTAACTGCGTAAAACAACCATTAATTAATTAATCAATCAGCCGTGAAGGACCTGTGCTACAGAAGGCTACAACATCTGTAATTGCCAGGGCATCTTCAACAGCATCGATCAACCCATTCTTCTGTGCAACACCATCGAAAGGAGGACCTCTACAGATTCCTATCTTCGGACAACGCATCAAACAGTAAGAAATAGATTCATTGATCAATGATATAAGCGCTAAACAATTAATAAAACAATAAACAATTTTAAAAAGACACTAAGAAAAGCACACATTGTATTTTAACTATAAGATTAGTTCTAATATAGGATAGGAGTGTTGAATGGAAAGTGGTGTGTAGTATTGGACGTGCAAATTATTGCAGACCTGTTCTTTAGCACTGGTTTGGGAGATAGCAATCTCTTACTCAAACCAGATAAGAGCTATAGGTCGTTTGAGCGTCTTAATCATTACTTTCCACACTCACTCAATAATTATAAGGTTAGGGTAGACTTAAGCCACTACCATTAACAATTTAAAGGTTAAAAATCATTGATTAAACATTAAATCTAATAATCAAGCAAATCTTAAAGTGTTATTTGTACCGATTCCCCTTGAAAACCACAATCACTGAACGAATCCTGAGAAAGAGTGTCTCCATGCGCTGAGCTAAGCTGAAACCGTGTCATTTGTATCTGGGATTTGTTCTGGCGCCCAGGTAAAGTAATATCACGGGTAAGTAACTTTTTATCTAACATCACAAATAGATAATTGTGTTATACGAAAGGGAGCGTTGTAATACATATTTAATGGATTTTACACTACTACACAATTCAACATTGATGTGAGCACCAAAAGCTCGTGAAAGCACCGGTGAGTATGGAACTACCCATCTATTGTCAACTATCAAAATCTCATCTCTCAAACGGATTTCACACTGAAAACCTCCATCTTCAGGACTTAGTCAGCGATAATTAGGGTAGCTGTCACCATTTATCGTCGTTTCTTTTGTAAGCGATTTAGGATATCGTTTAGTACACTGACCCTCCTTCATACATAGTGACTGTGCATTAATTGTTCCACATGGCCCATGAATCATATGTGTTTTAACTATACCATAAAGCTCTGGATCTTTATCAGGGTCCGGCAGCTCTGCACTAATCACAGAATCTATCTGATCTGGTCGTATTTTTTCTTCTAACCAGAGCAAAATATGCGCATGCGGCACGCCTCTTTTTTGCCACTCTACGCTGTACATGTAGCAGACAACTGAGCCAAAAATTTTACCTTTCACTAAGAAATCCATTAATTTCTTCAATTTCAGATGAAATACGCGTGCTACCAAGTCGTGTCGATCTTGAGCTGAAAAGCCTTGATGCAACTCCTGGACGATCTCTCTCCACTTAGGATTTGTAGTGGACGTAATACATAAATCAGACCGCGAGTATCTGCGTACGTATCAAAAAGCGTCTTGCTTTCGCTCATGCATATATCGTGGACCTCCTGTGAAACTTGAGGGTAGAATGACCAAGCGGCCTATCCAAACTTTCATTATTTCGTAATGCATCTTGCAAATCTATGTAATTCTCAGCTCTTAACTTAGTTTGATGGTACGGATGTATATAAGCCTTTCCGTCTCTATCTTAGCATACATATCAACAACCCTACTGATTCAGAAGCTGTTTGTAATAAATTAAATGATTGTACTCATCTTTTCTCATCATGAGTCTGTAAGAATAAAATTGTAGAGCTGAAACTTTCTTAGTAGTTTGTAACCCAGTCTGAGGATCGACTAATTTTAATGTAAAATGACAACCATCTTCCCCTCTGCAAAACATTAAAGGGTACTGTAAAGCATCAAAAGCTCGATGCGTTTCTGCAATTCGATGTAGCGTATGATCCCTCGCACGGATTATTATATCGCATTCCTGGTTAACTAAAACTACTGCCACCTCATTAGTTGTCGGTGCATTGTAGCGACCCCTGTGCTCTTCATTATTTTCGTTTCGATCAGCATGAATCACAATACTGTACTGATTATTATTCGCAGATGTTACAAATTCAAACGCACTTTTCAGTTCACTAACATATGGGTTGATTGCGTGAAGTAAATTTTGAAGTTCTGTTACTAATGTCTTATCCAAGTTACGAATATGATCTATTCTTGTTTCAGAATATGATCTATTCTTGTTTCAGCTTGCTGTAAATAATCAGCTATGAAATACACCTGTAGAAATTTTGGTACTTCGTTTTGTGTGGGGAGTAATGATCCCATGAGGTGATATACTTGCCCTTGAATTATGAAAGTAGGCATTCCCTTCGACTATTTCATTGGCTCCGAATGATGTAAACTGAAAAGCTGAATTGTACGATCTTAATGCATTCAACACTTTTTTCGATAAAAGATGTTCTCCATTTAATAATGATTTTAACGGTTCTGGAGGAGGAAGTATGGGATCTAATCGCACTTATCCTGCAGAGCAACATAATCCATGTGATTCATTTTTCCATTTTAAAGCCTTGCAATGAGGGCAAACCATACTCGGTAACCCGATATCTGTTTAATTCGCGTAGTTAATAACTGGATTATAATTGAAACCACTATTTAATTTTGCATTCCATCGTAAAGTAGGACCTCGTGATCTGAGAGTCGCTTGCCTGCGTCTTTGTGCCGCTAATCTATTTTCACGAATCGTAGGACTTTCAACCCGTGAGACTTCTTCTAATCCAGATCTTTCTGAAGAGTTTCCAGGAGCTGATTGCATTTCGACTCCTTCGACGTCATTTTCAGATGCTCTAAGACGCCTCTTTCTCTCCGCAGAAGCAGTATAAATGTATTTATTTGATCTATACTAATAAATCTCTAGGGGGCTTTAATAATTTATACAATACAATACATATTGCACATATTACTTACCGATGACGTAAAATTAACGAAAAAAGGCACTGATACTACATCACTGACGCTCATCGCATAATTCTCGATGAAGTAGGTCAAGTATAATTCTCGACAATTAATATTATTCCTACTGCACATAGGCCTACTGAATATTCCAATGTCGAAGAGTATGGTTTGTCAGAATCAACGTGTACTATATAATCAATGTTACAATATAATCAAACAATTAATTATTGTATTGTTTATATGAATTCCATATGCTGATAAGAATTCCATATCCCTACTAAAATGTAAATATTCAAATGGACTAACTGATATCAATATACTTATGTATACACTATTTGTATTATTCTATACGAATAAACATTTCATCTAATTGTGTTACTGCATGTTTGTAAATATTGTAACATTACATTTGGCATAGCATGATATCGTACCAGATTTAATGAAGACCATGGATAAGAAACTAAACAAGAAGAAAAATATCTTTCAAAATGATAGTGAAGATGAACAAATAAATACTTTAGACTGACTTGTACTACAACTGACCGTACCCAAATTAATGATTAGGCAAAGTGATGCAAAATACCCCGATTATGACATGAACTTCATAAAACCAACTTTTGTAAATTTTAGGAAATACTGTTAGAATTTTGTAAAACAAATGTTGAAGGACGAATAGATTTATAGTTAATGGTATACACAACACAAATCTAGAATCAAAATAATCCGTTTTAAGTTATTTAAGAAAAATTCAAATAGCAAAAATGTAACATCAGTATTTCTTAAGTAAAAGTAGGCATGTTTAGTGTCTATATGTCACAAATGTAAAGACCAAAATAATGATGCTAGTAGTTTTAAATTCCCAATCAGTACAGAAAAGTTATACTAATTTAAAAGTTTTGACCAAATTCAGACATTGAAATAATGAATTTGTATGACAATGTATATCTGAATCAACCAACCAGATTACAAGTTTTACCTTAGCAACCAAAAATTTCAGATAAATAAAATAGGACTTCTTTAACAACGGTCATTGAATACAGACGCGTTAATAAAACGTCTTATATAATTATATTTTAAACAGTGAAAACACGTACCAGACTTAGTAAAACAAATCGATGTACATAATACAAAATATTATAATCAAGAAAGGAACATCCAGCATTTAACATAGAAGAATTGAGATCCAGGGAGAAGAACCGAAGAAGACGTGGACCCTATCTTCGTCCTGGAAGAAGAAAGAAGAGGATCTGGTGAATTTGAACAATTTATTATCTTATGTGTCAAAACCAACATTTGTGTACACGAATATCTAGGAATTAAACAAAATAAAACTACAGACACTATATTATCACACCAACACTAAAGAACACTCACAAATAACACGAATTGAGCTTTACACTTTTTTGAACACCATAAGAAACTTTAACGATAACTAATAAGCACCTAAACTGGTCATAACCTCTAATAATAAGTAACCAATACACGACTGCCAGTTTGCACTTTAAACACCAAAACCTTGTAATATCCTTACATTGTGAAATTTGTATTTTCATTTTAAGAATAGTATTATTTGTTTAAACGTAATCCCCGAACCAGATACGCCCTGAGATAATTTAATTTAATAGAAATAAAAACAATCTGCATCATTCCTTTGGTCCGGCTGACAATATTTTTAGCTACAGTACCAACTGGTAAAAGAAGACGAATAATTTTGTCACAATTGTAATTACCGTAAAAAGAAAAAGAGAAATAATTAACCAATGCTTCATTGAATAAAGATCGTTACAAGGAAGATATATGTTTGGTGTTATATTTGCGTCATTATTATTTCTGTTTCATTTAAGAAGTACGTTAACATAGCACAGCGGACGGAGCAACTGTTGGCAACTCTGAGTGACGTCATTGGAACTGCATGCATAGTGGGAGCGAGCGGCAGAATACAAAATAATTTACCGTTCAACATATCTATTATTAATTGTTACAGATTGACAACAACAACGGTGTGGTTTAATATAATTTTACACATACATATTAAATTTGTTACATATTGACGCATACTACGTGAAGCATAAGAACTCGAGCGAACACTCGCGAGACCTCATCTCATTTATTTATTATCGTTACAAATTGACGACTCCAGCGTGAGGCGAAATAAGTCGTAACATACTTTATTTACTGTTACAAATTGACGACTCCAACGTGAGGCGAAATAAGTCGTAACATTATAAATTTGTTACAATATCTACTAAATTATCAAATTTTGATTTTACGTATCGAGGAAACATGAATCTATTGCTTCGCACTTTTTGGATATTGATAACTTACAATATAAGAATATTATTAATATAGATGTACCATTAGCAATTTACCAACTCGACAGTTACAACAATCATATACAAATATTCGCGATCGAAGCCGCGGGTTTAAAAAAATGAGTTTTTTTTTCAATAACTTCGGTCTTTTTAACCTATCGTTATCAAATAAAGTGGAAAACCTTCCGTTGGGTACCTGCTATCAGCGTGCAAAGTTTCACTGAAATCGGTTCAGTAGATTCTGAGATTACCGAGGACAAACGTAGACCCCGCTAGAGATTTATTAATATAGATAACATCAATGGCAGTAATGGCAAGGAAAGGGATCCCACAACATCTAATTAGATCAATACATAGTCTGTATATGGAGAATAAAATCTTAATAGAAGCAGGGAGATCGAGAACAGCTCCTAGAGTTGGCCTGATCAATTGTGGAGTACAACAAGGGTGTCCATTATCACCTTCTCTTTTTAATTTATATATTGACGATGTTACACAAAACTGGCAGATGTGTCTTCCAGAACATTTTATGATTGGTCACTCTACAACTGACACTTTGTTGTTTGCGAACGATCAGGCTATTCTGTTGGAGTCTGAGGACAGATTGCAGATGGGTACATATTTGTTAAATCGAATCTGCAAAGACTCTGAATCCACACTTAAAACCAAGGTGATGCCTTTTCGTGGAATTGTTCCTGTACGGACAAAAATGTTTATAGATGGTACTGTCCTGGAACAAGTTAGCAATTTTGAAATCCTGGGCTACAGTGTGTCTTATAACCCAAGCAACGACGTTGTGAACAAGTTGGATAAGTTCAACCTTATTTGCGGAACCATTAGGCGAACCCTAATCAGCAAGTAAAGGAACATGCATAAAATTCTATAAGCTGGTGGCTCTTCCCACATTTCTTTAAGGGTCTGAAAATTTGACTTTAATGAAAGGCCAGGCCAGCCGCATCCAAGCGGCTGAAATGATATTTCTCAGGCACGTAGCAGGGTATACTCTCCATGATCACAGAAGAAACACAGATATACGGCAGGTACTGAATATTATGAGTTTACTCGACAGGATCGCCCAGTATCGGATGAATTGGTGGGAACATCTTTGCCGAATGGATGACTGCCGCATCCCTAAACAACTATGGAACTGTAAGCCGAGAGGCAGAGAGGTGTGGGACGTCCGAGGAAGCGCTGGAGTGACCAGCTTTAATCCTTGCCTATTTGAGACCGGAACAAACCATTCTTGGTTTAATCCTTGATGATGATGATTTAACAATAACAATAACGAATATCTAGACGCTCTTGGAATTTATTCTTGTAAACTAATTACGTTATACCAAAAAATATCGCAGACTTTGCAACACTTACAAACTTATAAATTTTTAATTATTTTTTCTTGTTACACATATTTTAAGAAAACTTGAACTCGTACAATTACCGGTATTTACATGAAATTAATCGTTTAGTTAGACCATTCAGAAAATTACTTTCATTTATTTTTATGAAAGCTAAGTATAATTTTTATTTTCTGCTGAGTTTTAGTTCCGATAAAGATTTTGTTTTCAAAGTAACTCATAATACAGTTTTAGTTCGGAATCTAGCGTATCGTGCTTTCATCAACTTTTATTTATCGACTTCGTATAAAATTTTCAATTTATGCGCTTAGGAATCTGAGAAATATAGTTCTTTCCATACCAGACCTTTAAGTACTGAATAATACTTACTTTTCCCACTATTAACTATTTCTATTCATTTTAGTTAGGTTCATAACGAGACATAACTATGGAATACATTTTAATATTTGTTTTCCTACAACTTTAGAACATTTAACAGTAGCCTACATGATATACTTGCTAACACAAATTATTATTATTATTTTATTATTATTATTTCTTATTTAGTGTAATTCTAACTTAAAAATTATTTCAGCTTAACCGACATTTGATTCAATTTGCATGTTTATGTTACTTTTTGAAACAGTAAAAACGCAACGACCATTAAATTTCAATAGCAACTCTGCTAGGAAAATTTACCTATTTTAGAATGATGTAAACGCACTACTTATGACGTCATCTGAGCTGACACTTTATCAGACAAGTAATTTTTGTTATTTACTCCAAATAAGAACATTATTTTAACTCTTGATTAGTGCACATAAGCTACTATCCACTGCTGTCTAGAGTATACTCGTGTTATCAGGAACCAATGGAAACGCTGACGGACGTAATTTCCGTTTGAAAATAAAGTCTGACGCGCTGCCGTAGTTCATCGGCAGAAAAATAGTTACACTTTTAAAAAATAACGTTATCATAGAACACCTATTTAACAGAGTATAAATAAAAACTTTTTTTTAATAAAATAAAGGGGG
The DNA here is from genome assembly GCA_034769895.1 of Magicicada septendecula. NCBI lineage: Eukaryota > Metazoa > Arthropoda > Insecta > Hemiptera > Cicadidae > Magicicada > Magicicada septendecula. Next base: position 1,028,957,350 of record CM068367.1, on the reverse strand, counting down.
AGAAATATCTTTTCGCAGACTAAACACATAATGCATATTAGCACGATTTCTTCCACTATAAAACATGTTTTTAAATTCAAATGATTTGTTTAAGCTTAAACAACTAACAAACAGATTTAAGGAATGCAACGGTTTAAAAATTAAGTATAACGCCTAATAAATTATTTATTTCCACAGTTTTCATACTCTACGAATGAAATTTGATTTTCTTACTCATTTATCTGGCCTACTCACACACACCCGCTCAAACTGTCACAAACAGATGAATACCACAAAATCACATCGCCTTTCATTTACAAAAATATTATTCAGAAGAAATCCTTTACAGAAAAAAAAGCAAGTTAAGTACTGAAAAATCTAATATTGTCCGTCACGTTACGTTATATCCCCAGTGTACGAAGTTTAATAGAGTCGAGACAGTACATGCCTGGCAAACGTTTGAAGTAGTGTTCATTACGGAAAATATGTAGGCTCACACGAGTAGCTAATAAGAAAATAGATCTGTACAACAATCAATACTTCTTGCTGCAAAGAAGAAACAGAAACTGGGTACGGATGCTCTACACAAACCCTCCAAAGAAATTAAGTATGTTTATAGTTTATAGGTCAAATACAAGTCCAAGTCCGAGTTGAACGGAGCAGCAGCTAGTCGTGCTCCGGTGGTCGCAGTGTCCGGGCGAACCCGATGACTGCATGTTGCCTGCTTGTTACCTTGACTAGCGATCTCGCGTTATCAAAGGAATGGAACCTCCATCGATTTTATTTTTGAGGGATAGGATGATGTTAATTTTCTTGGACCCTGGGACCTCGAAGAGACCCGCGACGGCAGAATGGGGGAGACCTCGAAGACTTTTCGTTTGAGAAGTAGAAATTACCCTCCCACAACGGGTAGGGCGCCTCTAACCGCTCAGGAAAAGTCGCCGAGGGCTGCCAAGCGGCAATGTCGGCGCACGGGAGAGAGCGTAGGAGGAGGCAGCGTCCACCAGAGGTGACACTAAGCACACCTAAGGCAAGCGCAGACACCCCCCCCCTAGTCTGTCGCCGAGCGCCAGCACGGACAAGAGAAAGAGGGAAGGAGTAGGAACGTGAAAATACTCAAGGTCGGTGGGATGGGCAGACGTTCAGTAAACTGCTTATGGGGGGGGGGTCATCAAGCAATGCTCGAGGGCGTTTGTCGTCTAGGTGGTGGGCCGACATCTGTGCTTAGTCGACGGATGTGGGGATGGGTCGAGACAGAGGCTCGGGTAAATAGTTTGAGGGCAAGGGACCGAACGAATTCGGTGAGTGAAGGAACCTTCAACCCTCGCCTGATGGCATCATTTCTGACAAACCAGGGAGAGTTGGAGATGTAGCGGAAGGTTCGGGATTGGAAAGCTTCCAAACGGGCGACAACGGATGGACTGAGTAGCACCCAGGCCAAATACAAAGGTAGGCAATTTCTAATAAAGGGGCAACATTAGCAGCCAGTTGGCATATCTTCAGCAACGTCGAGACAACTGCGTGCAATATAAGTACAGAGTGTACCAACGGGAAATATTTGAAAGCTAAATTGCAGATAATCTAATTACGGAGAACACAAATGCATTACTATCCTTTGTTTGTATCCAATTGTGATTGGTAGTTTTATTCCAACTAGAACCACATGCAACAACAGGCAATGACCTTGCACATATTTTGCTTACTATTTTGGCACACGCATATGTAAACATCACAAAACGCACATAACAGCTCTGATGTAATCTACAATGTTTGTTTCCATGAAAACTTAATGCGTCAAAAGAAGTACAAGTTAATGTATTTTCGTTCGGATAAGATAACGACTAGGCCTACTAAGGAAATCTACGTACAACCTTGCTAATGTCCAGTCAACATCCATATGAGATTGTGTTATTGGCAGCAGAGACGGCGCAATATGATTCATATCGGCGGATATATGTTTCCGTTTTTTTTACATTAGTAAAAACCCAGAGACTTGTTTACTGTTTGTTTAGATTCTATTTTCATACCATTTGCCGCTTGTTTCATACATTCTTCTTCTAGTCTTCAGTCTACCGACTGCAAGCCACCAGTCATTCGTATCTTTAGCAAATCTATTAAGTTCAAAAACCCATATCACAATAATGTGACGCGTGCAAGCCAATTGTGGTCTGCCTTTACACCGTTTCCCATCCACCATCCCTTCCATTAGTGTATTAACTACGCTCAGACGCATCAGAATGTCTCCTTCACAACCGTTTCTTGTTCTGAGTAAGAGCTTTCCTTACCGCTTTTCTCTTCAACTTGCTCATTTCTCACCCTCTCTGTTCACCTGATTCTCAAAATCCTGGTGTGCCACATTCCGAAAGCATTAAACCACTTTGGTTTCCTTGGTTTCCTTAACTTCCATTAAGTGTTCGGTAATTCCTCTCCTTCGTCTTTTACCTGTTAACCGGTTAAAACAGGACTATTGTGTTTTTACTTCGACAGTCGTTATGATTGTTAGTACTGTCACACTATTTTAAGGTATTAAATCCCCCTCCTTAAAACGCACAAAACTTGCAGTTTACACTACATAAACGTTTAATAATTGTTCACACGACTAGGATTAATTTTATCTGATTGTGGTCACATAATAAACATTAGATAACCTGTGTACATTACTACTGTGGTGGTGCGTGATATCAGTGTGTAATGTAGCAGAGACAAACGACTCTCCATATCGTGAGGCAGAGTAAAAATTCACCCCCCCCCCCCCAAATATAGTAGAACATTCTGTAATTCGTATGCCATCGGATGCAATTAGTAAAAACAGGTAAATATCATTCTTATGTTTCTTTACTGCAATAAATATAATGAAAAGTATTTTACAGATAACAATTCACATAAATATATAATTTACAGGAATATTTTCACTGAAACTTTTCAAAAACTGTAACTGACAAACACCGTAGAGCGCACGAAACTGAGAAATGGGGTCAACTTCGGAATTATGGAAGTAGTAGGCTACAACCTAACTATAGCTCATCGACTAACGTTCATCGACGCGTATGAAATAACGCTTATTAACAACTAATCGTTTTACTTTATTGTCCCAAATGCTGTTGTATGCGAACTTATATACATATTAGGACGAAGTGAGAGCGCGCGCGCGTCTGTGTGTTTGTGTGCGTGCGCGCGCGCATTATGGAGAGACTATGAACCGCATCCCGCGAGGTAAATAGAGTCAACAAAGAAATACAAAGTTTAAAAGAAAAGACAAACCGCGAAGCAAAACAAGTGTACCGCCTTACTGCATTAAATACGGTCTTATAATTCAAAACGTCACTGTCGTTACCTTATCTGAGTAACCGACAAGCCAAGCGCGCTGATGTGCGTTAACACAAACGGCATACGTAAACGCATAATGTTGTGTTCCGTAAACAACAATACGTAGGCTATGCGATGAAATCTTACAAGAATGTAACTGACTGTATAGTATGTATTAGATGAAGTGTGCTGACCTCGACAAGTGACATGTTCTGAGCGATTACGTTTCTGACAAAAACGTTCAGAAATGCGGTCAATGTGTCGGAGACTGTAAATATCACACGTACAATACCAGTGAGACGACGTCTACTTGTCTGATTTAAATTAAACATGTGCGCCTATTAACAAATTAAACTCGATCAAACTTACATGTAATATACAACAAACATCAACGTCGTCACTGGTATAGCACTCGGGGAGATCGTATGCCTAAATATAGGCTATATAACGTACCGACTGAATTACCCAGGCGGGTAATCATTAACATGATTATTTTAAAAATCAGAACAAAAATAGTCTTACCAACGATTAAGTGTTAAATGTATTCTACTTTAGCTATACACGTACATTGAAGAATTTATTCACGTTCAATGAACAAAATATCTGTTCTGAGAGTAAGCAATCTTTAACAGTAAATCGAAATTTATTCAATGGCTATTAATCTCATTTCACATCTTGTACGTTAATTTCTCGTCGTCAACGCGTCATATGCCTGAAGCCGGATGAAACAGAAGTTGTAATGGCATCCACATTGTTATGTTCTGCAACTATTACTACAAAGTATATCATACAGTTGTTTATTTTGTAAAGGCAATCGACAAATATTATGATATCTGATTTAAAATTCCATATTTAAGAGTTTTTATTGTATTTATTGACCACGCATTTATCTAATTAGTGACAGCGTTGGTAAACAACAATCCTATACACATCATTATAGACATGAACATTTCAATATTGTATCCCACTGCTATCTAATACGTAGTATTTGAGACCGACTCATATTTAAATCTAACATTCCAAGGACCGCACTATGTACTTACCCAGCTTATGTATGCCTACGCTTTTTCCTTTTTCCTATAAATACACAGTAAGAAGTAAACACGCGTTCGCCCATCCGCGTCTACATTTATGTGCGCTATTAACCTTAAGCACTTATAAGTAAATTCAACAACATTCAAATCTTTTATAAACGTATTTAAGGTAAAATTAAATAGTCAACGATTACTTAATTTGAGTTAATGCACGAGCAGTACTTGAATTGTGCTCATTGAATTTCTGTTTCAAACTTAACATTACAAAATGTGAACAGTATCAAAGTGTTCTGTAACTGTAAAAGAATTAAATGTTTTCTATCAATATTTGGTTATTAGATACATCGACAACCAAAATTATTCTGTCCGAATTCAAGCTCTCTCGAGAGCACTTTGAGCAAGAATGCTTGTTAAAAACGTTCGTATTTCATGAATTGTCGCTAGTTTTGTGCCTCAGTGCTGGGGTATTTGGCGAACAACTGCCAAACGTTTTTAGCACTGAAGACAGTCTCCGATGATGAGTTCGAATGTCTGGATTTACCAACATGAGACCACAGCCTAACACCCCAGCTAATGCTCGTTTTAGCAACATACGTATTTTACGTTAACGAAATATTTTTCGGCTTTCTTGATATTATTGATATCGCTTTGTTTTATTGATGTTATTATTAGCATTAGATTTAACAAAGAAGATAGTAACCAACATCAATAAAACGTCGCTGCCAACTGTAAAAAGCGTAGCTAATAAAAATTCCGAACACAGGTCTACGGGTGAAGAAAAAACGTTTTACGTTAATTTAGTTCGGAAAACGTACGGTTTATTTTATTCGAATAATACGTCACTTGACATACAGCTTAAAATTTAAACACTAAGACATAAACAGCGATTTGCATCTTACTTAAAACGACAAACAGAAATTATGTGTTTTACTGTCATTAATTTTTGATATCCTTCTTATTGAGGGCCGCATAAAATGATCTTGCTGTAATCACAGCATGAAGACGTTCCGTTTCGGTACACAATCACAAACCTCGCACTTAATATGGACTACAGTTTTGTCTGAGTTTCTTGTACACAAAACTTACAATAACGTGCATGCGGGTTGTTAGCTCCGGATATGAGCTGTGAACGGTTTACTCTGTAAATAAGTTAAGGCTCGAAAATCAATAAATAAATAGATAAACTGATTCACATATAGAGAGCAGAAATTATAATAAAATTTATGTTAAATTACTTTGTAACCATAATTCCAACAACTCATAAATACATTGTTTCATAAATCTTTCTCACATGTTTTTATAAAATCGACAATTCAGTTCTATTTTATAGTATTCCATTAATTTTTGTTTTAAAAGGACATACACTTTTACTTGTACATTCAACTACACATTAATAATTTAATTTTCTTCTAAATTTAAGTATATATTACATTCTAGAATTTATAGGCCTAATTACTTCTACAACAAAAAATACTCCAATTCAAGTTCAGTACAAAAATTTTATATAGTATCAATTGGCTTGGCGTACAAAAATAAGAACATTTTCACTTGTTTTATTTTTGTTGCAATGATATTAATAAATTCCAGTATTCGGTTGAACCTTGTGTGTCTTCTTCAATACAGTCTAGTTTACTGGAATCATCTGTCAATGTACTTCAAATGTGATTTTGTAGTAACGATTGTCTAAAACGTAGAACGAAACCTTTTAAGTCACCGAGTTTATTATAGTTGAATTACAATTTGTTCAACTATACTACATTGCAATGGTAATTGCAAAAGTACTTCTTTAGTAGTGCTTACAACAGTAGGCCTATAGCTTTCAGAATGCGTTACTCTGATTACGTATGGTACGCATGTGCAATTTTTTTTTGTTATATATTCAGTTGACGCCCAAAGAAGTGCCACAAGTGGATCATATTCTAAAAGGAACAAATCGCATACGGAAGGTTTCCCAGTTTTGCTTTGTCTTCCAAAAACAAAGCGGGATATGTAGGATTGTTTTCAAGAATGGGGGCAGTCTACGACGATACCATTTAACACATCTGACGTATCTACGGTAGGACTACTAGCACTTGTCTAGAACGATGTCTCTACTGGTTCAATATCAAAAGTCACTGCCTTCCGTCAAGCATCAGGCCCATGGCCTGTTGCACCTTCTAGCCGTTATGCAGATCATCCGACACTACCGCCAAAGGGAAACCAGTCTGTATTAAACACGTGCAGTTACGAGCTGCAGGATTGGGAGAAGTGTTGATGTCGCATTGTTACTGACTAAGGCCCCCTGCCTACCTTATACATACACGGGGTAGACTGACTCGATCTTGAGCCGAATCCAAGCAAAGCATGGCGACTAAACGCCGCGCAGAATATTTGTATGGTTTAAGAGTACAGTATTTGTTAAATTAAAGGCAAAAGCCCCACAAGGTGTAAAAAAAGAATATACACGTGGCAATATTTTTAAGAGTTGTAAACACACACACACACACAAAAGTATTTTATTATAGTTCACTTTAAGTATGATTGCACCGTCCATGTCTGCGTCAGCTTTAGGCGAGAAATAATAAAAAAGGAAAAGGTATTCTTACATACTGTGACAATTAATTTTAGGTAATAACTATTCAAAACCCTTTTATTTTTATATATGGTGAATACCATTATCATATCATAACGCTTAAGGATAATACAGTCACACCGACATTTACATTTTATTAAACCAGAAAGTATGTCAGTTGATTCTGGCATTACAATTCTTTACTCAATGTGTATTTATGCGCTAAGCTTATCATAAAGCTTAACATTAGACACAAACAGCACAGGTTAATAACACAGAAATTCACAGCGGCGACGACACTGGTCTGGGTAGGGTGGGGCAGACAGGGACGCGTTAAGGTGTCTGGAATTCGTTCTCCCTCCCTCACTGTAGCGTGTCCGGGAGAGCCAGACAATGTAGCCGTCTAGCCGCCCGCTCAGACTTCCCGCGTCATGGTTGCCAATCGGCCGGTAATTATCCGAATTCACGGTAATATAATAATCTGTCGAATGTTGCAAAACAACATGAAACGGCTACAATATTATCGTCGGAATTACGGCTTCCCTTTAACATACGTGCATAGGCTACGTGTATTGCTAACACGATTCTGTTCTGTAACAGTCCAACTGCATTTAGTGTAATATACGTCACTGTTTGTTTGGGTTACGTGACGGATTCGAAGCCAGTTAGTGAGGGAAAAGTTAAGAAAAAGCGACATCTCACAAGAAGCAATCGGATACGTCTCATTTCTTTGTCAGAATATATCTCAATCCGTTAATTAGGTCGTAGCTTGTCTATTATACGTTTTAATTAGATTTTGTACTGAATTAATTGAGCGTGAAATAATTACGTTTGCGTTCTATTTTTTAACTAAGAATGTGTGGAGTCTTTTATCTGTGATGGGTATGTTGATTGAAACCAGTAATATACAAAATCTGGAAAGAGGGTAATGTGACAAGCGAAGGCAACACTGACCACAGTTGGGGGACTGGTGAACATTTATAACAAGAACAAACAGTATGTTGAACAAAATTGTATAACATTTACACATGAAAATTACAAGGCTGAATTGTTTTACTGTACCTCATACGCGTACGAGGGCTACAGCGAAATACGTAAATAAAAATATACTTAAGAAAACTGAGCACAATCACGTTTGTATTTTGTAACGCCACTTGTTACAACAGAAGCAGCAGCGCCAAAAACTCTGCTTCTTATTAATGCCTGGTAAAATTTATAAACGGAATACCAGACACAAAGGCGTCGGGCAACTTCTTACTGCAAATATCATTTGCAGTGATATTAAACTGCAAGTGGTATCTTGCTGAAAAATTAGTGCATAAGATATTAAACTGTAACTGATATCAGCAATAAATCTTCATGATTGAAAAGATAGTTAATATTTAATTAAGTTGAACAAACTAGTGCACGTCTAGTTCCCACGGCACGTCGATGTCCCTATTATTTATTGGGATCAATAGGCGATACGTGCGCCGTACTCCAAGAGGTCGGTACCACGTCATTTTGTCAATTACACTACGCAGCACATCCAATTACTGTTCAATGCCAATGTGTACACCAATGGCGTTTTAATAAAAAAAATTCTGTTCCGACTGGTATTGCCACAGACTGTGTATCAAAAACAATTATCACTCAGGGCTAAAGGGAATTCAGTTTCGCTTTACTGTGGTCAAACGTGTACACGGTCAATAAAAATTAACGATTTTACGTAGAGAACTACGATATTCTGCAACGTCTCGCTTTATGAAAACTAACAAATTCTATTCTTTTATTAAATTAATAACACGTTTCGAAACTTACGAATTTAGTCATTATCAATTGTGTTTATAAAATAATATCGGTATAATTAGGCGTACTTTTTTTTAAAGTTATATCTGTTGAAACATCTTTAGTTTCCGAAAATAGTAGCTCAACAAAACGTCACCATACAAATAGATATATATAAATACTCGACTTTTGAAATACATCTGGTATCCCCATCAACGGTGACATAATCTGGTGTTTTAGGTGAAGGCTGTGCACTCAGGCTGCTATTAAACGTCCATACAATTACATATATACAATACATAGGCCTATAAAATATTCAGAAAAAGTATCTTAATTTAATAGCACAGGTTTTTATGATTATTCCTACGTTTGGTATTCTACCAATACATTGTAGCCCTATTACTACTACGACTTAAACACACACACAAAATTATTTTTCATTCCAATATTTTAATTCAATTCCATAACCGATTTTCTAAGGGGGTACTAGACGACTACATTTCCGCAAGAACGTTCTACAAGGTATGTAGAACGTAACCTTGACTTCGGTGTTTTTTTCCATTTATTACCAAGAATCTCATTACGGTCAGTTAATCTCGTTACACATCCCTTGTGGGGAAATCTCATCCGTGCGTTACCACTATACAATTAAATGATTATTTTGTTTATCATTACTGGAGACGCCGATTCTCTCTACAAGGCCTGCAGCAATCCAGTTAGGTATACAAAACAAGGTTGCTACACCCGATCCAACATTCCATCACAAAATTAACAAAACTTCCACGCGATCATAATATAGCCTAAATACTTTTGTCACGTACTAAAAAACTATTATTAGTAATCACGAGAATTACACGTATTTGTGTGTGCGCGCGCGCGTATAACAGAGAGAGAGAGAGAGAGAGAGAGAGAGAGAGAGAGAGAGAGAGAGAGAGAGAGAGAGAGAGAGAGAGAGAGGGGGGGGGGAGTAATAACAAAATAATTTATACAATACTCAACAGTGGTGTGTTCATGACAATTTTATCTGCGCGTAAACATTTTCTTCAGCTTTAAGAATGAAATGTTAAAAAATGCATGTATTACAATAACGATGTCATGTCTTTAACTTCTGTTTGTACGTACTGTGACAGTTTCTTTAATAATACGATAAAACTGTACTTTTTTTTTTTTTTTTTTTTTTTTTAGTCAATGTGTGGCACAATTCGTCGAGTGTTGTCGTTGAAAATAAGGAAAGAGTCTTGACTAAAATTTTAGAGGATAATGGATGTGTCAGTGTCAGTACTGTTCTGAAATATGGGTTCCGGCGAAAAAAAAACACCTGAGTAGGATACGAGCATCAGGAGATGAATTTCTTGCGATCTGATAAAGGCTGGACACGAAGAGATATACACTACAATGAAGACATTCTTAAAGAACATTTTTAATTTCCAAAATCGTATTGCAGAAAACGAGATGGAATTGCTCATCTGAATAGGATGCCAGATGGGGGCTGGTTGGCAATACAAGCCTATTGGACAATGAAGAATAGGAAGACCTAGGAAGCGTTGGTGAAGTGGATATATTCCTTTAGCACCGGAACAGGTGATTCGCCTAATCCCTGATAAAAGAAGAAGATCCTCAGACACCAGAATTCTACTCATAAATTGCAATTAACTGACTCTTGTTAATAGATAATTATTTACATAAAGGGTAAACTGTCTCTCACATTCAACATGTTCGGTATATGAAGCTCTCGCTATAATATGGTTAAATCTACTAAAGCTAAGTGAAAAAGGAATACACACATACAAGTAATTTTAAAAATTTTACTTCATCCCAAAAATTCATAGTTCTATAAAAACAACCAAAGTACAACCGAACTTTAAAGCCGGTTGTAGAATCATTTTTAAAGCCGTCGTTCAAACGGTTCCTCAATAAACCCTCAGTGAAGCAATAATAACGCTCCTGTACACGAACTCCTGTACTGTAGGTCTACAATCTAAGTAAAGAACCTCCAGAACACCAGTCCTCACTTACGGAACCCGTGGTTACCGTAACCCAAAACCTCCCGTCAACGTGAAAACGAAGAAGAGAAAGTAACTTCCAATTACTTCCTTTGTGTTAATAATAACGCTGATTCGTCATTCTATCACAATGGAAGTAACACAGAAGACTTTAACACACAAAACAAACATGACGTCACGCTGAGTAAACGACGTCAATTCGTAAGAGGGAAGGCAAGTCTGACTCACGGGGAAAGCAAATACACGATGCATAAGACTCGATAATATTTCTTACACAGCATTAGGCTGGTTGCACACACATCGATTTCGATCGTACGGAAAAATATCGTACGATATTTTATCGTGTGTGCGTTGCTTTCACACACCACGGTTTTTTTCCGTGTAGAGTGCAGTCGTTTTAGCTCGAGATCACTCACAGTTGTAATGGAAAATGAATCCAAAACGTGTTGTTGCTGTGTGGTTGGTGTACTATCGTCTCAGACGTCGTAGGATTAAACGAACTTACTGGTTTCATCCAGTTAACGAAAAAAGGGAACAAGCATAATACTATAGAATATTATAGTATACTATACTATACTATTCTGTATACTATACAGAATAATCACTTTTAACTATCCGTTAAAAAAATTCACGTGTTTACATGTAACCTCGGTAGAACCTATTCAATATTAAACTAATAATACTAGTAAAGGATTTTAAGAGTTTAATTGAAATGTTTATAAACAAAAAAAAACTAATATTATTATTTAATAAAATTTGCTATTATATATTACTTACTTTTATAAAATAAGTTCCAGTTTGGTCAGAAGCAACAAGTCAAATGAAGACGGATTTTTACCGTACGAATGTAAATCGTGTAGTGTGCAAGCGTACATTCTATCACTTACGCCACTGAATTCACGGACACGGCACGGCGACCGTCTCTTTTGTGGCAATGGACGGCAGCTAAACGGGATCGTGCCGTGCCGTGTGGAGATCGTACCGTGTGCAAGCTCCCATGCTCTTCTTTGTTCTACTAAAAGAATTCGATCGTACGATATTTTACCGTACGATCGAAATCGATACGTGTGCAACCAGCCTTATATATTTAGATAGGCAATCACCGTGGATAAACACCCGTAAACCTGTACTCCATAAAAGAGGATGCTGAGAATATTTGGCATGAGGTATGAACAAACATTATCCAGAAAAAAGTAGCCAAAGAAAGAATGGACCAATACTCACTACAGTCAAAAGTCAGAATGCATCAGGATGGATAGACGGCCGAGGATGTGTAAAGGGAAACCACATACATAGGCCTACAGGTTCAAAAACCGCGTAGATGACTCATCGCCTTGGCGATTGCTTCACAGTTCGGAAATAAATCTTCGCGGACCCTATAAGTTTACATGCATCTGTTTGAAAACGTAACTTTATTTGAAATATAAACTATAAAATACGTTTTTATACGACGCGGAGCAGTGTGACACGTACACACGGACAAGAAACAGCAGACATGACAAGACATTTCTATTATAAATCACTTTCGGAATACAAATTGTGTTTAAAAAAGCCGCGTGGATGGCGAGACGGTGACAGAATTTGGGGTCAGGAGGTTGAGACCTGCAGCAGATAAACCGTGTTGCTATTGCTATTAGTGAAATGTCATTTCCTTGACCTTTACATTAAATAAACTGTTTGCTTAGTTTAATATTGAAACTAAATTGCATTTTTATAATTACTCATATATTTGATTAGTTTTGTTGTAACATATCTCAGAACACTGAACCTTACACTTAAACTTACACTAAAAGTATTGTAAATACAGAGATAACGTTTAAAAATACACTGCCTAAAATTATTTAGGCCAAGCAAACAGTACATAGCCTAGGTGTCTAGTCGCCATATTATGAAGTTGTAGTCTATTTACCCGAGATACTTTACTAAAAATATCATGTTCTATACGGGACTATCAAATAATATTAAAAAAATATATTTCAAAACAAAATTATTTGAAACAAATTGGTTTTAAAATTTATTTATTAAATCCTAAGCTTTCTGCTGATGCGAGCGAGGCAAATATAAAAATTTACGGACAGTAGTAAACATAACTCAAATTTACACACATAATAGTAGCATTATCATACAAATCACAAAACAAATTACAAAACATAAAATACACCCAATATCGCAACATTCAAAAGTTCTTATACTACCCTATTTTATTACATTTACTGACATTCCACATTTTACAATTTTTTCACGTTTTTCTCTTCAACCTTGCCTTATCTTTTCATTTCCTTTAGTTCTTCCCACTTGACGGCTTTCTTATTTCTTTTGTTCTTGTTTTACACACTCTATTCAAGTTCTCTTTGGTACTTCTATTCTTTGTATTTTTTACTGCTTCTTTGTACTTCACTTTCGTATACTCTGTCATACGACATGCTTTTAAATTACCGTAGGTTGTTCATCATTTATTTCTTTGTATTTCTTATAGTGTATGTTCCATCTTAAGAGAATATCTAAATGTTTTGTTTCGTACTTTTCCCCTCTTCATTTATCCTATATTCTTCTCATATGACATTTGTTCTCGATTTCCGCTTCTGAGAAAGCGTCAGATTCGCTGCCATGCATTACTGTTGGCTTTCATTTTTTTTTTCAATCTACAATAATACAATCTAATAATACAATAACAGACAGGTTGCCAATAAACAAACGCAGTATAATGGCATAAGGTAAAATTTAAGAAACTCGTATACATTTTCAATCGATGGATGCGTTACTCTCAACAAAACTATAGGCTAATTTGTTGACTAGTAATTCCGTCTGGCGTAACGTAAACACTGATATAATTCAGAGAATTCACTGTTAGACAATGCGTTAGGAATGTTATTATCTACATAAACACTGCGTGTGGTGTTTACAAAGTCAGTCTTGCATACTAATAGCATGTGTGTGCACGCAGTTTATACAATTGCAATAACAATCAAGTTGACACAGAGAATAGCCGATGTTTTTACGATCAGTACAAGCTATTATTGGTTTAATTCGTTTCAATGTTACTTGCATTCACATACACATGCGCAAAATGCGATATAGACTATAAAAGCACGTGTGTTTCCGTATTCTGCACACATACAGACCAGCTGTAAACAAAGGGAAAAGAGATTCAGGTTTAAAATACGGTTCAGTGTTGTCAGATTAAATTCCTTTTAAAATAACTGTCATGCCATAGAGGTCACAGAGTTCGATTAACGTCAAAGGAACTTGGCCTAATTTCTACAATCGACTGGGTTCAGAAGTACATAGTGTCAACAGTGGAAACTTACAGCATTCAAAGTGTTACTAAAAACCCTTTAAACGTTGACGTTTACTCCTTGCACCATTTAGCACAATCACATAACTTGAGCAACTATTTCCCAAAAATGTTTAATACAGCCTTAAAATTATTATGTCGGCCGGGTCTTTTCAAGAAAGTGTCTACAAACAACTCTCGCAGCGTCACGAGCCCGTCAGTCCCTACCCCTACAGTAGCGATGATTACCATACCACTACTACTAACACATTTATCGTTTCTGTTTGGAGTCTACGATTCTACCTTTACGTTGTGCAGTTAGTTTACATTGTTTTATTTTTCAAAATGACTCTTTCGTTAGTTATTTACATTCATTTCTTCTTACATAAGCTCATTCTTTCATACCTGTATTTTGTTTTTTTAATTCTTTACATTCCTTTCGTGTTTATTATTTACGTTATTACTATATACTTTTATTCTTTATATTGCTTTATTCAAAATGAATCTGATAGAGTTGCTAACTGTCGCCTGAAGTGAGAAAAATGCCGTTCGTTTTTTTTTCAAAACAAAGGATTAATTCACAATCCTAGATTATGTAATTAATATAATATAAATAATCGTGAAAATAAACTAAAAAAAACCCCTCCTAATAAAAATTTAAAAAAAGAAACAAAATAAAAAGAATTGAAGGCGTGCGTGCGTTTAATAAAATCAAAAAACAAAAAACTGAAACAAAATAAAAAGAATAGACTTGAAGCGTGTGTCCGTGTGGAATTAAAGGCACGCGCGCGTGCGTCATATGAATGTGTGTAATGTATGCTAATCACTCCTCCTACACACCGCTACTGTAGAAGGGACTGGCGGGAACGTTGTGGGGAGCTTGGCGGGCTTGTGACGCTGCGAGAGTTGTTTGTAGACACTTTCTTGAAAAGACCCAGTAGGCCTAATTATTTACTATTTGATTGAAATCCATATCTTTTGCCTAGCCTTACGAGTTACCCGAATGCTCATCAACCCAGTTTTTATGCTCACGTGTGTGACGCTTGACTGTAAAAATGCTCTTTCCTATTGATATTTTAAGTGCTCTTTCGACACAAAACTGAACTGAGTTTTAAATGAAATCTTTAAAATTTTTATACGAAGCGTTTATAAAGTCAGTATAGAAACTAAGCATAAGAACATGGCATTACTAAAATAAGAAGTCAATGGAAAGATCCGCTGTGTCTGGCTGATCTAAGAATGTTCATCTCAGACAATCTGACTGACTGCAGAAATCGGGCATAATTGATCTGACATAAATCCATTTCTGTAACTCTTACAGCATGACGTTTGACTGATCATTAGTGAAACAGAAATGTCTTTCCTTTCGTTTCCTCTTGGTCTCTTGGTATAAAAATAAGCGCCTTCGTTTTGTTTCTTTTTGGTCTATATTTCTACTTTTAGTCGAATTATGTTTTGAGCTGCCAATGAAATTAGCGGTGACCAGTTAAATTAAACAATTATAACGCTTTGTAGCGGTTTGTGAAAATGCCAACTTTTTACTGCAATTGTGTCACCAGTACTAGTCAATAATACAGACGTCTGTTTACTGGTTCGTCCAGCGTCATTCGATGGTTACACTGCAAACCGTCGGAACGCGAACCCCAATAATAACAGGTCGGTACTGTCTGCATACTGTGCAGTTTACCTAACTGCACGCACACGTAGCCTATGAATTAATTAGCCTATAGCGTGTCTAAGTTATGTGTGGGAGCTATTAATTAACTGTGGCACTGTCGAAATACAATAAAACCAAGTAAAGTAAAAAACAAACCAAATACTTGTTCAGTAAAAGGAAATACGTCAGCGTAAACGTTTCCGTCGACGGGACGAGACGCAGACGGGCGGCGCAGTTGTCTGAGGAGAAACTGCGCAATTAATAACGCCACCATGTTGACATGGACTGTTTTGTTTATGGCGGCAACGGAAATGTCTACTTACTATTCCGCTGCGACTGTGACGCTGGTGCTGACGACTACACGCTTAATGAATGCAATGATTTGACATGTTTTCGCGACATCAAAGTGCATCACTTAGTACACGTGTACTGTGAATGACGACCTTCGTTTGGTTTTGTTTTACAAAGCGCTGGAGACTCTGTAAATTACGTTAACACGCGACGATGACGTTGCAGTTACAAACTCGGATTTTACGGTTTTGTGACCCCGTAGGCCTAATACTAACGACATTGGGTCCGTCAACATCAACACCATATTTCATTACACTGGCAACCAACATTAAGTTTGTAGGCTATACAGGATCGTTCGTAAATACACAACGAAACATATAAAAATTTTAAACTGTAGGAAAACGTTTCCATTTTCTACTGGAAATAATTTTATTAAAATCAATACCTGCCTATTGTTTCTTAATTTAACAACACCCTTCTACTTTAAACTTGTTACTGTTCGATTGCACGTCATTTCTGGAACTGGTAAGTGTTTCTGTCATATATTATAATCCGATGAACAAGTAGTAACACTAGCACACAATTTTAGGTCGGCAAGTTCTCGTAAGCGCTCTGCGTTGGGGTGGCTGACATGTCTACCTGCCTCTAAGAGAACATTTCATAAAAATACGTGGTATTATTACCATTTTATATACCATTTCGCACTACGCAGCATTCACATGGACGAGCAAAGCACTCGTATACACGTGATGATTCCGTTCATTATCTCGTAGACCACATCACTGCCACACCGAGGTAAGTGAAATCTCAAATAAATTAAATGCTGTTATAAATTTTCCATTTAATGTTATACATTTCCATTGATTAACGTTTGATCACATTAATGTTCAATACAAAACATCTGTTCTCAGCTCCTCGTGCTTTCCAATCATTGACGCTGTCTTCTGAATTTCTCGAAGTTTTTATTGTCAGCATTTAGTTACCGTACTTTACGAATTTACAACGATACCATACTAAATAGGATAGTTGTACCCTGATTATCTCACCTCAAACCTCGTTTAATATTAAAAAATCAATAAAACGTGCTGACAGTTTTCATCGATAAACAGATAAACTTTATTAGTATTTCTGAAAAACCTTACTTTTCGATACTTGAAATAGCGCCTTAACTGAAATTTAACATATTTCGAATCAACATATTTTATATTTAAAAATAATATTACGAACCGAAGCGTTGATTTCTTTCTCCGAAGATTTGTCGGGACGTTTTTTTAATGTTTCACGGTTTTAATTAATAGTGGACACTGGTCCATCCTTCAATGCCAATCTTCACCCATATGTTTCGATTACATATGTGGAAGCCCGCTTAACAGTCACTGGAGAGGCTATGGCTACAGGCGACATCGGAGACCGGTCCACTGATAAATTTGATAGAAGCAAAAATTAAATTCCCACCGAAAAAGTTAAAAGTATTATGAAAATGTCTTTGACAGTTTATTGTGTGTTTCGCACGTTCAATACACAACAACATTACAGGGAAATGGGACTTTGGATTATATGTACGCCAAGTTTTACTTTGATGCGTTGTAATTACTAAATTTCTTCTACTGTCTTTCTGCTTATCATTTATAGGTAATATTATTTAGTGTAGTATACAACGGCTACGAGGACACAGATACTGGAAAAAGTCGAAAACTACGATATACTGTGCCCGAGTGTCGCATTACCATGTGTTACAGAACTTTTGCCAAGGACAAAGGGTATGATCTCTGATTTGGATGTGCACTCTGCTGAATCAAAAGAAACGCCCCCTCAATATACCTGCGATCACTTGAAATACTTGTTAACTGCATCAACATTAAATTCAATACTGTCAGTTATACGCAAAACAATATTTAATCAGTAAAAAATAACACAAACAATAAATCTTTTATGTACAACTGCCGAAAGCTGGATCAATTCGCTTAATTTTCGAGAAATAATCTAAATTTAAATGCATATTATGGATTTGCGACCTATTATTTCATAACAATCACGCTGCGCAAACGAACAAGCGGAGCTTCTGTTACCGACTAAGAGCATAACAACCGCCTCCAAGAATGAGGAATTAATGGTTGTGGAACAAACAGCAACGCAGACATATAAAAATAACTGGACAATTACAAAAATAGCAGCAGAGGCAATGGAAACGCCAAGAAAAGAATAATAGAGGGCAAGGTCAGTGCTGTAAATATGCACAGCAGTGTGTGTCATAATTACACCACGACCAGCTCGCTCTACAGGTTGTGTGTAAACTACTACGCTGGGTTTCTCTATCAATCGGTATTAATTACAAATATTCCTGTAACTGTTCATTAGCTACACGCCGAATAAAGTGATATAAAAGACACATAAATTACGTCTTCTCCTTTCTTTATTCTATGCTGCGCATCAGAAAAACGGGCCGATTTGTGAAAGAGGCTGCAATTCGGCACTTAATCGTTTTACTCTGTAGTTCACTTAAGGCCTGTTGTGGCCAAAATAGGTCGACGTATAATTCTAGAAAACACGGTTCTTGATCTTCCGAAAATTAACCCAATTACGTTCGTATCTGACACCTTATATTTCTTTAAATTATCAAAATACACTATATAGCAGATTTCATAGTTGTAAACATCCATAAACGCTACTGTAACAGTCAGTGAAACCAACAGCGTCTCATTATTAAATAATAATCCTTTGCCGTACGAGTTAGTAAACGATTATGCTAATAGACGACATGTTTATCCCTCTAAGCATGGATTTCATCTGATTATGCAACAATCACAAGCGCTCTGCAGATTTTAAATCAGCGGTTCCCAACCTGGGGTACGCGTACCCCTTGGGGGTACGCGACGACCACTCAGGGGTACGCCAAAAATAAACAGTAATGGCGGACTTGTTTTGTATCTGCAATGTAAATAATAGGTGTCTACAACAAAAACAGCTGTTCCAATATTAGCATTAGTAAATAAAAGAAGTTCGATCGCACAGCCATTTCTCAGGGCTCTGAACTAATCCCACGAGCTATATATAGTAATGGGTATTATTTTATTAGCCACTATCTTCAAAACGCATGTAGGAACTACTAAAATTGCACTATATTTCGACATTGTTGAAAATGGTACAAGACAAGAGGCGAAATATAATGCGGTTTTAATAATTTTTGTACTTTATTTTTTTAAGATAGAGCCTAATAAAATAATGGACAATAACAATACATCTTCAAACAAAACTTACATACCTGTGTTATGTATATAGTAGGCTACTGAAATTTCATCTCATTACAGCCATTAGGTGCAACTTAGGCCTATGTGGGGATGTAGCAATGTGGTAAAAATGGAGGGTATGATTTGGGGGTACTCTCTCTCTCCAATGGCGCTACAGTCCAATTTGAGCCCTGGCCTCCTCCAGTTTATGCCTCCAGGCATCCCTCTCCTTTGCTATTCTTTTCCAATTGTCGATATGCAGCAGCGATCTTGAGTCTTCGCTCACTTCATCTTCCCATCTCCTTCTGGGTCTTCCAACTGGACGGCGGCCTTCCATTCTTCCGTTGAACACTCGGTTCTAACTCCTCTTCGGTTGAACACTCCGCTCCTCTCCATTCTAACAAGGTGCCCTGCCCAACGGAGCCTTTGGATTTTTATATATGTTGTTGTTGTGGGCTCTTTATACAGCTGATAAAGCTCATGATTGAAACGTATCCGCCACTCCATTCTCGTTAATTGGGCCTAAAATTCTTTTTAAAATTTTTCTTTCAAAGGTGTTGAGAAAGTTTATTTTTTCTGTCATTATCCAGGTTTCTGCGCCATAGGTGGCTATTGGTCGGATAATAGTTTTATATATTCGGATTTTTACGGCCCTATGTATCTCTTTTGACCGGAATACTTGTGACAAAGAGAAGTAAGCTTTGTTTGCTAGTGTGACTCTTCTTCTTATCTCTCCTTCCTCGCTGCCGTCCCTTGTCATCTCCACTCCCAAATATGTAAATCTTTCCACCACCTCAATATTTTCCTCTCCAATTGTTAGATTCTATGCTATTCGACGTTTTCTTGTTTGGGTCATAGCTTTGGTTTTGTCTGTATCGATAGTCAGACCTATTGTTTTTGCATTCTCCTCCAGTTCCAAGTAGAGTTCCTTAATATCTCTTACTGACCGTCCCATTAGATTCACGTCATCAGCATATGCTGCAATTTGTGTAGACTTATTAAATAGTAAATTGCAAGCGTTGGAGGACATTTTCCTTATAACATATTCCATGCATATGTTATAGAGAACCGGGACCAGCCCGTCTCCTTGTTATTTAAAAAGGGTCTGTTAGTTGGCCTTGAATACGAACGAACGCTTGTGTGTGGTCCATTGTAGTTTGGATTAGTTTTACCAATTTATTTGGTATGCCAAACTCATGTAATATTGTGTACAGTTTTTCTCTATTTATACAGTCATACGCCTGTCTAAAGTCCACAAAAATCTGATGAACGTCAACGCCATGCTTTAGCTAGGGTTTGTTTAACACAGAACAGCTGATCAATGGTGGATCTTCCTGGTCTGGATCCTGCCTGATACTCTCCTATAATACCTTCTGTGTAAATAATTATTCTTCTGCTTACTATCCAGGTGAATGGTTTGGTGGTACTACTTTAGTAAAATTGGTAGTAAGGGGTACGCGAGACGAAAAAGGTTGGTAACTGTTGTTTTAAATGACGAAACCACTTTTTAAAAATAAAATTTAAACCCCTAAAATATTTGTTTTCATAATATTTCACAACGGTTTCCCTTTTCTTGCATTAATTTAACCATTACGCCATTATCCTGTTCATTTTCGCCCCTCTATGTGGTTGGCGTTCGATGTCAGAAACATGACTAAGTGACCGTTGGTTGACCGAATCGTAACGACTGATCCCTCTCAGGAATATATTGTAACTTTACTCTTCCACAGGAGTGTTGCGTCGATAAAAGAAAGTTTTCACTGAAAAAATAACGTTACGTTTTCACGGCCGGCGCCAACATTGGTAAAACTTACCGGGGTATTACGCCATGGTCTAGAATGTCTGTAAGTAGTGCCAAACGTTTCAACCGTAACCATGAAGACCATCCGTTGGAAAAACTTACCGGGGTATTACGCCATGGTCTAGAATGTCTGTAAGTAGTGCCAAACCTTTCAACCGTAACCATGAAGACCATCCGTTGGTAAAACGTACCGGGGTATTACGCCATGGTCTAGAATGTCTGTAAGTAGTGCCAAACGTTTCAACCGTAACCATGAAGACCATCCGTTGGTAAAACTTACCGGGGTATTACGCCATGGTCTAGAAAGTCTGTAAGTAGTGCCAAACGTTTCAACCGTAACCATGAAGGCCGTCCATCAATGGATTACAGTCATACACACTTGGAATTAGATTATAGATTCCGTAAACTAATATTTTTCGGGTACACAAAAACCTAACCAATTATTTCCTGATGGAATCCTATTCCCCGTAATATATGTAAGTCTTCAATCTTTTATTCTACAGTTATATAAACAATTTATATTTTATTTATTATGCAGTTAGAGCTGAAATAAAGTATTTGTCTATTTATCTTATAGACTAAGTTCATAAAGAAGACTGTATTAAAGTTTTGAAGGACTTAAAACTATTTAAATTCATGTATCTACTACTGTATTTGTCCATGTATTAGTATTTACTGCATGTCCACATACGAGAATAACTACAATTTAACAATAACTACGAGAATATAACAATTTACACCAGGTTTTTAAAAGGCTGAATGAAAATTGGCAGGCACATCTCATACGTGATGATAAAGTGATCTGTTAAGCTAGTCTTTAATAATTTCCAAAAGTCCTTGTCTTTAATAAATTCAGTGAACTCAAAAATACACATAAATGATTCGTCATATAAAGGCGGAACTATACGCACAAAACCTAACCTTAACATTATATCCAAGTTTTTTTCAACCAAATCCTGGCATGTATTGAATACCCATTTTAGTCCCTATGAAGTTAACGTATTTTGGGTTTTATCAGTGTTCAAGAACTTTGTACGCCTTACGACAGCACAAGCCCAATACACAGACGCGCGCGCTTCTCGAAGGTAAAGCATGTGATCCTTAAACGGCTGATTCAATGCTCTGGCCATTAGAAATCATGCTCTGCCCCCCCCCCCAAATCATCCTCAAACATACGCTTCCGATATGAGTTCGTCGAGGTCAAAAATACTATTCTCCTACAATAATAATCTATACTTTTGTTTTGTTAATACATTACTAGAAATGTTTTATGTAAGAGGGCGTAAACGCGTAAACAGTGAACATTTAACCAAAATGTGCATTAACACGGCGGGACCACCAGAAGACAAGCAAATTTCTATACTGCTAATTTATGAGGCACGCTTTTCATTAACAATTATTTTCTTTTCGTCCACTAATGCGTTATTACGTATCGTACATAATATTTGTATAAATAACTTCTACGTTTCCGCTGTGTAGCCTATAAATTAATACAGTTTAATTTCATTTTTCGGTTGAATTGAATATCGTGTTTACTTCACAGCTAAAAGTTTTGTAATAACAATGTTTGTGTAGATTATTAAAACTTAGTCTACGAAATAAACAGATTACTACAAAACGGTACAATTCTTTTACAGCTCTGGTATCCACAAGCGATCAATCAAAAAATCAACATTTAAAAATTCATTAAGCCTATATTATATACTGTAACAAATATATACCAATATATTTTTCTCGTACTGATGTTACTTGTTCCAACGTCCCATTTGTACTGTAGTCTATTACGTGAGGCGTGACAAAGGGCCTATCTGCCGATTTTGAGTTAGTGTCCATGTCATTTTTTGATTCCTTTGCTATCGCTTCCTAAAAGGTTCTAGAACAAAGTTAAGTAAACATTTTGGCCCGCTCTCACCCCTAAAGGGATGAAAACTACCCCTAAATGGTTGAAAACATGAAACAACGCGAGGATGCATTTTAAAGCCCTGAAATTAGGTACTTACAGGTTTTTGGGGTACTAATTATGATTTTGACGCCAGGGGTACATCCGACGCAAGGGCTGGACTTGTAAGGGTTGAAAACCATCCCTAAGTAGTTGAAAACATGAAACAACGCAAGGATGTACTTTAAAGTCCTGAAATTGGGTACCTACAGGTGTTTGGGGGTGATGATTACGATTTTAACGGTTGGACTTGAAAGAGTTGAAAACCACACCTAAAGGGTTCAAAAAATTAAACAATGCGAGGATGTATTTGCAAGTCATGAAACTGGGTACCTACAGGTTTTGGGGGGACGTGTAACCTACAGTTACTTAAACATCACAACATTAATAATATTTAACAAAATATTGCAACCCTTGCACAATAACAAACAACTTGGACGCTCAGCTGATGCTCCAAAAAACATGTTTCAACTATAAGGAGTGAGCATCAAGCCTCTTCTGGTCTCCGCTAGAGGGTCCGTGTTTTTAGCGGTCATAATACAAAATTCAGTCGAAAAAAAAGAAATATATATATATATATATATATATATATATATATATATATATATATATCACCCATGCTTATAAAATTTAATCAAAGAAAAGTCGAACCATAAACATTACATTATTTTATTAAATTAAATATTCGATTGATATAACGAACCAGCAGTACGGACAGCGACAAATTGCAGCAGATATTCTTTTATTTACAATAGACATTAAAAGAGGCGGATTTTGGCGAAAATCCAAAAACTTGAATTTTCTTAAAACGTTACGCGTTACTGTACAGCAAATACATATATGCTTCAAAAAATTTGAGGATATTGCTAATATAATAAACAGCTGAAAATTACAATATCTAGGCTTAATATGCAAATCTGACAAAATTGTGGCCATCCATTTTTAAATTTCTTGGAAAACATTTGCAGAAATTATTATATTTTCCTACATAACTTCGTAGTGTTGTAAGCTACACAAGTGAATACAGTAACACATCATTATTTAGGAACTTAACAGAGCTTTCATTTGATACTAATTTGGTTACGATCGAACCATTTTTCGCCGAGTTATATCAGTTTTAAGCATGTAATTTGATCAAAATATCGGTATGGAGAACCATACATGACTTCCATGTTCTAAGATTTATATTTAAAATCATATTCGAAATGAAATATTTCCATAGAAACTACGTCTTTCTACTTATTGCTTCAGCATTAACCACAGTACTGTGCTCACTAACGTATACCACCACCACCTCACGTTTTCGCACTCGATTTTCACCGATGATGGCAGTCGATTGCACTGCCGAAAAGTCTGGTTTTGCAGAAAACATTGGACTACGGCTAAAGAGCCCGGGAAGCAATTTTAACAAAAAACTACTTCTTTGTTGCCGATAACGTAGTACATATATAAAAAATTCTCCCCTCCACCTACAACTATAATTTTTAATAATAGAAAATTACCCCCACCCCGTTCACCTAACTTCTTCATTTATAGATATTTCATCTACGATTCTACAGTGGATTACTATGAGCTTCTTATCAGGATACTTTATTTATAAAAATTAAGTACTTTACTCTTGTTAAATCATAAAATGTTTCAGGTAAACTACCCCTTTGTCTTAACCGATCTTCTCCAAAATCAACAGACCTTCCGTCCTCTACAATTCAGGGAAGCATGGAAAAAAATATTTGATTCTGTTTGAATGTGCGGCAGTTATCGTTCGTCATGGAAACATTTCTCTTGTTACAACATAAAATGTTGCAGGTAAACTACCCCTTTCCCTTAACCGATCTTCAACAAAATCAACAGACCTTGAGTTCTCTTTAGTTCAAAAAGGTATGCAAAAACCTAGTTGATTCTGTTTGAATTTACGGCAGTTATCGTTCGTCATATAAAAAATTACCCTTGTTAAAACATAAAATGTTGCTGGTAAACTACCCCTTTCCCTTAACCGATCTTCACTAACACCAATACGTATTTTGAGAACTCTACAATACAGGGTTGTATGGAAAACATAATTTGATTCTGTTTGAATTTGCGGCTGTTATCGTTTACTATAGAAAAACATTACCCTTGATAAAAAACCGTTGCAGGTAAACTACCATTTTCCCTTAACCGATCTTCACCAAAAACGACAGATCTTAGGTACTCTACAATTCAGGCCTGCATGCAAACAATTATTTGATTCTGTTTGAATTTGCGGCTGTTATCGTTTGCCATAGAAAACACCCTTGATAAAACATAAAACGTTGCTGGTAAACTACCCTATTCCATTAACCGATCTTCACCAAAAACAATAGGTCTTGAGACCTCTACAATTCAGGGCTGTATGCAAAACATTAGTTGATTCTCTTTGAATTTACGGCAGTTATCGTTCGTCATAGAAAAAATAACCTTGTTAAAACATAAAACGTTGCCGGTAAACTACCCCTTTCCCTTAACCGATCTTCAACAAAATCAACAGACGTTGAGTTCTGTATAATTCAAAAAGGTATGCAGAAGAGTAGTTGATTCTGTTTGAATGTACGGCAGTTATCGTTCGTCAAAAAAAAAACCCCTTGATAAAACATAAAGTGTTGCTGGTAAACAACCCTATTCCCTTAACCGATCTTCACCAAAACCAACAGGTCTTGAGAACTCTACATTTCAGGGCTGTATGCAAAATATTATAAGATTCTGTTTGAATTTGCGGCTGTTATCATTTGCCATATAAAATACCCTTGATAAAACAAAAAACGTGTCAGGTAAACTACCCCTTTCCCTTAACCGATCTTCACCAAAAACAATAGGTCTTTAGTACTCAACAAACCAGGGCTGTATGCAAAAACGTATTTGATTCTGTTTGAATTTGCGGCTCTTATCGTTTGCCATAGAAAATACCCTTTTAAAACATAAAACGTTGCAGGTAAACTACCCCTTTCCCTTAACCGATCTTCACCAACACCAACACCAATAGGTATTGAGAACTCTACAATACAGGGCTGTATGCAAAACATCATTTGATTCTGTTTGAATTTGCGGCTGTTATCGTTTACCATAGAAAATATCGGTATGGAGAACCATACATGACTTCCATGTTCTAAGATTTATATTTAAAATCATATTCGAAATGAAATATTTCCATAGAAACTACGTCTTTCTACTTATTGCTTCAGCATTAACCACAGTACTGTGGTCACTAACGTATACCACCTCACGTTTTCGCACTCGATTTTCACCGATGATGGCAGTCGATGGCACTGCCGAAAAGTTTGCTTTTGCAGAAAACATTGAACTACGGCTCAAGAGCCCGGGAAGCAATTTTAACAAAAAACTACTTCTTTGGTGCCGATAACGTAGTACACATATAAAAAATTCGCCCCTCCACCTTCAACTATAATTTTTAATAATAGAAAATTACCCCCACCCCGTTCACATAACCTCTTCATTTATAGATATTTCATCTACGTTTCCTACAGTGGATTACTATGAGCTTCTTATCAGGATACTTTATTTATAAAAATTAAGTACTTTACTCTTGTTAAATCATAAAATGTTTCAGGTAAACTACCCCTTTCTCTTAACCGATCTTCTCCAAAATCAACAGACCTTCCGTCCTCTACAATTCAGGGAAGCATGCAAAAAAATATTTGATTCTGTTTGAATGTGCGCCAGTTATCGTTCGTCATGGAAACATTTCTCTTGTTACAACATAAAATGTTGCAGGTAAACTACCCCTTTCCCTTAACTGATCTTCACCAAAATCAATAGACCTTGAGCTCTCTGCAACTCAGGAAAGAGTGCAAAAAATTATTTTATTCTCATTTAATTTTCGGCAGTTATCGTTCGTCATAAAAAAATTACCCTTTTTAAAACATAAAACGTTGCTGATAAACTACCCCTTCCCTTAACCGATCTTCAACAAAATCAACAGACCTTGAGTTCTCTTTAGTTCAAAAAGGTATGCAAAAACCTAGTTGATTCTGTTTGAATTTACGGCAGTTATCGTTCGTCATATAAAAAATTACCCTTGTTAAAACATAAAATGTTGCTGGTAAACTACCCCTTTCCCTTAACCGATCTTCACCAACACCAATAGGTATTGAGAACTCTACAATACAAAGCTGTATGCAAAACATCATTTGATTCTGTTTGAATTTGCGGCTGTTATCGTCTACTATGGAAAAAAATTACCCTTGAAAAAAACCGTTGCTAGTAAACTACCCCTTTCCCCTAACCGATCTTCACCAAAAACGACAGGTCTTGGGTACTCTACAATTCAGGCTTGTATGCAAACAATTATTTGATTCTGTTTGAATTTGCGGCTGTTATCGTTTGCCATAGAAAACACCCTTGACAAAACATAAAACGTTGCTGGTAAATTACCCTATTCCATTAACCGATCTTCACCAATAAGAATAGGTCTTGAGAACTCTACAATTCAGGGCTGTATGCAAAACATTAGTTGATTCTCTTTGAATTTACGGCAGTTATCGTTCGTCACAGAAAAAATACCCTTGTTAAAACATAAAACGTTGCAGGTAAACTACCCCTTTCCGTTAACCGATCTTCACCAAAAACAATAGGTCTTGAGATCTCTACAATTTAGGGCTGTATGCAAATAATCATTTGATTATGTTAGAATTTGCGGCTGTTATCGTTTGCCATATAAAATACCCTTGTTAAAACATAAAACGTTGCAGGTAAACTACCCCTTTCCGTTAACCGATCTTCACCAAAAACAATAGGTCTTGAGAACTCTACAATTTAGGGCTGTATGCAAATAATCATTTGATTCTGTTAGAATTTGCGGCTGTTATCGTTTGCCATAGAAAATACACTTCTTAAAACATAAAACGTTGCCGGTAAACTACCCCTTTCCCTTAACCGATCTTCACTAAAAACAATAGGTCTTGAGTACTCTACAAATCAGTGCTGTATGCAAAAACGTATTTGATTCTGTTTGAATTTGCGGCTGTTATCGTTTACCATAGAAAAAGTAAAAAATTACCCTTGATAAAAAACCGTTGCAGGTAAACTACCCCTTTCCCTTAACCGATCTTCACCAAAAACGATAGGTCTTGAGAACTCTGCAATTCAGGGCTGCATGCAAAATATTATATGATTTTGTTTGAATTTGCGGCTGTTATCGTTTGCCATACAAAATACCCTTGATAAAACAAAAAACGTGGCCGGTAAACTACCCCTTTCCCTTAAACGATCTTCACCAAAAACAATAGGTCTTTAGTACTCAAGAAATCAGGGCTGTATGCAAAAATGTATTTGATTATGTTTGAATTTGCGGCTGTTATCGTATGCCATAGAAAATACCCTTGTTAAAACATAAAACGTTGCTGGTAAACTACCCCTTTCCCTTAACCGATCTTCACCAAAATCAACAGATCTTGAGAACCCTACAATTCAGGGCTGTATGCGAAACATTATTTGATTCTGTTTGAATTTGCGGCTGTTATCGTTTGCCAAACAAACAAAATTACCCTTGATAAAAAAAACCCGTTGCAGGTAAACTACCCCTTTCCCTCAATCGATCTTCACCAAAAACAATAGGTCGCGAGTACTCTACAAATCAGGGCTGTATGCAAAAAATTATTTGATTCTGTTTGAATTTACGGCTGTTATCGTTTGCCATAGAAAAAAGTCTACAGACAGACACACAGACACTTTTCGAAAAATGACTTTTTCATGTTTTGAGTGTAGTACAATCATATTCTGCAATAATCTCGAACACGATTTTTTTTGCCATCACCAAAGGTCTTGAGAACTCTACAATTCAGGGTAGTATGCAAAACATTATTTGGTTATGTTTGAATTTGCGGCTGTTATCGTTTGCCATAGAAAATACCCTTGTTAAAACATAAAACGTTGCAGGTAAACTACCCCTTTCCCTTAACCGATCTTTACCAAAATCAACAGATCTTGAGAGCACTACAATTCAGGGCTGTATGCGAAATATTATTTGATTCCGTTTGAATTTGCGGCTGTTATCGTTTGCCAAACAAACAAAATTACCCTTGATAAAAAAAAACCGTTGCAGGTAAACTACCCCTTTCCTTCATCCGATCTTCACCAAAAACAATAGATCGCGAGTACTCTACGAATCAGGGCTGTATGTAAAAAATTATTTGATTCTGTTTGAATTTGCGGCTGTTATCGTTTGCCATACAAAAAAAATCTACACACACACAGACAGACAGACACGCAGACACTTTTCGAAAAACGACTTTTTTTCATGTTTTGAGTGTAGTACAATTAGAATCTGCAATAATCTCGAACACGATTTTTTTTTTGCCATCACCTACAAAGATGAGGAGTTGATCCCTATTACGCCCCATGTTCTGGAGCGCCAAATACAAAGACTCTAATTGGGGGTTAATTAAGTCAACAATAATTAATTAATTATGTAATTATACTAATTTGTATAATGAGATCGTGTAATCACTCAATTAGGTTACTCATATCAACTGATTGAAGCTAAGTGATACATTAGTTCTTTTATGTTAGCATAATTACTGCATGGAGACTCTAATTATTGTATAAATTAATAAAAACTACTATAAATCATTCAAGTGCCATTACTTTCTTGTTCTGAGGTAACTTTGACAATAATGAACGCATATATTCTGGATAAAATAAACACTTATTTATTAACATAATTAAATAAAGAGAATTCAATATATAAATATGGATGATTCCCTGTAAATACATTCATAAAAAGAACACATGTATATATATCAAATTACAATGCGAATCCAATACGTTGTTTGCTGGAAAACATACACATACATATATAATACAATCGATATATAGAAAAACACAAATAGTCAAACAATAAATCTTATACTAATGCGTTCATTGCTTGCCTCAGATGAATAGCGTTAATTATATTTATCATATTTACTTTAAATACTCAAGGGGTGTTTCTTGAAAAGAGACAGGACAGTAGAGTTCTTATGATAAGAATAGCATAAAATTACTTGTAAAGCGATTAATCCGATATTTCCATCGGTGTAACTCCTTCTCGTTGGTGCTCCATCTGTGTGAAGTTGCGTAGCTGTGACGTCACTAACACTCAACACACGCGGATCAGATTCACTCGCGCTGTGTGTATTTTCTGTTGATTCGGCTGTTACTGTTAGAGTTTATGGAATCATGTGTCGTGTGGGTAAGTTCATCATTAACTATGGCGTATATATCTGTCTGTCTATTGTTGAACTTCTTGTGTGTACATTAATGTATAGTGTCTTTGATACCGCGGTGTAATTGTTCCAAATTATATTGTATCGCTTCGCCGCACTGTCCAACGTTACGATTTCGTTGTCCAGTAAAACATGAACAATAGTTCTGCGCGTCGGTTATTGATGAAAATGCGATTGGTTAGTTCAGTTCTGAATTTAGCGGTAACTGAGTTTAATAAAGAACACTAGAGTTATTAAGCACTGGCGTATGTCGCATGATTTAGTCGCTGTAAGTACACTATTACCGGATATTCGCCAATATCGAAATGTTTAAGTCACTTAATTATATACCGCGTAGCAGAGTTTCAAAGTCCCACTGCTGTCCGTATGTTAATCGAACTGTATTAAGATTTAGTTCCGTGAAGACTGTTAAAGTATACGATTGAAAATATATGATGACTGGCGAAAATTATAAGAAGACTGTCGAAAATTATAAGTAGACTGTTGAAAATTATAAGTAGACTGTCCTCCCGCGTGCTCTGCAAACAGTTTTTATCAAGCATCGTTTACCACAATGCAATCTTCTGGAAGACACGCCTCAGGTCGAACATGATAGGACAGAAGAACTTCTACCCTTATGCAAGACTATCGTTCTTCACTTCTCATTCGACGTTCCCGTTGCCACGATGACGACGGTCCTCTCCACCTGTTCTCTGGGTAGATGCTGGGTTGTGATTGGGTATCCTGTCTCCCCACAAGTTCGCGTCGAAAGCCTCCGTACTCTTTTCCTGGAACAGGAGCAATTTCTCGGCTGTCGATCAGGTCTTTGTCTAAGCGTACTCCGGACCCTGCTGCTTGTTCTCACGCGAACAATGTGTCGTATTTCGTTATTGTTTCACTATCCTTGACCCTTTTCCGATAGCTATCCTGACGCAGCGTGTCGTCGTTTCCAAAACGGCACTCCTTCTCCCTGTCGTAAATATCAGTTGTCGCCAGTAAGACGTTCCCCCGCTGTGCACAAGTTCGATTCCATTCTTTAGATATCGATGTCAGTTCTCATACAGGGTAAATACCATTGTGTACTTACGCCCTTTTCTTACTACTGGTACACTTCAAAATTAGCCTTGCAGTGTGTCCGTCACAGTTTCTCTGTAAATTGGTACTTGACATAGTTTCTTTTATCTTGCATGTTGCAGGCTGTAAATCTCGGTTGAGTCGAGTCTGTCACGGCCAACCTTATTCCCATTGTAAAGTTATGTGAAGCGTATTCGTATTGTCCGAAGCAAACGTTCAGTTGACACATCGTAAAACTGTTCTTTATTTATTGCTCGTGGCTCGTGTAGGGGTGTCTTGCTGTATGTAACGTCTTTTCGGTCATACTATTAAAAAATTTTAATTCTTGGTTGTTACATAGTCCCCAAATCGGATTGGATGTTGGATCAGCAGAAGACATTCTAATCCGATTTCTGCGCTCTGTGTTTGTTGTGGGAGTCCCCCCTGATAAGGTCACGGTCATTGACCCACTTTCCTCTGCTTGGGGTATACGGGTATATATTCCCTATATTTTGTTGTAAACTAACTCTGGGAATTTATTGCCGTGCATCTGAGGAAGGATGAACGCATTTTCACACATTGTGCATATCTAATTAGATATGGGATTATTTTACAATAATAATAATAACTGTGGATGGTTGTCATCCGCTTATAACCTAATATATGAAATAATGGTTTTCGACATGAAATGTAATTATTCATGTATCGTTTAAATATCGTTACGATAGTTAATGTCCTTAGTCTATCTTGAACATTTAAAACACAATTTACGAACCTGTAAATACATATTGATACATTCATTATTTGTTATTGAGTATCACTCATAATACGTATTACTAACATTTATACTGATTATATTGATTATAAATTTATATACATTATTTACGAACAATTAACAATTCATTTGAAATCATTATGATTATAGATGACTTCGCTTTATACCACTCAGATTTGATTAATTAATCTTACATCATCGTGTGTCTATAAAAAGCTCGTTATAACGTCTTTAGCAATTTATTGCTGCACATCCGATCGAACTTTTTGCATCATAAGTGTCCTTTCTATTGAAATTTTCATTAACATTGGTTATACACATGTAATTAATGTCATTAGACTGTCACATCGTGACTTAAGAACTCCATGTACAAAAAAAAATCTTTAAATTACACGCTAATAAGTTATACATGATATCGTTTAGCTAGTTGGACCGGTTTTCGCGGGACATTCACTCTATGCGTTGGCCCGTCCCCTGTAGTCCACTAGTCTAACTGATTGTCGATGCAACTTTCGCTTTCCTGTGAGACTTGTACTTTCGTTTCGTAGTACTTCTTCAACAGACGTACATTAAAATTTCCTCTCACTTTGCCACTGCTATCGCACTCAATGAGCTCGTATGTTGCATCACCAAGGACGCGATTAACCTTGTATGGTCCGGTGTACAACTCGAAAAACTTGTCGATCCTTTTCATTGCGGCGTCAGATTGGTGGTAGCTCCTTAACAGCACCTTATCGCCGATAGCAAATTTAGTAATTTCCTTACTATCATTGATGCGCTTAGCATACTTCTCTCTTTTTTTCTTTATTTTTACAAATACGTTGATATTTGAACTGTATTTACTGTTGATGACATCTTTGTCCAGCCACTTCTCCCATGCGCGGGTCGGCTTCTTTCCTAATTGCGCCTCGTGGGGGGGTTATTTCTATTGTTTCGTGGTATGTTTCATTGATACATGTCTCAATCAATCCGACGTATCTTGACCACTTACTATGCTGGTCGTGTACCAAGATCCTGAATAGATTTCCAAGTTGGCGGTTAATCCTTTCTGCTAAGTTCGCGCGAGGATTCCTTATCGCCGTATATCTCGGTTGTATACCCAGCTCCTCGAGACCTTTAATCCATTTTTCCGCGGTAAATTGCGTGCCGTTATCGGTTAAAATGACTTTCGGTCGTCCAAACTTCGCACAGTAGTCGTTGATTCGTCGTAATGTCGTGGTGGTCGTCGCTCTTCTTAATGTGAATAACTTGACAAACTTTGTGAAGTTGTCCACCATGACAAGTAAGTATTTGACGCCTCCTGTACCAGTTGGTAAGGGTCCATAGTAATCGACACTCACGATGTCACCTCTAGCTGATGGTATCATAGCCTTTGTTCCGCCAAACAGCATCCTGTTGTTCGTGTCCTTGTATCTTTGACATGAGTCACAAGTCTGGATATATACTTTCACTTTCTTGAACAAGCTGTCGATCGTGAAGTGCTCCTGTAACATTTTTATACACCTTTTCGGGCCTAGGTGTCCGTACATTTGGTGTATCTCTGCAATTAGGTCCCTCGACACGCTGTCAGGAATGTATAGTTTCCATTCGCCACGTTGTCGTCGGTATAACTTGTTAACAATTTTATAAAATTTGCTTAATTTATTATCTACATCGTTATTCTTAATCTTGTCTATAAGTGTTCCGAGTTTGGCATCTTCATTCTGGTATTTGCCGATATCTGTAATTATTTTACCTATTTGTTGACTCATTTTAATAACTAGGTGATTAATCAAATACTCGTGCGTTTCCTCGTTTGTCTCCTGTTGTTCCGCGTCAGTCGGGTATCTACTCAATATTCCGCAACTACATTATCCTTTCCTTTACAGTGGATAATGTCGAAATTGTATTCCTGTATGGCGAGAATCCATCTTGTAATTCTCGAGTTGTTTAAGTGGCACTTGTGCATGAATGTTAATGCTTTATTGTCCGTGATTATCGTTAGGGGCTGGCCAAGTATGTACATTAGAAAACTTATCCAGACATCTAACGATACTTAGGAGCTCTTTCTCCGTCGTGAAATAATTGCGTTCTGCGCCTTTAAATGTTTTGCTTGTAAAAGCGATCACGCCAATTTCTCCTTCTTCATCGATCTGGTAAAGCTGGCCACCATACGCAAAATTACTAGCGTCACACTGAATATAGTATCTTTGGTTCGGCCGTGGGAACCGTAGAGTTACTGTGTTTATAAATAAATTCTTGACTCTCTGGAAAACTCGTCCACCTCTCTTGTCCATGAAAACTTTCGTCCTCCTTTCAGCAGTTCGTGTAAGGGTTGCGTCGTTTCCGCAAATTTACTCGTGAATCTATTATAAAAATTGGTGAGGCCAAGGAAACCCTCGAGTTGTTTTGTATTCTTCGGTGCTGGGAAATCCATAATTGCCTTTACCTTGTCATCGGTTGCTTGTATCCCTTTTGTTGTAAGGCGATAACCAAGGAATGAGATTTCTCGTCTGAAGAATTGTGACTTGGTGAGGTTGACAGTGATATTTGCCTTATTGAGGTTGTTTAGCAATGTTTCTAAATGATTTAAATGTGTTTGTATATTGTTGGAGTAACACAAGCAGTCGTACACGTAGATGATCGTGTTCTTCTTGACTTCCTCCTCGAGAGCCACATCCAATCCACGTGTCAACGCCGCAGAGCTGGTGCTAAGTCCAAATGGTGTCACTGTGAATCGGTAGCACCTCCCTTCATGCATAAACGCAGTGAAATCCCTACATTCTTGTTTTAATGGGACTTGCCAGAAGCTGCTGGATAAATCGACTGTCGACAAGTACTGCATATCACCACATCTAGCCAATATCTCATTTACCGGGGACACTCCTTCGTAATCGGGTACAGTTACGCTGTTCACTTTCCTTGCATCAAGGCACAGGCGAACCCTCCCATCCTTCTTGATTACTGTCACGATTGGATTGACGTACGGGCTGGCGCAACGTTCGATTACTCCATATCGTATAACATCCGGTTAATCTCCTCGTTCACCTTGTCTCTGTAAGCAAGCGGCACAGGCCACCCTCGTTGAAAGTAAGGTGTCCTGTCCGTAACGTGAAACTCATGCGTGTAACCCTCTATTCTTCCCGGCCACTCCCTAAAAACATTCCGGTTCCTTACCAAAATCTCCTTCAGGCGTTGCAGTATTTCTTCATCCACGCAGTCTATGCTCCCAATCTTTTCATCGATGCACCGCAGTACTTCCTCTTCTTCTTCACTGGTTATCACGTCAATGTTCATGATTGGTATAATGTGCTCCTCTTCATCAGTGTTGCTTTTTAAATTAATTACTTTGTTTCCAATGTCGATGCGACACCCAACTTCTTGTAGAAAACTAATTCCTAGTATGCACGGTTTCACTAATTCTGGTATTATCAAAAACACACATTCATATCGGATACTATCAATCTCAATGTCACACAATATTTGTCTCTTAACTAATTTGGATTTATTTCCTACAGCACTTATTATAAATGTATTCGTTACGGGTAGTGTCTCATATAGTCCTATACACTTCTTATGATTATTAAACCACGTCTCCGATAATCCGTTGACGAGGCATCCGGTATCAAGCAAAGCTTGTACAATTATATCATTATTAAATTTGATAGTAATTCGGGACATTTCAATACTTGTTTATTAATAATTTCGTCGTCCTCTTGTAGTAGGTCCTTTCGTAAATCCGGTAGTAATATATTTACATTCTCACTAGGAAGTAAGTCGCTTAAAAATTCAATCTTATTCTCTAGTTTGAATTTTTTTTTTTTTTTTTTTTCCCGCTGTTACCGCTCGCCCTCGGGGTGGTGTCATTGACCGTTCTACTGGGGCCCGCTTCTGCTGGCGTAAACTGCACCGTATTGATGTATTGCTTGTTGTCAAAACGATCCCTCGGCGGTCGGTCGCTTTCACTTTTGTTATACTGTCCCTCCCTCTCTCTCGGGTTGTTTTTTCCCTCGTTGTAGGGTCTATAATGCGGCCTGCGATTGTTCTCTCCGCTTGACTGTATACTCGTAAATTCCGTAATTAATGCTTCAAAATTCGGTATACTTGTGATACCACGTGTGACCACGGCGAGCTGCAAATCCTTTCCAAAGTGACGGGCTAATTTTCGGATCAGCTGCGTATCGGTCAATGCTGGCGACAGTTGCCGGCTTTCCAGTAATATTCTTTCTACATACTGGACGGCTGTGATTGGCCCATTCCACTCATATCTGCCGTACTCAAGATTGTCGCGTATATTGTCCTGGCGTTCTTGACCCCAGTACTTCAAGGTGAAGGCTTCTTTAAACTCTTCGTACGTGGAGATTTGATTCCGTATGACACGCCACCATATCCCAGCGTCCATCTCCAAGTGTCTCCCGATCCATTTAATGTCATTGTTGTTGTAGTATTGTTCTTGGATCTCTGACAATTCCTTCAGGAATTCCATCGGGAACCTGTCAGTGCCGTTGTACTTTAATTCTGTATGTGTGTGTCCGTTAATCCTACTGATTATCCCCGACTCACCTTCAATTAGCTGACGCTGTAGTCGTTCTATTTGTGACTTCAATTCGTTGATACGAGTGGTTTTCTCCCTGGTGCTCTCATCCAGTTTTAGTTCCGCCGACTTCTGTCTCCCATCTACCTCACTGATCTTCTGCTGTATCGTGCTGTTTACGTCTCCCTGTTCCTGTTGTAATTGTCTTACTGTTTGGAATAGTTCGACTCTCAATTCCTCCTGCTTCTTATGATTTTCTTTTGCGTGTGTTTCTACTCTGTTGTGGATCTTCTTGATGCTTGTTTGAGTATTTTGGGCAATACTCTTTAGTTCCTGTCGGTCTAATTCTCTAGTTTCTCGTACCTCTTCGAATTTCTTGTCGGTGTCGTCCTTTAACTCTTTTATGATCTCGTTCTGCTGCTTCTGGACCTCGTCTATCTTCTTGTCACAATTATTTATGTATTCTCGCATTTCTGCGCGTATTTGTGTGACCTCCTCCTTCTGCTTGTCTAACTTTTCTTCTAGTTTGTCGAACTTCTTATTCTGCTCCTCAAATCTCTCATTCTGTTCTCTTCTAATCTCTATAAAATTTTCATTAATTTCTTCCTTTTGCTTCCTCATGAAGTCCATAAATGCGCGCAACGTCACCTCTTCCTGCGGTTGTTGTTGGGACTCCTGTCCCCGCGCTCTGACGTCTGACGTCTCCTCGGTCATTTGTGAATAGGTTGGTGATTCCTCTCGTTCGACATCAGGTACACCCTGTTGGTTATTAATATCGAAATTCATGGAATCGGAACTACTGGTCGTCATTTTTGCAGCCTTACTCCGCGTTAACATTCAGTCCAACTAGCTTCACACTAATAATATTTGTTCTTACAACTAACATGAAATATAAATATATACGCTTATCCTATCTACTGCCTGCTCTTTGCCGTGCGATGGGCGCCAAATACAAAGATAAGGAGTTGATCCCTATTACGCCCCGTGTTCTGGAGCGCCAAATACAAAGACTCTAATTGGGGGTTAATTATGTCAACAATAATTAATTAATTATGTAATTATACTAATTTGTATAATGAGATCGTGTAATCACTCAATTAGGTTGCTCATATCAACTGATTGAAGCTAAGTGATACATTAGTTCTTTTATGTTAGCATAATTACTGCATGGAGACTCTAATTATTGTATAAATTAATAAAAACTACTATAAATCATTCAAGTGCCATTACTTTCGTGTTCTGAGGTAACTTTGACAATAATGAACGCATATATTCTGGATAAAATAAACACTTATTTATTAACATCATTAAATAAAGAGACTTCAATATATAAATATGGAGGATTTCCTGTAAATACATTCATAAAAAGAACACGTGTATATATATCAAATTACAATGCGAATCCAATACGTTGTTTGCTGGAAAACATACACATACATATATAATACAATCGATATATAGAAAAACACAAATAGTCAAACAATAAATCTTATACTAATGCGTTCATTGCTTGCCTCAGCTGAATAGCGTTAATTATATTTATCATATTTACTTTAAATACTCAAGGGGTGTTTCTTGAAAAGAGACAGGACAGTAGAGTTCTTATGATAAGAATAGCATAAAGATTACTTGTAAAGCGATTAATCCGATATTTCCATCGGTGTAACTCCTTCTCGTTGGTGGTCCATCTGTGTGAAGTTGCGTAGCTGTGACGTCACTAACACTCAACAAACGCGGATCAGATTCACTTGCGCTGTGTGTATTTTCTGTTGATTCGGCTGTTACTGTTAGAGTTTATGGAATCATGTTTCGTGTGGGTAAGTTCATCATTAACTATGGCGTATATATCTGTCTGTCTATTGTTGAACTTCTTGTGTGTACATTAATGTATAGTGTCTTTGATACCGCGGTGTAATTGTTCCAAATTATATTGTATCGCTTCGCCGCACTGTCCAACGTTACGATTTCGTTGTCCGGTAAAACATGAACAATAGTTCTGCGCGTCGGTTATTGATGAAACTGCGATTGGTTAGTTCAGTTCTGAATTTAGCGGTAACTGATTTTAATAAAGAACACTAGAGTTATTAAGCACTGGCGTATGTCGCATGATTTAGTCGCTGTAAGTACACTATTACCGGATATTCGCCAATATCGAAATGTTTAAGTCACTTAATTATATACCGCGTAGCAGAGTTTCAAAGTCCCACTGCTGTCCGTATGTTAATCGAACTGTATTAAGATTTAGTTCCGTGAAGACTGTTAAAGTATACGATTGAAAATATATGATGACTGGCGAAAATTATAAGAAGACTGTCGAAAATTATAAGTAGACTGTTGAAAATTATAAGTAGACTGTCCTCCCGCGTGCTCTGCAAACAGTTTTTATCAAGCATCGTTTACCACAATGCAATCTTCTGGAAGACACGCCTCAGGTCGAACATGATAGGACAGAAGAACTCCTACCCTTATGCAAGACTATCGTTCTTCACTTCTCATTCGACGTTCCCGTTGCCACGATGACGACGGTCCTCTCCACCTGTTCTCTGGGTAGATGCTGGGTTGTGATTGGGTATCCTGTCTCCCCACAAGTTCGCGTCGAAAGCCTCCGTACTCTTTTCCTGGAACAGGAGCAATTTCTCGGCTGTCGATCAGGTCTTTGTCTAAGCGTACTCCGGACCCTGCTGCTTGTTCTCACGCGAACAATGTGTCGTATTTCGTTATTGTTTCACTATCCTTGACCCTTTTCCGATAGCTATCCTGACGCAGCGTGTCGTCGTTTCCAAAACGGCACTCCTTCTCCCTGTCGTAAATATCAGTTGTCGCCAGTAAGACGTTCCCCCGCTGTGCACAAGTTCGATTCCATTCTTTAGATATCGATGTCAGTTCTCATACAGGGTAAATACCATTGTGTACACTTACGCCCTTTTCTTACTACTGGTACACTTCAAAATTAACCTTGCAGTGTGTCCGTCACAGTTTCTCTGTAAATTGGTACTTGACATAGTTTCTTTTATCTTGCATGTTGCAGGCTGTAAATCTCGGTTGAGTCGAGTCTGTCACGGCCAACCTTATTCCCATTGTAAAGTTATGTGAAGCGTATTCGTATTGTCCGAAGCAAACGTTCAGTTGACACATCGTAAAACTGTTCTTTATTTATTGCTCGTGGCTCGTGTAGGGGTGTCTTGCTGTATGTAACGTCTTTTCGGTCATACTATTAAAAAATTTTAATTCTTGGTTGTTACACACCATACTTCCATTTCCTTAAGGAACATGGAAGTAAAAACGGTGAATCGCCATCTTGTTTTGACTGTCTCTCGAGAACCATTTGACATAACGAAACCAAACAAAGTGGAAAATGTTTGTCTGTTGATACACTTTAATTGTGATTTATACAATGTTTTGCAAAATGGCGTCGTTTTTTAGTTATTTGCAGATTAATGTTAAAAAACGCGTTTTTGGGCAAAACTTTGAACCCTTGTAAATAGCAAACGCATTTTTTTCGGAAAAGTGTATACCACCTTTTTGCTTAGAATTTGATTCTGTATCGGTTCCCGGGGTTAATTAAATTTTATTTTTTTAACCCCCGAAAAAGGGGTGAAAACAACCCCTAAATTTAAGAGCGGACAAAAAAAAATTAACTTTATTCTATTACCTTTTATGAAGACATTGCAAAAAAAAAATCAGAAGGATCGATGGACACTGACTCAAAATCGGCAGAAAATTCCTCACGTAATAGATTACTGGTGTAATTTCCATTTTGTATCAATTCAAGAAATCGTTGTTCACTGTTAATCAATGTCTGAGAAATATTTTAAGATTATATGTAGTATTACACGTAATGAAAACGCTGTGGACGACTACACGATTCTAAAGACTACAATGGGGTTTCTGTACAATTTCTACAATAGGCCTAATCTATAATAGTTTTGTATATAAACGTACAGTATTTATTTGGTTATTTATTAATGTTACAGTTTTACACGGTGCACAGTTTTCTGTGTTGATGAGACACGTTGGATCCCAAGAAATCTTACAAGAAAATGTTACAATAAAACGGATAACCTATTACGACTGAAGCAACTGTAGGTTATTTATTCCGTTGAAGAAACAAATGCGTCCCGCACCATCTTCCCCTTTCTACAGGATACGTAAGTTTCATCCTAAAATTGAGACTCAGACTCTTAAAATAATTTGTAAAGACCTTGTAAAACTACTGATGTAGTCCAGGAATAAAACTGAACCTAAAAATTGAAACCATAGTAACGTTCAGAGGCAGACGTCGTACGAAACAGTTTACTACAAATCGGTACAACTTGGCTATCCCCAAGCGATAAATCAAAAAAAAAGGTTGGTACATAATCACATCAAACGCCCTTCGCAAAGAAAAACTGATATTATTTTTCAACAATTGTTTTTACTTATGTAATTGTTGTTACTCATGTGTAACGAAAACTTTCTTTTACCGAAGCAACAATCCTGTGGAAGGACGATACTACATTTATTCCTGAGAGGGGTCAAGCATAGACGTTTCGGTCAACCAACTGTTACTTGTGCAATACAGAGTTTGCAGTCAGTCACGTTTCCGACATCGATTTTTAACTTCATAGAGAGCGGTAAATTAGATAAATTAAATAAATGATATAAAAATGAAATCATGCGAATATTGCGAAAACAGTTACTTTAGAATTTTATACGTTTTATACTTTAAGTAACGCCAATAAAATGCAAACTTCGTTACTTTGAAAATAATAAGCATAATTAAAATCGTATAATAAATTGAATCTGAAAAATGGAAATACAGTAAGTACCTAGGCCTACATAGTTTTTAAGCCTGTATTGCACTCTACAAGTTATAATCCGAAAATACCAAACACTCCTACAGTAATAATCTATATCTTTGTTTTGTTAATACATTACTAGAAATGTTTTATGTAAGAGGGCGTACACAATGAACACCTTACCAAAAAGCTGTACTAACATTTAACACTAACACAGGGATACCACCAGAAGATAAGCAAATTTCTACACTGCTAATTTATGAGGGGTATTTACTGACGTTTCTTACCTCAAACCTTAGTTGAAAATAGACTGCTGGTGTTAAAAAGGAGAAAAATTAGTACAACTGTCAACCTTATTCAGGGACTTCTAATGACTTCTGGATTTCTATTGTGTATTTGGAAACGACTTATCGACTGTACGCTTTGTGCATATACTGCAACATACTGAATTGTATCTTGAAGTTTCACGACTGTCATGTAGGCGCTAATACGCGATTTTGTTTTTTAGTGAAATTTAATATCAATAAATGAATCTTTTTGTTAAAAAGAAAATTACGATAAACTTTTTTAAGTTTACTAAGACATTTAAAATATTCGAAGTAATTGTACGTAGGTAAGTAGATATAGGCCTACTGGCACTTAGGCGCAGGCGCATGTACTCCTCCAACGAATGGTTACTAACACTATTCAATGTTACATCACGATTCATTGGAAAGATGTATACAAAAACTATTCATTATAAACAGATGATTTACTTTTCTCGTTTAATATTCCAACACATCACATTGTTTGCATTTCCAACATCACATCTGATACCGAAAATTTGTTTCCATCAATTAATTACAAAAACATTTAGTTTATAATGTAATTATATATATATAAAATAGGGTTGCTACAGCTAGTGCCGTCTCCCTTCCTTCAACCTGGCTTTCCAATTCTCCCGATGTTCCCATTCCCCTTCCTCAAGTCCTATACGTTGCATAGATTCGTCCACTTCGTCCCTCCAAGATCTTCTCGGTCTTCCCCTTTTTCTCCTTCCTAATGGACTCCATTCCGTCACTTTGTTGATCCACCTATTTTGGGCTCTCCGGACATGACCGTACCACACCAATCTTTTTTCTTCGATGTAGTCAATTACACTTCTTTCCGCTTCCATTTTTCTTCTGATCTCCTCGTTTGTTATTCGGTCTGCTCTCGTTATTCCACAGCACCTCCTCCAATATTCCATCTCTGTTGCAAGAATATTTCTTTCATTCTTTTTGTTAATAACTCATACTTCCACTGTATACATCATAATGCTTTGGACTATGGTCTGATATATCATTTTTTTGGTGCTTTTTCTAATATTTTTGTCCCATATAACACTGTGTAACTGTCTAATCCCTGTTCTAATCTTCCCTAATCTACTTTTTATTTACTCTTCCGTTGTGCCTTGTTTACTCAGTGTGAATGCTATGTACTTGAATTTGTCTGTTCCTCTAATTTTAACATTTTCATCTACTTCTAAATCCATTGTTTCTTCATCTCTAATTGCCAAGTATTCAGTCTTTTTATGTTTATTTCCAATCCCATCTTTGTGTATTCTTCATTCACCTTTCTGACCATGTAGCTTAGATCTTCTTCATCTTGGGCTATAACTACCTGGTCATCGGCGAAGCATAGTGTGTACAGGTGTTCATTTCGTATCGGTATTCCTATTCCATGGCATTTCTGTTTCCACATGGTTAATGCATATGCTAAAAATATCTTAAACAGCGTGGGCGATGTTGGGTAGCCTTGCAATAACCCTTTGGATGTTTTAAACTTGCAGACAATTTTGTTACCTACTTTAATTTGTACGTTGTTGTTTTTATATAGATTTTTTACTGCTTGCGTCAGGACTTTCGGTATTTCCAATTGTGATAGAGCTTTAAACATTTCTTGTCTGGTACTGTATCATATGCTTTTCTAAGGTCGATAAACGCTAGATGTACTTCCCTGTTCTTCGCTTTTTTCTTTTCTACGATTTGTTGGATTGTATATATCTGGTCTACGCATGATCTCCCGGCTGTAAAACCTTCTTGTTCTTCTCCAATCTTTCCCTCTATATTTTCCTCGATTTTATTTCTTAGCACCCCCTACCATACAGCCTTCCCATTGTTGCCACGACGCTTATGCCTCTACAGTTTTCGCAGTCTTTTCTATTGCCCTTTTTAAATATCGATGTAATTCGTGCCTCTTTCCATTCCGCCGGTAAATCTTCTCCATCTATAACCTTCTCGAACATTCTTCCTATCATTCTCATAAGTTTTTCGGTTCCGTACTTTATTAGTTCCGCCACTAACCCTCCTGGGCCTGATGCTTTGTTGTTTTTCATTGAGTTTACTGCTTTCCTTATTTCTGCTGCCGTTATAGTAATTCTATTTTCTGTTTCTGTATCTTTTCTTCTTCATCGTTATTCAGGAATTCTTGTCTACGCTCCGTAAATAGGTTTTTATAGTGTGCCTCCCACTCATTGTCTTGTATGTATTGAATATAGATTTTATCCTTCCTATTCGTTCGTAATGATTTAATTATATTCCATGCTTCTGAACTCCTAGCTCCTCCTATGTATTGGTCTACATTTCTACACCTGTTTTCCCATGCTTCATTTTTCTCTTTGCTGACCATTTCCTTCACTTCCTTGTTCTTCTCTCTGTAATTTTTGTAATCTTCTTCTTTTTTCGTGGATATCCATTTGTTACACAGTTTTTTCTTTGC
Source organism: Magicicada septendecula (assembly GCA_034769895.1). NCBI lineage: Eukaryota > Metazoa > Arthropoda > Insecta > Hemiptera > Cicadidae > Magicicada > Magicicada septendecula. The sequence continues at coordinate 1,028,913,446 of CM068367.1, read as the reverse complement.
TTTTATCTCTTCTATCGCCTCTTCCTTCATGTCCCATTTGTATGTCCCATTTCCTGTTCAGTTATAATGTAATTTTGATGCTATAAGAGAAGAAAATCAAATTTATTATGAGACTTGAAACATTAAACCTAATCCACTAGGACACATTTTTGGAGACAACGATGTCTCCAGGACTGGTTGTGACATTTTGGACGCACATTTTCTCGTATTTAAAAAAGCACGTGGACTAAGAGTGCATCCGTACTTAATCATCCCCAAAGTAAGACTGCCTAAATTATCCACTAGTCATCAAGTTATCTATCTATATAGCCTACGTATAAGCAGTCAAGCAAATTATTTCGCGTATCAGCAGGACTTAGCTTTTCTCTCCTCTAACGCTACATCGTGGCATTGGCTTGTCAGAAGTTCTTTTACGTGGGAGCGACGGGAAAGTCAGCTGCTTATTTTTTCAACTGTACGTCTGACATTTTCTGCCAGGAGGCACTGTATATTGCAGCTACTCGGTTGGCTTCAGGACGCTGAGTGAAAGCCGCAAAGACCTCCTGCAAGATTCAAATTCGCAATATCCTAAATAAGAGGCGAGAACGTTAACCATTCGACTACGGAGGAAGGCATTTTCCCCTCCAAGGAAGACTTACTCCTCTCCCTGTCCTCCATTCAATTGGGAGGAGCGTGAAACCATTTTATCAGGAACACCGTTAATATAATTTAACATTATTAATACACACGGCGTTGTCCCTGCTTATGATCTGACGACAACATAACGGCACTATGTACATGTATGTTAATAAGAGAAAGGCGAACATGTAAAACAACTGGCGACAGTAAAACGTTAATATTGAAACGGCCGATGAATTTCTAATGAAACTGCCGAAATGAAGCACAGCAGTTGGACTGTCACAAAATAAAAGGAATTAAAAATCAGCTGTCTGACTTAAAATATCTCGAACAATTAACATAAATGAGTCACTTCAAAATTCAGTAAATCGACGTGGGATGAACAGAGTGCTATTCAGCTAACCGTATTAATATATGGTATCATATACGAGACACATAATTATTTATTACTTATTATATTGTAAACACCTGGACATCTGCCAACACGCATTAGTGCCTGTGTGAAATATTTTTATAACACAAGTATACGCAAATAACAGTTACGTCAAGTGCCTTAAATGGTTTTGTTTCTCGTAGGTCAAGTCTATCAGCTGAGACACCAGGTGGTATCGCCGACAGCTAACAGCCATAACACGCAGTTCTCACTGCTGGCGCTCAATATGTCGCCTCCAATATGAGTCGAACAATAAATAACTATGAGCCTACTATGCCAATAAGTGGCAACTAGAAAATAATTTCTTCTTCTGCACTTGTCAATTGAATCAATTTGACGAGACATCAGTAAACACATGACATGATGCCTTTTACAAGCAGGGCTACATTTTCACATAAAACATTTCCTTCTCCTACCGTGTTAATTAATATTATAAACATATTATCACAAGCTTAGGTATCCCTAATTTTTAAAACTTTAAATATGAGACATTCCAATCAAACTCAAAACATAGGATGTGAAATGGAGAAAACACAAAACAAAAATGTAAAACAAAATAGCAACCAACGAAGTTCCAAGTTCCATTATTACCAACCAACAGAAACATCCAAACAAATACTTCATTGTTCAACCGACCATCAGTGTACTACAGCGCAATGCGCGAAACACGTAAACAAATTCAATATAATAAGTAAATATCTCAACATATTTTCTTCCTGTAACTAATAAACAAGGGAAATAATTTATTATCGTAACACAAATGTGTCAATGAAAAGCACAAGTAATGTGTAAGTATCAAATCAAAAGTATCATTAAAACGACGAGCTTTTTTAAGAGTTCGTTGTTAATATTATAATGGCGACGTACAGACTATCTCTCGTACCAAAATCAAACCCTTCCGCACGTTACACCTAATGTCGAGCATTTGAAATTAATAATAACGTCTACCTTAACGTTGTGTTATTTTATAAATAAATGCAAAGGTAATTTAGGATATAATAATGACGCTTACTGTTTTAAATTTGTTCTTTCGGACTGCGTCCATGCCAAGGACCACGCTACTACCTTCGACTATTGCATCCACCCTTAACATACGTCAGGGCAGAATTTTGGGAGAAACAGAAGGTCAGAAATGTAGCATAATGGAAACTGCATGAAGCCGATACCTTGAATTGAATTTGTCAGGCGACTGGATATTCATTTTGTCGAACTAAACAAAAATCATTTAAATAACTGATGTTCTAAATTTTGAATTTTATAATTTCCTGTAGGCCAATGGCACCATCTCACACGCGGTTCATCATTAATGCAAATGTTGTCGGTTTATCGACTCCGTTGTGTTATCATTCGTATAAAGACAGCCAGCCACGAGAAATACTACAGTCAGTACGCGATACAACACTCATCACAATGTATTAACTTTGTATTTCACAACTCATTTTTTCCGAGACGTAAGATGTGAACGGTAGAGAACAGTCAAATTATTTTTAATATGCATGAATAAATCGCAATTCACGGTCTTCGCTGAAAAAAAATATTATGCAGTAACACAAGCAACGTCGGAGTAAACATAAAATCCTTGCAACGTAACGATACCAATAAGAGACATGTGTTTGAGATAGCAACTTGGAATTAACTTGAATAATCGTGGACATTTGGGAATTAAATACTATATCACCTAAATGGTCTGTCTTGTGACAAAGAAAAACATTGGTCACAAGTCTCAACGTCATTTTATCCAATCATCCCTGTTTACGCTTTGACTTGGTATCTTCAGGTCGTGTATGGTGTTCACCTTTCTCTTTTCATTGTTCTCTTTATTTTCCTTTCAATTAAATGTTCAACGAGATACTTCCTTTTCAAAATATTAACTACGTGGTATTACAATATAGCAATACGTTTCTCTTTTCATTGATTTCATAAATACTACCTCGTTTCTTACGTACCACAATTTACAGACATATGATCTGCGTTTTCTTCCACTACATGCTTCCACATACCAAAAATTATCACGGCAATTTCCATTTATATGTGAAATAGTCCAAATAAGTAAATAAAGCACGGAAACCAACATATGTTTTTAAACACGAGCGCTTACACACATATGTTGAAAAAAAAAAACAGGAACCAAGATATCCAACCGAATGGAACGAACAGATGACTACGATAACAAAGCCACTGAAATCGCTGAACTCCTCATATGAAACAATCCAAAATTTTCAGCAAAGAAAACGGTATTAATGCAGAAAACTGTTTAATGCTGAGAAAGGAAATAACAAAAAAATATGAGGGTAAATGTAAAACTGAAAACAACAGAGTTCTGGAAAACAACTAAAAGCTATAACTTCAAAGCTATATCATCAGAAAAAAATCAAAGAACAAAACAAAAGCAAACAACTAAAGTATAAAGAACCTAAAAAGAGATTTGAGTAATAAATGATGACCCAAATTAATGAAAAAAACGGCGGGGGCTGTGTCGGAGCCACGGCCGCAAATCTTCCGAGCGTAGAATACGTCTGTGTGCTTTAGGGTTGCTAATGTGTCATGAATAAAATGAACAAACACATATTTAGTTTTACAAAGTACAAAATTTTATTTGCAAAATCATCACACAAGTTAATTAGTTGGTTCAAGCAAGACTTTATTTATAATGGGCCTATGACAGGAGAAGTAGCTGATGTAAGGTAAGATATCAACGCTGATGTTTCTGGTGAAAGTCAAATCGATGGTGGTGTTACCCAGCGTAGTCGGTGGCATCATCAGAAATACGTATAAACATACATTTTATAATCGCTTAAGACAATTACAAAATACATAGACGTATCTGTATAAAAAATTACAAAATATATCAGTACAATCGTATAGTAAAAACATTATAAACAGCAGGAACGGATAAAGGTATAGTTCCGATGCCGCTAAATATCATTTGTTTATTTACTTGTTACTATGGTAAGTAATTCTGGTCTCCATGGTGTTGACTCAACTTCAGTATTTATTTCCTTGTCTTTTAAGCGTTGTCGGTAAACCCTCTGACGTTCGGCATTGGTCATTTTGGGTTTTTTGAATTCCCCATGATTTTCTCTACTCTCCTGTATGCGTTTACGATACTTTTGAGCACGTTTAGCATCCATATACAGCGCATTTTGTCCGAACACACGATTTTTACAAATTGAATTACGATTATTCAAACCTCTTAATAATATCACCGCTATTACGGTACATTATGTAGTATGCAGATAGTACTCGATGAGACAATTTAAACGACACCTCACTCAACGTTCTACCGAATCGGAAACCGGAGAAATACTAATTTTAGTGCGCGCCGAGCGGCGCAAAACATTTCTATTTCTCCCCCCGCTCACCACGCGCTGGATGATGCAATAGCCCGCTTATATTGCGCTATTTATTATCTTTGTTCCTTTATCTGTCGAATGGCACCTCATATAAGCGTGAATCTTTTGTCGTTTAGATACCATTTCAATTTCGAACGTGACGTGAAAACGTAACGCTCGATTTTTCTGGTTGGGGGTGCCTATTGCTGGCCTGAAAGGTAAGACGTATTCTACGTCAAAATTAGATATAAAATAACAAATAAAAATTGAAACAGATGTAACGTGACACAGATATGTAAACAACTATATATAAGTGATAACAAAGTACAAGATAATTCAGATCTTTTACAGGAAGTTTTATTGAAAAATACGAAAATAAGGAAAGTAACCAGGAAATGGCATAGTAGAAAGGAAAAAAGTTCCGTTTATCTGAATAAACTTTCCTCCAATCGGTTGAATTACAAATGCGGAAGTATTAAGACCCTTTTTATAAGTGCATCATAATAAAAAAAGCTGCAGTATACTGCCCTTGCAACTCAATCACACACAGATGACAAACATTATTATTTTAACCTAATATTTTATTTGTTTTTTCTGTTTCTTATGGAAAATAAAATTCGCAAGAAATAAGTTGAAAAGAACAAACACAAGCAAACGCGAGAACACACACAAATCTTATAATTCCTGTATACGAACACAGTCAAAAACATCTACTATCGCGAAATTGTAATTATAAATTGAAACGATATTAAATTTATACTGTCCAGTGTAAGGGTACTAACTTAACTGAAGTAAAAAAGTTAACTGGTATCACTTAATATTGTACTATAACTCTTATTCGAATATGTTGAACTGATGAAAAACAAAGCCTGATGTTATTCAAGGAATCCAGAAATGTGTGATCATAACGAATCGAGTGGATACAAAACACAAGAAAATTATGACTGAAGAATCGGTAGCGTGGTCAGAGCGCCCGTGTTCTGAGCCCCAACGCTGAAATTGTGCTCTGAGCGCCGATACTGATAAACCCGTGTTCTGTGCGCTGACCTTATCTATGCATCATTAGACACCTGGCTGCATATCCGTTTATCCGCTGTTCGCCAACTTCATAGCCAACACTAGTGACCCAATGAAAATGAAAACTAAAGCCATTATCACAACACTATTTTTCTAGTATGTTAGTTAAATTCCAATAGTGGACAATTTTTCATATTATCAGAACAATTACGAAAACCAAACTACTCTACCATTTTATTAGTAACATAGCTGTAGAGCAGACAATCATAAAATAAATACTAAAAGTTTTGGACTACTGCGTTAGTTTTTAGTTAAATTTATAACCATAATACTTAAATGACAAATAATTTAGTCATAGCTTTTCAGTGTATGTATGTTTCCATAGACATCTATACGTCTATATCTAACGTTATTCATATACTGTATACACATAACTGATAACAAAATATACCGGTAGTCTTTTTTTTTATGACACAGTTCACAAACTTCTTGAAAGCGATCCAAAATGAGTGTTGTGACATACTAATTCCGTCAAATTACTACACATACAAAATACAGAGACTTCAGATACAGATTTTCTATTTTCACTAAAATTCCTCATAACTTCGCTTCCAAATAAACTATTACAATTTTATAAAAATTTTGAGTTGTATTTTAGGCCTTTGGTGCTTCCAGATTTAGCTCTTTGTTTTGATGTACCCTTGACTTGTTTTTCCTTCGTACACACCCAAACACCCACAACGTAATACATTCATTTGAACGTTTCATCCTGCACTGATATCACTCGTGAAGAAATAGAGGATCATTCTTACTTACTTCCTTGGAACTAATGACTTCTTTAGATCAAAATTTACGACTTTAATACTACTGTGTCTCAACGATTGTCAAACCACAACTAAGGAAAGATGCGAGTAATAAGCTCATTTACGAGTCATACGGTCAGCAAATTTAAGGTATGCGGCTATCTAGTATAGACAACAATACTATTATAGCAAGTTTTACCTTCTTATAAGCCCGCTTACATTATACATCCCGTGTTTACGGAGACAGCTCAGGTCTCCGTCTCATAGTCGTATTCTTCTTTATTATTTACAGTTGTATTTAACCAAATTCTTTTATTTCTTCTCAAATGTGTTCGTCCCAACCAAATGAGAAATTCTGAGATAATAAAGAGGATTATTCGCTAAATCTGCATGTGTAAAGGCACTGTTACAGGCATAATAAAAAATTTCAAAATTAAATTTGCAGACTTTTGAAAAAGGTAAAGGAAGAAGATAATAGTCATCTGTTCCTTTTAAGCAGCAGTAGACTTGAAGTATTCAACTACTTTTAAGACTTCCGGGGAAATAAGTTATTTTATTTCTCTTTGACTGGCACACACACACACACACGCGCGCGCGCGCGCGCGCGCACGCACGTGTATATATACAGTCGGTTCTAGTATGTGTAGATGCATGAAGCACAGGTATTCGTATAGGCCTATCTGGCTACTAAAACGTAAAGAACCCTACATGAATATTATCTGTATCTACGATATGTGGAATATGCATAATTGTGACTTGAGTGTGTTGGAGGGGGGGAATCTTTATGGGTTTTTGATAGGGGGGAGAGAAAGAGAGAAAGAGATGTGGAGATTAGAAATTTTGTGCGTGTGTATATGTGTGTGCATGTGTAAGAAATGTTATTATTTTGCCGATGTAAAACAAAACTGTCACACACACACGGGTATATACTTATAAACTTTCTACGTAAGCGTAAAATATGAAATACGCGGATTGCCAACTGTACCAAATTTATGTTTAAAGGTAACGGATGAATACACATTTTTCAGAAGCCTGCAACTTTCACTTTGAAATGTTTTATTATGTATGTAATGGTGCCTTTGCACATCGATCATTAGCAAATAATCCTATTTATTATCTCCCGATTTCTCATTTGGCTGGGACGAACGATTCTGAGGAGAGAATAAAAGAAAGTGATTAATTCAACTGGTATTAAGAAAATTAAAATACACACAAGATATGCAATGTAAGAGGATTGATAAGGAAGAAAAACTCACTAGAGTGGTTATCTAGCAGCATACCTTAAATCCGCTGACCATACGATTCGTAGATGAGCTTGTTATTCGCACCTTTCCTTAGTTGTGGTTTGACAATCGTTGTGACGCAGTAGTAGTAAAGTCGTGAATTTTGATCTAAACGGAGTCTTTACTTTCAAGAAAGTAAAGTCTCTGCTTTTTCACGAGGAATATCAGTACAGGTGAAACGTTCAAATGAGTAGGCCTGTATTATATTCTGAGTGTGTACAAAGAAAAAACATCAGCGTGCCAAGAGTACATGAAAACAAAAAGCTAATTTTAGAAGCATCAAGGGTCGAAAATAGAATTCAAAGTTTTAAAAAATTATAAGTTTATTTGGGGTTAAAGTTATGTGAATTTCAGTTAAAATACAAAATCTGTATCTGTAGAATGTGTTTTGTATGTGTAGTAATTTGACAGAATTAGCATGTCACAACACTCATTTTCGATTGCTTTCAAACCTTTGTGAACTATGTCTCAAAAAAAGTCATATTTTTTAGCAGTTATAAGTATCTGTGAATAACGTTAAACATAGACCTACAGACATCTATGGAAACATACATAAATTTAAAATATATGGCTAAATTATTCATCATTTAGGTATTATGGTTACAAATTTAACTAAAAATCTAATGCAGAAGTTCGGAATTTTATTATTTATTTTATGATTGTCTGCTTTAAATTGTTATGTTACTAATAAAATAGTAGCGTAGTTGGGTTTTCATAATTTTTCGGATAATATAAGAAATTGTCTAACATTGAATTTTAATTAACTTAATAATATATGTATTTCGTTCAAAACAGTTAGAGAGGTCTGCAGCTCCGGGAGCTTACTAGTGGAGTGGCAACGTCTTTTAGCAATGAATTGTACAAATTTTCATAGGTCGGCTAATGTTGGCTACGGATTGAGGAACAACGGATAGACAGATATGTAGCTACTTGTTACCGCGTCTAATTATGCACAGATAAGCTTGGCGCACAGAACACGGGCTTATCAGGATCGGCGCTCAGAGCACGATTTCATCGTTGGCACTCAGAGCACGGGGCCGAAGAATCTCTTAATATAGCACCCCGGCTAAGATAATGTAGTAGGTAGTGTCAAGAAAAATTTAAAAGAAGGGAACATTATCAAAATTAACCATAGGCATGGATGTAAAAGATGATCAGCTTCGTTTAACAACGAAATAAATTAAATATTATAATTATTTCTTCGATTGTAGTTGATGTAGAGGAACAAAACCTCTGTGCATTTCAAGATTCCCTGTTACTCTGTCAATAAAATATTCCTACAAATTGATACGAAGAAACAGTGAGGACAGAACTTTTACGTGCACATACAGATGTCAGACGATGCATATAGAAGAAAATAAGACCAATTCGCACGAGTATTGATAACAGTAAAGGAGATTGGAGGTGATTAAGAGTATCGTTGTCTAGTAACAGAATATACCGTACACACTTAGCAGGACAGTAAATGACGTTTTTAGAGTCTACATGCAACCAGTTTCAACTGGAGAGTAAACACTTCAACGGAAGTTGAAAACAACAAATTATGGAAACAAGAAATACTGCCGCTCCTTATCACAATAACTAACTGAATGCATTTATAGGTCATAGTTATTAAAAACTACGTAAAAACATAATAAAGAATATCAATATAAAAACAGAAATGTACCCTAGCCAAAGACACGTGTACACTTATTATATAGGACACGTAAAGAAAGAGGAACAAACAAGATATAACAGCAGAAAACAAACGAGGCAATCAGGAAAATTTTAACTTGTTTTTTAACATGTTTATTTCAGTGGAATACACATCACATGACAAGAAAGAGGTCACGCGCCGAAGAAGCAAACAGGAAAAGTGAGACCTACAAAAAAAGTTACTTTCTCAAACCACATTATTTCGTTACGAACATTTTAAAATATTTCAAGGAAAGTACTCGGAAACAACATATAACGTGCGATACAAATAAAAATAAATTATGTTCACAATTAAAAAGATTAAAAAATAAAAAATACGGTCGACAGCCTGGACGAAACGAATGCAGTCATAAAGTGATGAAGATTACACAATATTTATCTTACGTATGTGGTGGAAATGTGTGTGCACGTAACTAGCTCTCCACACAGCATCGACAACATTACATTACCGACATGAGTATACTCTACTGATCCACGAATAAATAAACGGAACCGGATACATATAACTTTCCGTTAATTCAACGTACTGTACATATACAGTTTTACTTTACACCAAAAGTAGCTATATTGGCTCGTCGGTCTAACTGACCCAACGATCTGTTATTAGCAGTTCATTGACTCGTCATCACAGTCAATTATAACTTAATTACTATAATAATCATAGGCACAGATATTAAACACATACTTTCTACCTAACGAGTTTATATATAATTACATTACTTCCTTAAATATTCACAAACATGGAAGATTTAAGATTTTTCGACATGCTTTTTATGAAAAAAATCATAAAAATTGAAGGTCGGATTTATTCTCCTTCGCATACGACTTTTGAATAGCTACTTTCTTTTATTAAGTATTCTGTTAAAAGAAAAAAATCACTGTTGACTAGTTGGCTCTTCACATCTGGACGAAATTAAGCAAGTGCCTACAGACGCAAGACTGTCCGACACAAAAAAATCCTTGACAAGGATATATATATATGTCTGTCTAATTAATAAAATCTACGTTTAATATCATAAAGACTTTGTCATATACGGTTCGTGCCAACAAGTGAAGCGGGCCAGCCATGGGTTAGCGCACCGTGCAGTTCAGTATTTGGTCTGGTAGGCGGATCGCCAACTACTACCTGTCGCCGCTCAGTCTGAATGCTATTTATTCCCTAGAGTTACCGGGAATTTCACTGTTTCTACTGCAAATTCTTCATTGGCGGGCGCCACGTGTAACCCGTTTACTGCGTGAACACGACGTAAACAACGCAAAAGGTGAAATGTCAACGTTCACGCACAACGATTCTACGCACTATGTTTTCAAACAATTGTTGAGTATCAAACAATTAAAAAAATGACAATACGCATGAGTGGTCTGCAATTCCCATTTATACGCGTATGTATACAATATCAACTGTAAACATACCAAATACAAGATGCAACCTCGGTGTAGCATCTGAAACGTATTGTTAATTCACATACTTAAAAATTCTATCCACATTTGTCTTTACAAAATATATCAATTTCTATAAGAAAATAAGTAAAGGCACTTTATATTCAGGCCACAAGTACAAATTAAACAAAACAATGTATGTGTTAGGCCACGAACGCTTCCCCAGATATACTATATCGAGAATAAATAAATCAATTAACATTTGTTTAAGAACATTATGGTTAAGTACTGCAACAGTACAACCATTAACGGTACTGTGCATTGCCAAAATAAATTAAATAAATAAATATGGATTAATAAACATGGTTCAGATTGCATAAGCTGTATCGTAGTTAAAAATAGGGAGCGCAGAATTCATGCATGGACACGCATTCCTGGCACACCTGTCGCTAGCGTTGGTACGCGCGTATTTTGTTTGTGTGTGTGAAGCCTGTCCGTTCCTGAAATGTAACCAACCCTTTCAAGTACGATAGTTTTTGTTTTATTTTAATTATAAGAAAAATATGTACGATATGGTAAAACAAAAGACACCAAAGTGTACAGAAATTAAAGGTGAACAAAGGGTTAAAAGACCGTGCCAATGTGACGAAAAGTGCAATTACTATACGTAAAAAGTGAATAGCTCTTTTTGTCATTACAATAAAAAAGTGTAATTTACGTATAGTAAACATATAAAAATTAGCGATCGATTGAACATCGTGTAGTGTGAAACAGACTTCGTAATTCGCGAAGATAGGCGAAAATAGTGAACTGAACCAGAGTGGGGGAAAAGACGCTTCGACAAAATCTGACAAGTTGAAAATTGTTCAGACCTGAGCTTTTGCACGACCTGACTATAAATACCAGGTCGCGCTAATAAAGTTTTTTCTTCTCGATTCAACCGTTGCCACAGGAGGCAATGTCAGTCGACGACGCTATTTTAAATCTATAGTAAGAGTCACAGGGCAAACTAGAAGTCCAACCAGAGCAGCAGAGTACATACGATGAGGTCTATGGACACACCTGCAACATATGATGTGAGGCGAGACGACTATTAAACAGCACATGCAGTGGAATCCGACCAGAGGACCAGGAAGACACGACAAGAGGACCAGGAGGACACGGACTGAGGACCAAAGGAGGACGTACGGATGAGTAACCACGTCAAACGAGGTGATGAAATACCATTGTAATTACAGACATTTGAAAGACGCTAATTAAAGTTGGAATGAAAGACATTCAACCTGTATTAAAATAACTAATTGCACATAAATGTAAAAGCAGAGTGAAATTTAGAATAATATCTCTTGTATAAAATTTAGTAATTGAGAGTAACATAAATGATAAGAGAAATATTTGATTTTTCAGTTAACGTAATTAATAAAGTCTTTGTTGATACAGAAGAATGCATATGCAGTAGAAAGTTTTAAAACCAATTAATATTAAAGAAATTGGAATACAAGTCAATTCATTATTGAAGTAAATTAATCAGCAATTGCAAAAAGATGACCACACAATGAGTAAGCCGAGAGCAATAATATTTAATTAATTAAAATTGGATAATAAGATTTATGTATAACCTGTTGTATGTGATTTGTTAACTATAAGTTGTGTACGAAAGCGTTGTACTAACGATATAATAATGAGCACTATTTCAATATGCGAAATGAAAGATTTTGTTTAATACAAAAATAAATAATGGAACAATTAATTTTAAACTTAAATAACGCATCATCTTATTATTATGATTGTCAATACATTATATAATTTGTTATGTTATATAAATTGGCACTCCAAAATCGTGGGGCTACACAAATTAAATAAATATCAATTTGTTATGTTATAGTACGCATTACATTACAATAATAGTACGCATGACTGATATGCGTAGTGATACGCCACAATCACGGGAGAAATTTTATAAGACTGTCTCCGACCCTGTGAAAAAATACAGCATTTACGACTGAACCAATGCTAACATATGCGTATTCCTAGTGCATTAATAAATTCTTATGGTCATAGACGAGCCGTGCAATGAAAACTCACGTAGAAAAGCAAAAATACAAAAATTCCGCCTAATTTTATTTCACACAGATTAAGTTATAAACAATAGATTTTGTCCACGGCAATATTAGGCGCTGAGGGAGCAAATAATATGTATGTGACACTAGTGTAAGATGTTCCGCCCATTGCTACAGATGACGTCAATGTCTAGATACATTTCGCAACTGTCTGCAACACCATACTGCACAAATTACTGGAGCCACCCTGTACGAAATAATAACAATGAGAAGTTGAGAAAAACAAACAAACAAACAAAAATTCTATTAACTCTGGAAACTACGTGTTAACTTGATCATTCTGTTGTCTCCCGTGACGCCACCGCCAATACAAAGAAAAAGTATTGTGCAACACGGCTGGTGACCTATCTGGTACAATACGCCAACACTTAATTTCGTGTTGGAATCACTACACCCGAACCCTCTATATAAACGGGCAGTAAATACGCATATTCTTGTAACGGTACAGTTATCATCTGTAATTGGAATATTTATTTTACGTAAGAAAGTATGAAAAGTGTAAAAAAAATAAATAAATACAATAGAACCTTGATGGCAACACGAATCTTGGTAAAACATACTAATTATTAAATACGGAAAAACGTCCGACGAACCGAACGCGTCCAAGTAAATTATCCTGACCGAGAGTTGGGCACAAATAAAATTTAAACAGTCATGTACAAAATCAATAAAAAAGTTTAATGTGACTTAAGAAAATCACTAATTTAACAAAATAATGTAAATTGGAAAAGGAAAATCGATTTACAACTTATAAATAAATAAAAAAAAAAGTCGAGAAAATGTCTCAAACACTGTACACAAAATATTAAAAACGTGCAACAGCATCAGACAAAATATGATTTTTGAAAAGCAACGAGGATCATTAACAGGAAATGAGTTACACGATTAGCTAATTCAGGTCCAATTTACTTCTGATTATCAAAGTTTTAGTACACATACGAACGTGAAATTGACACTCGATAGTTACACAGAATTTCTGAGAACGCTGCAGCCAGAACACAATGTCTTAATCCAGCAAAATGAAAACATCTCATCTGCAACCTTTTCATCGCGACAGCGCCGTTAGTCTTCAAGTTTCAACACAAACTTCATTTTACGAATGTAAGAGGGCCTTGATAATGTATAAGTACATTTTGCAGGACATGTTTTAACGACATCGATAAATTGGGAAACAGGTGGTATTGTTATCCGTGAGTTCACAATGTCTGGAACATATCTGAACATTTACAAACTGAAAATATAGATTAACAAGTAAATTTTAATTTGCAGCGTAACAACTGGTGGCTCGAAACCACTTTACAGTAACTCAATTTTAATCGTACTTCAATCGTACATGCATGTATGTGGTATTAGCACAACACCTGAAGAGCCAGAAAGACATAAATACTCGTCAGAAATAGGACATTAATATTAAAATTATTGTAAATTAAAAACTGTCTAAATGTATAATATACGGTCAATCAGTAGTTACACAACGAACGATCAGTTGCCCGCTGTTAATTCTGAAAATACAGTTTTAATGATACGCCGAGCACTTTAGACTCTTAGACACCGTATCCTTTAGTTTGTATGTCTATTTGTTCAGTAATAAATTTTAATTTCTATTTATTTAATTAGTGTGCTATTGGTAATGTGTTTAAAGTAGGCCTACTCAGGCTTTCCACATTTTTATGCATTCTAAATTTCCTTTAACATGCCAGGAAACTGACGTTTATTATTTAGTGCTTATGTCTTATGTTTAGGGTTATACCGCTTAAAATATGCGTTCGCTTTTAAAGGAATTGTCATATATTTTTTCTTAGTTTGTCCAACAAACTAAGTTGCAGCGGACCATTTTTTTGTATAACGTATTCTTGTCAAAAAATATATTATCACAAACATTTTTACGTTATTGCCTTGAAATGGTTAACACTAGTGTAATAAGTAAAAGCTAAAAGTATTAGTTATGACAACTAACTAATCTACCCCAAAAGAAACTGGAAATATGCAATGTAACATACAATAAACACTGAGGACCATTGCGTGATGTTGAAAGAGAACAAAAATTACAGAAAAATCGACAACCAAAATAAACAATTAATCAATATCAATACACCAACACACGTCAGTATGTAATACATGGTGTAATAATATACGTACAGTTCGGTTCAACATAGTAATAAAGAAACTTGATAGCCTTTTACTAAACAAACAGGCATAACGAAACGATAAAAATGCAAGCACAAACAGTTCAATCATTTTCATCCTAATTTGGTGTAAAGTTAATTTCACTGAGAATAAAATAAAAACTCTTGAAAATTCCAACAAAACAACTCTTAAAATTGCATATTACTTTTAAAATTGTACAAAAAGAAATCCAGTTAATAGCTTAATATTGCCCGAAGGGGAAACATTAAATAAGACGAGCAGCATCCACTGAAATAATCTAATTTCTTACGAAATGTAATAACAATAACAACAATTATTGAATAAAAATCAAAACTTAATTATTGCGGTAGCTGTCATTTAAGTATCACGTTCCCATCAAACGACGTGTTCTCACTGTACTTAATATATGAAATCTCTTTCTGTACTTAAATAAGTATTATATTCCTATGCAAATTTTATTCCAAACAGACGTCAAATTATTTCCAAACGCAGAGCAGGCGGGCACGAGTAGGCCTACGGTCACTGTAAACTCTCGTGACGCAACACTTGTTTGTTTTATTAAATAGCCATAACTTACAACGCAAGCTAATTAATTCATGTTATAAATCAATTAATATTTTATTTTTGACAAAATATACAAACGATTCGAATTTATCAACAAAAAATGTCATTAGCTTTATCTTTCTCTGTACAATCTAACTAAATCTGAGAGAATTTTACATCACCCTAACCAAATGGCAAGTATCCCAACGTATTCTTGTACTTCTACGGCAAGAGAAGACTTCAGTGCGTGCTCCGGTTCAGGAGCAACATATTATAATGGCCTCTGTTATGCGCGTTAAGTTTCATGAGACAACAACAACAACAACAATGAATCGTTAGAAATCACGTAATAATTGTTGTTTAAAATTCTTAAATAAAAAAATACAATTGCAACAAGTTTGTATTTTATTCTCATTTTCAGTAAAAAGTACTTACTGTAACAACTAATTATTATAAAAGCATTCAAAAATTTACAACAAGTTGGAATCAAATTATCTTTATTACTTTTATTTTATAACGCCGTTTCAAATTATATCATCACAATATGACAAAAAACAGAGCATATTTAAAACTTAACTTCCAATACGCCGTTGCGGGTGGTTTTAATGACTGTACGAGCAGAATACGTCTTCATTCCGAAACGTAATGCTAAAAATCTTATTTTTTGTCTAATTGTATTATCGTTTAAGGAGACATGCGCAGACGAATAACATGGCTCCACCGACAAATTACGTCCTTCCCCTGAACACGATTAAAAAGTGACAATAAAATTACAAAAGTGAGTAAGAAAAATGTCCGAAAGTCTTCAACGCACTCATGAATCCCACGTAGGAGTATCGTTTCGTCTTTAACAGATCGTGAACGAGACATTATAACTGCAGAGTATGTCGTATCTTATGCATCTGTAATAAAATACAACTTACAACCTAAGTCTTGTACTTAATACTCAAGTAAATAAAACTTGGTAAAAGACCGATACAATGTTATAAAATTATGCAAAGAGAAGAAAAGTTTTGAAAGAAAAGTGTTTTTCTGTTATTTCCCTCTTGCTAACGACAAACCATTCACTACAAAGTTAGAAATAATTAACATTAAAATGGAAACAATTTACCACAAACTAGTTTTTTTTTCTTTTGTAGAACTAATGAGACATAACCCGGTTTTCTCAACTTACTTAACCTACCCAGCGTCCGCATCACAAAATTTCACAGTCAAGAGTTCGAAATGCGTCTATGGAATATTTTTAATCCAGTTGTTCCAGTTGTGGGATTTTCGCATATTAAAAATTGGTGGTCGTCCCTGACAAGATACATTTATGAGTAAGTTTAAGCCGTGCGAACTTGGACAGTGTAAAAAAATAAAGCCTCACGTCAGTACCGCTGAATACACGCGGCCAATATTATACTTTCTTCGAGAAAACAAAACGTGAATCTCAAGTGTAGGCCTACCATCTTGCTGTTCCTTAGTAAATGGTTTGTCGTTGGCAGAAGACAAGTCTAAAAATTAACACGAATTTTGAAAACAGTATATTTTTTTCAGTAAATATGAGCATTCTCTATAAATACCGCCTAAAGTAAATTGAATGTCGCAAAATATGTGGTGTTCTAAAACAATACGAGACATACGTATGGAATGATTCCTTGCTTGTGCTTGTAAAAAACACCCAAAACCTACTGCAAAATATAGATATCTGGAATATATAGGCCATTTTTGTTTAATAATAAGATGGTAGTACAATAATGAGTAGGCTATCTGAATACGGGAGAGCAAGGACAGGCTCCCGCAACGTGGGCGAACTGAACTGAAATATGAATGAATCACACACGCACACGATGCGTGCCAGAACAGGAAGCTGACACAATGAAACGACGCGAACAAAAACGGTGCCCTTACTATATACGCTTACATATGGTCCCCAATTATATCAGTGCCGAATTAAATCAAATCAAAGTGTTTAATTTGACTGTAACTGTTTGGACAAGCATGCAACGCACTTAGCGTTATACGTATACTATAAAGGCAAATAACGTCTATTGCAATTCTCACAACTATGTACTCTGAGTACAATCACGGCGCCTATTAACGGGCTGTGTGTGTGTGCGTGTGTGTGTATGTGTGTTTAATTTGACTGTACCTGTTTGGACAAGCATGCAACGCCCTTAACGTTATACGTATACTATAAAGGCAAATAACGTCTATTGCAATATTCACAACTATGTACTCCGTGTACAATCACGGCGCCTATTAACGGGCTGTGTGTGTGTGTGTTTTTAACTAATAAACTAGTCTGTTTTGTCTCTTATTCACGACGTGTTTACGTGTACGGCACAATACAAGCTTTGTACAACTTTGTAATGAGTTTATTATGAAATTAACTGTATAATCTTGGTGTATTAAATTATGCAACAGGTAAAGTTTTAAATGATGTCTTTGTGATGAGATAAATATGACACGATGAACAATACACGTGACTGTGCTGTGACACAGCAAATGTGTGTCGCTTATTATACACTTTGCTCAATGTACAGTTGCCAACGATTTCTCCATACCTTTCCAGCGTATAGGCCTATATACAGTTCTGATATACTGCATTAAAAGTAAAGGACAGTAAAGAATGGTACAGTTATCACAGTATAAACTTCTTGGAACGGGTCAGTCATTTGAAGAATTGAGAATTACATACCGTACTCTTGTGGCTTAACTGCTCACAAACAATGGTAGGGTAATTCCACCCCAGACGTTTAACAGATATGTCGAATTCTGTTAAATTCTTTCAAACTTTAATTTTCAAATATTAACCGTTTAATCTTCCTTTATGCATACCCAGTTGCAACTCAAGAGGGGAAACATAATGCAAATACTAAGTTTTCATTTTATTTATAATTATCTTTATTTGCCATTCATTGTTTTGTAGGATAAACTA
The DNA here is from genome assembly GCA_034769895.1 of Magicicada septendecula. NCBI lineage: Eukaryota > Metazoa > Arthropoda > Insecta > Hemiptera > Cicadidae > Magicicada > Magicicada septendecula. The sequence goes on along the minus strand of CM068367.1, from coordinate 1,028,895,151 downwards.
TTTTGTGTTCTGTTGTTGGTTAGTTACTTTATTCAATAAGTCGCTCATTTTTCATGGGTAAGTATCAGGTAGATCACGAGTCTGCTATAAACACCAAATATGCATAAGTTGAGAACAAAAAATAGAAAGGAAATCCAAACAATATTTTTGGAAGAGGCCAAAATTTAAAACCTAACCTAACCGATACAAACCGTACGGGACGCACAGTACGTTGGAGTACGATGTAGTGCGTCCGTCACTCAGGCAAAAAGCGATGGTGATTGCTATGAAACAGACAGTGTCAGGAAAGGGAGACGACACCAACTAATACTCCACGTATATTGTTTCAGCACTCCATGGTACTTACAATTTTCTTCATATATTATATGTGCTACTTTTCTCTTCTGCTACATTCTCATCTTCAACATGCTGCTGCTGTCTTATCGAGATTACGACGTACTTGCTCGCCGCATATTAACATCACACTACTCAGCATTAATTCTTACTGCCCTGCGGTAACCCCTAATTAAGGATTTTCCACAGTTACCTGGGGTGATTCGATTTCGACCAAAACAGGAAAGAGGCTAGTTCTCTTCCTCAGTAACCGCTTGTACACAGACCTTGACTGCGGTTAGGGTTTCCACATCAAAAATAAAAAAAGGCGAACACAGCTGTTAATTTTGCCGGGCAGCAGATTTCTACATTTATTATGTTCGTTCGATATTACGTGCTTGCGTATATATAGACCTACTACATATTAAAAATAAAAAAATAAAACGACAATAGCTTGTTTCTTACATAAGATAGGTTTATTATCATTACACATACAAACAAAATAAGACATATGAATTAAATAGAAAGACAAGCTTTAGTACGTAAATAAATAAAAATCTAGTACGTACATTTTTTCGGATCTAGTAGGCTACCCTTTCAGGCATAAAAAGTGTGCTATACTTTTGTCATAATACTAGCTGACAAGAATCCTAACAAAATCCGGACATGCTTATTTTTAGCCGGACTAAACTGTAAAAAGTCAAACTTGTCCGGCTAAAGCCTGACTTCAGGCAACCCTAATTGCGACGCACTTGCCACCTTCTCTATTGCTCAGTGTTGCACTCCCAAATTCTACTCGTATTTCCATACTGCAGAAAACTCAACTGTTCATAATCGGCCTACAAAAATCATATTACAAATCGAGCCGACAGGAAATAACACCGGCAAGTGATTATAGGCATACTACATTACGTACGCAATTCAGCATATTACATACATTTCACATATACTAATAACGAAATTAAATAATAAAGCAGACAACTATACTAAAAAGGTAAGCTTTTATAGATACAAGATTATTATCCTAAAAGATCTGAAATAGAACCACAGTAATTAATAGAACGTGTATGTGACTGGACAATCTACCGAACACGGTGGTTCACTGCTCTTACGTCTACCGTGGAGGGCAAGAGGAGGAAAGGTGAACGTTACCGCAGAGGCGGGGGAATCACATAACACGACTCGGGTATTTCCCCGCACACACAAACCTTACGCAAGTAGTTCCTGCTTTATCCTGTTAAGCATACACAATTTGGCACATCGGCTGTAATTAATTGGCGCCACACGTAAATACCACTTGCTTACAACGTTTACCAGACGTTCCCCGTAAAAAAACCGACACAATCTGCCATGCACACGCAATGTGATTTATGCAGACGATCTGAGATTTAATGAACCGGTACATAAATAACTATAAACACGCCATAAAAATTCACACGCGCGCTCTAGAGCGCTATGGTATAAAAACGTAAAACGATGTTCCACGTCCGTTATTACACAATGGTGTTACCGTTATTACACAATGGTGTTACGCATATTTCACTGCATTTCAATCGTACACAAATTTCTTCCCCTCTTTTTCTTCCCTACCCAGTCGCTTCACTCCATGTTACCCTTTTCTGGACTTGACTACTTGATTACAGTTTGCCTAGGTTCCCTCTTTCCTCATTCTCAATTTCAATGTCTAAAATCGTCTCATTGGGTTGTCTCTTCTACTCAACAACTTGAATCCTTTCCCCAACAACAAAAATGTTTTCCTTCTACAGATGTCAACGTAGGACGTCTATCTCTCTACTAATAACCACATTTCTCATTCTGACCTTTCCTTAATTCGTACGACTTTTCTCAGGTAGTTTATCCCTACAGCCTGTATTTTCTTTTCCTCCTTTCACTGCACGTTCATGACTCACATCAACATGTTAAAGCAGGCTTATAAATTGCCACAAGGGACTTCACTGACTTTGCCTTCCAATTCCTGACTTATTTACAAAATCCGTACTCACACTAAGATACAGCTTTAGCGTTTAATGTCCTTTCGTTGACTTTTATTTTTTGCGATAGCTTTTCAATTAATAGCGTCCCCATTGGAAAGCCATGACTTGCTCTATCACTGTACTTTAATTTCCACTTTCATATCACCAGTTACCATCACTTCGGATGAATCGATCTTAATTCTTATTCTTTTCACTTTAGTACCGCGCTTCATATATCCACATCTTCTTGGAATTTCTTTCGCCTCCAACTATCAGGACCACGTCTGCTGCAAACGCTCCTGCGAAGATATTATCTTTTTCCTACGAACCCATCGCGGAAGTACGTAGTACGGTAGGCCACCTGCTACACCACTCACCACCCTAAGCGAGGGACTGACTGAGGGAAGAACTGAAGAGTACATAGATGAGATAAAAGGAGGAAGAAGGTAAGTGGTGATTAAGAGACTATCTTCGGAAGGGAAGAAATTCCAAGCCAACCAACTTCTGGGCTGAGGAAAAGAAGAAGAGACCAACTATTTGTGGTTTTTCCAGTTTCAAGTTGAATCCATGTTACCGAAAACTTTTAATTCCTTCCCTCAATACTGTGTGTTACGCGATCTTTTTTTTTAATTATATTTTACTTCGTGCAACTATAAATAAAATGATTTACTGTTCTTTTTACGACGTTTTCCACTGAAAACACATTATCAAACAAATACAGAAGTCGTCATTCATTTTAAAAAATACAACCCATTTCAATTTTTCGAGAAACGCGCAAAATTCAGCTTTCCTCGCACGCAAAATTCCTTCTCAGGGTCTTATTCTTGTGTGGGCTATGTCCGTGTCTATACAGATGTGAGACAAACGTACAAATTATATTTATAAGGAATACACAACTACAGTAATTTAAAACAGTTATTCTACATTGTACAAAAGCTGAAGCATTATACATAGGCTATATAAGAATGCCTTTAGAAGAATCGAGGGCGAAACCTACGGCAAACGAGGGCGCGATATTGAGTAGTTAACGTTAGTTTACACAACATTAGTGGAGGAACTTAGCGTACTCTAACACGCGTAGGTTAGTCTGCACAATTGCTCTGCACCTGTAACAATAATGTATAATTAGTTCATATTGCAATTAATCTCTCACTCTGGCGCCTTGACTTGCTCTGTGATACCGTCGACGCTCGTAACATAATGGCTAAACTTTCTCGAATCGTCCTATAACCCATTGGGCGTTTTCACACTAGCCGATACGACGTCGACACAACACCGACACGATATCGGTGGGAACAAAAAGTAAAGAAATGTTATGGAACCGTTTCACACTCACCGACATGTCGGTATCGGGTCGGTGCAGGCACCGACGTGTCGGCGGGCAGCAGCTCTCCCATCTTGGCCGGCGCTGTGTAGTCACCGACAGTTACTCTGCCTAGCGCATTATTTAGGTCAGTAGTTGAATATTTTGTGAAATGACTACTTTTATGTATGACATAGTGACATTGATTGAACTTGTTGAGACGAAGCCTTGTTTGTGGGACAAGACAGATGAAGGAAATAAAAATAAAATTGAAAAACTTGTTAGGATCTAAAACCAGCTTATCAAATAAAGTGTAGTATGCGCCTTCTACATAGCGAACTTTAATAATCGGGTGAACCCAATACTTCCTATCTACTTTTCGTCTTCTCCGTCTTAAATATAACAAATATTGTAAATACAATCTTCTGTTGAATTCAGCCATTTGTATAATCAACTACACTCACCACGGCCGACATGTCGACATCTGTCGTCTTGAGTGTGAAAGTACCTTCTCGATATCGTGTCGGTGTCGTTGTAGGGTCGATAAGTGTGAAAACGCCCATTAATACATTTTAACTAAGGTATGTTTTCACTGCCTACCTGGTATTCCCATCATTACACTTTCTGCTTTTTATTTTTCCTACATACGGGCTATACGTCGAGCCCATTTAAATCTCACTAGTTTTATGATCTAGACTCTTGGTTTTTATACATCTCGTTTTAAGTTCACGGTTAAACCGTTTTCTCTATTGTCCGTCTCTGCAGGCAGCTCCGAAAGTCATCCTAATGTCAACTTCTAAAATCAGCTCTTAATTGTGCGAGTCCCGAACGTTACCATTTACCGGCCCGCGCCACCGAAGAAAAACGTAACATAAAAAAAGTGAAAAATCCTCCCTACATGCTTTTATTTTACTTTATTTTTCAACCTTTCATTACTGGGCTTTTCCCGAAGTTTCCTGTGGATTGTTACGTAACCTACAGATACGCTTCAGATTTCTTCTTCTTATTTCACTGGCTCTACACCCTCTGGTGGGCCTTGGCCTTCGCAACAAAACTCCTCCACTCACCTGTATCATTCGCCAATCCCTTACAGCCTCTTACACCCGTCGCACCAAGGTCTCGAGTGACGTTATCCACCCATCTTTTACTCAGTCGACCCTTTTTTCTTCTTCCATATAATCTCTCCTTCCAGACACGCCTACCCATTCTTGTATCCTCCATTCTTTCAACGTGCCACAGCTACCTTATTCTTTGTTGTTAGCTTCAGATTTGCATATACTAATTAACCAGTATCTTCCGGATTATACATTTACCTATGTACGATAGTTTTACTACTAGAGCAAATTTATTTGCTACATTTACTGAATATGTGCTCGAAGAGATGCAGGATTCCGGTTGATTGGAGAGTGGCTAAGATTATTTCTGTTTTTAAGAAAGGTGATAGAACTGTGCCACCAAATTATAGAGGTATAAGCTTGATGAATTCTACTTACAAATTAGGTATATGGAGAAATTATTAATGGAAGACTTCGTTCTATCTCGGATATTTTACTTCTTTACGAACAGGCAGGATTTCGTAAGAGCCGATCTTGCATTGATGACGTCTTCTCTTTAAAAATAGAAGAAAATATCGGTATGGAGAACCATACATGACTTCCATGTTCTAAGATTTATATTTAAAATCATTTACCCGAAAAGAAATGTTTCCATAGAAACTACTTCTTTCCACTCATTGTTTCAGCCTTAACCACAGTACTGTGGTCACTAACGTATACCACCACACGTTATCGCACTCGATTTTCACCGATGATGGCAGTCGACGGTACTGCCGAAACGTCTGGTTTTGCAGAAAACATTGGACTACGGCCAAACAGCCCGGGAAGGAATTTTAACAACAAACTACTACTTTGTTGCCGATAACGTAGTATACATATAAAAATTATCCCCCCCCTTCAACTATAATTTTCATTTATAGAAAATCACCCCCAGCCCGTTCAACTACCCTCTTCATTTATAGATATTTCATCTACGTTTCTACAGTGGATTATAAGATCTTCTTATCAGGATACTTTATTAACAAAACTAAGTACTTTACTCTTGTTACAACAAAAAATGTTTCAGGTAAACTGCCCTTTCCCCGTAACCGATCTTCACCAAAATCAATAGGCCTTGAGGATTCTACAACTCAGGCACATATGTAAAAAATGATTTGATTCTGTTTGAATTTACGGCAGTTATCGTTCGTCATAGAAAAAAATCCCCTTGTTATCACATAAAACGTTGCAGGTAAACTACACCTTTCTCTTAACTGATCTTCACCAAAATCAATAGCTCTTGAGTCCTCTACAATTCAGGGATGCATGCAAAACATTATTTAATTCTGTTTGAATGTGCGGCAGTTATCGTTCGTCATAGAAACAATTACTCTTTTTAACCATTAAAAGTGGCACGTAAACTACCCCTTTCCCTTAACCGATCTTCACCAAAATTAATAGGCCATGAGTCCTCTACAACTCAGGCACATATGTAAAAAATTATTTGATCCTTTTTAAATGTGCGGCAGTTATCGTTCTTCACGGAAAACGTTCTCTTGTTACAACATAAAATGTTGCAGGTAAACTACCCCTTTCCATTAACCTATCTTCACCAAAATCAACAGGCCTTGAGCACTCTACAATTTAGGGAAGTATGCAAAAACTTATTTGATTATGTTTGAATTTACGGCAGTTATCGTTCGTCATATAAACAATTACTCTTGTTAAAACATTAAAGGTGTCAGGTAAACTACCCCTTTCCCTTCACCGATCTTCACCAAAATCATTAGGCCTTCAGCGCTTTACAATTCAGGAATGTATGCAAAAAATTATTTGATTCTCTTTGAATTTACGGCAGTTATCGTTCGTCACAGAATAAATTACCTTGTTAAAACATAAAACGTTGCAGGTAAACTACCCCTTCCCCTTAACCGATCTTCACCAAAATCAACAGACCTTGAGTACTTAAAACGTCAGGAATGTATGCCAAAAATTATTTGATTCTCTTTGAATATGCGGCAGTTATCATTCATCATAAAAATAAAATTACCCTTTTAAACATAAAACATTGCAGGTAAACTACCCCTTTCCCTTAACCAATCTTCACCAAAATCAATAGGCCTTCAGTCCTCTACAATTCAGGGATGCATGCAAAACATTATTTGATTCTGTTTGAATGTCCGGCAGTTATCGTTCGTCATAGAAAAAATTACCCTTGTTAAAACATAAAATGTCGCAGGTAAACTACCCCTTTCCCTTAACCGATCTTCACCAAAATCAACAGGCCTTCAGTCATTTACAATTGAGGAACGTATGCAAAAAAATATTTGAATCTGTTTGAATGTGCGGCAGTTATCGTTCGTCATAGAAAAAATTACCGTTGTTAAAACATAAAATGTTGCCGGTAAAGTTCCCCTTTTCCCTTAACCGATCTTCACAAAAAACAATAGGTCTTGAGAACTGTACAATTCAGGACTGTATGCAAAACATTATTTGATTCTGTTTGAATTTGCGGATGTTATCGTTTGCCATAGAAAAAATTACCCTTGTTAAAACATAAAACGTTGCAGGTACACTACCCCTTTCCCTTAACAGATCTTCACCAAAAACAATAGGTCTTGAGAACTCTACAATTCAGGACTGTATGCAAAACATTATTTGATTCTGTTTGAATTTTCGGTTGTTATCGTTTGCCATAGAAAATACCCTTGTTAAAACATAAAACGTTGCAGGTAAATTACCCCTTTCCTTAACCGATCTTCATCAATAACAATAGGTCTTCAGTATTCTACAAATACGGGCTGTATGCAAAAAATTGTTTGATCCTGTTTGAATTTGCGGCTGTTATCGTTTGCCATAGGAAAAAAAATCACACACACACACACACACACACACACACACACACACACACACACACACACACACACACTTCGAAAAATTACTTTTTTTCATGTTTTGAGTGTAGTACAATCAGAATCTGCAATAATCTCGAACACGATTTTTTTTTTGCCATCACCATACTTCCATTTCCTTAAGGAACATGGAAGTAAAAGGGATTAATTTGGAGATACGCCTTGCCTTTTTTGACTACGAGAAAGCATTTGATTGAGTTAACAGATCCATTCTGTGTAAGAGGGGTTATCCTAAACATCTACACGTTATAAAGAGTTTATACTATTGTACAAGGATAGTACTGTCTATAAGAGGGGATTTGAAAGACGAGATTTACATTAGTCAGGAATGCGCGCTAAGACTGTAGCATGGCTCCAACACTGTTTAATATCTATATTAACGACATAGTTTGAGAGTGAAAATTAAAGAAAGTGGAATTAAAGAAGACGTTAGAAGGAGGCGAGAGTGGATCCGGAAATAAAAATAAATAATATAACATACATGAATGCAATGCTGTTTGCGGATTATCAAGTAATCATTCAAAACAATGAATGCGCCCTCTAGAGATCGATGTCCCGTTTACAGCAAGTCTGTTCAAATTACAACATGAAAATTTCTGCGCAGAAAACAAAAAGCATGTTATTTTTAGGCAAACCCCTTGCGAACTAAGATTGTATTGGGTAATATGAGTACAGAGCAGATATCACATTTCCGCTATATTGGCTGTAACATCACTTATGATGTGGATTATGATGTTGACGACAAGCTGGCTAAGTTTCGGTCAATATGTGGCACAATTCTCCGCGTGTTATCAAAGAAAACAAGGAAAGAGGCTCGACTAAAATTTAATAAGATAATGGCAGTGCCAGTGTTAGTGTATGGTTCTGAAGCTTGGGTTCCGGCGAAAAACCATCCGAGTAGGATACAGGCACCGGAGATGACATTCTTGCGATCTGTTACATGCTGCACACCAAGAGACAGGCTCTACAAGGAAGATATTCTTAACACTTAAACTTTTTAATATCCAAGATCGTATTGCAGAAAACAGAGAGATGGATTGCTCATCTGAACAGGATGCAATTTGGCAGGTTCCCTACGGAAGTTTGGGAATACAAATGTATTGGATAACGCAGTATAGGAAAACCTAAGAAGCGGTGGTGAAGCAATTATTTTTCTCTGGGACCGGAACAGGGGATGCGACGAAGGAGGAGGAGGAGGAGGAGGAGGAGGAGGAGGAGGAGGAGAAAAAAAAGAAGAAGAAGAATTAGTTAATTAAAGTTATTGCAATTCTATTACCATAAGACGACAAAAACTGACATAGGCAGATCGTTATGTTACCAATATGGAAACTTTGATGGCTTCGAGATAAATTTACTTGCGAAGACGATGCATTTATTTAAACTGTACTGTGCTGTACAGTCTGCGTGAAAGGGTCGATATTCAACACATGTGCAGTACCTTATTTGAAACGTGCAGGAAATCGTATTTTGAATCTACCTCGCAAACTGTATTGACAGCCTACCTTACTTAAAACAATTTCTGTAAAGTGAAATAAATTAAATGCTATATTTAAACATATTCTGACAACATACTTTACTGAATCTCAAAACACATACCCTAATAAAAAAACTAGTTCTATTTTTCAACCTCAGAATTATTTTTAACACTTCTCTATCAATGTGTTGACGTGTAGTACTAACCAACTTTTATACTATTATTATGCTCACAACATTCTTGCGATTAGCAAACTTTATTCTAGTGTTTATACAGTTTGTTACTGGTTGAACAGTCATTTATTTTGCCTAACCATTCCACAAAATAATTTAATATTCAATTTAATCTGTAACATAGTACTCATGTAATACTCATAACTATAGATAAATAATGAATAATTTAATACTTAAAGATATATAGTTAATAATTTATAACTTACAGAATTAAAACTCGCAAGAAACGTATCTGTGATTAATCTATAGCTATGTTCAAAGTAAAGGCGATGAAACAAAACTGTCGTCATAAGCGATAAGACGTAAACCGCCTTCCATAGTTTAGTGCGTAACAAGAGAATGAAAAATTTTAATTCTGATTTTAGAACAAATGTGTGTTACGTTCCAGTTCCATATGCATGGCTGTCAAGAGTTCCATAGAATACTGGTTAGTTATCTAAACAAATATTTCACTTTTGTTTGAATTAAGCTGAGTATAAATAAATTACGGTTAGAGTAACAATAATGTTTAAAAAACGATGATTTGTTCATACTATTAATTATACTCATTATTTTCACGTCAATTTTAAAACATGACTCTGGCATACGTTTTACGCGTACAGGCCTACTGAATAACTTGTTTCAATTTCAACACATTGAAACACCTTAGAAAGTCAGTCGCAGTTAGTTTGTTATGAACATTACACGTTCCAACTTTGTCGTGCTTACTTGCTTAACTGCTACCTGTCATGCCCCGAACGAGTCCTTTCAGTGTTTCCATCTTTCCGACACTGAAAGGCCTCGTCCGGAGCGTGACAGGTAGAAGTTCAGCAGTACGCACGACAAAGTTGGAACTATGCTCTGTATGACGATGGTTGGCGTGTGGACCCTTGGCTTACCTGATGCCTCACCCCCATTGTAATACTTCCGCCGGGGCTCGACAGCAGGTAATTGCCGCGTGAGTCACCTCACTGTGCGTCCAGTATGAAACAATGTTTTTTTGCCTCGCCCAATACTGGTAAAATTTTGTTATATTTGAAATCAGCGAAATAATACGATGAAAATGACACCAAACACGACTAAAAATTATTAAATTTCAAGGTGTTTCAAGGTAAAAGCTCAACTTTAATACACATCTTCGGTACATAGTGCTTTATAACGCCCAATTTTTAATATTCCTTAGTCGTGTTTGGTGTCATTTTCATCGTATTATTTCGCTGATTTCAAATATAACAAAATTTTACCAGTATTGGGCGAGGCAAAAAAAATTTGTTTCATACTGGACGCACAGTGAGGTGACTCACGCGGCAATTAGCTGCTGTCGAGCCCGGGCGGAAGTATTGCAATGAGGGAGAGGCAGCAGGTAGGCTAAGGGTCCACACGCCAACCATCGTCATACAGAGCAGTGACTCGTAATTCAAATAACAAGATGAACATTATACGGACTACAAACGTTAAGTATATATTATATAATTTTTTTTCGGCTTTGAATTCCAGAACCATTATATAACCTCACATTTACTTGGATAAATACTGCGTGAAGTGTGTCTAAATAAAAACCGGATCAGTTCACATTATGTGTAGATACACACGAAGGTCATAAACAAACGATGATAATAAGCAGTAGCCTATATGGAATTTTTAATGACCACAGGTTGGTAACAACGCTGGTTAAACTCGAGTGTCAGAAAAATCGCCTTTCTCATTCGTCGTACCTCAGGAAAACGACAATTTGTTAATAATCAATTTAGCAAGAAGGGGACTAATTGCTCGGTAGATACTTACGGTTATCAAATCGAAGCTTCATCTTTAGCGACGTGACTACTGTAATATATGCCTACGCGTGTTTTCAAACCAGGAACGTGATATCTAGCGTAGTTTGCTATAAAGGAGAAATATTCAAGACAAAATGGACTATATTGTCCCTGTGGTGACAATACATAAGAATTTAGGCCTACTATAATCATTCGAAAACGCAACACTGTGAACAAACCTCTGATACACGACTTTCCCCGAATCTGTTAACGTTACCAACCACGTCCGGCCGCTTTTAACATTTTGTTTTGTACATGAACAATTTTGAAGTTCACGAGCTTCTTAAAATAACTGCTTGATTTGTTACAATAATTTTCTGATTTTAATCCTACGAAAAGAAACGGTTTTGGAAACACGATCAGCTGTCGCACTGGTATTGGAGCCGAGCCATTCAGCATAGCGTTCGCAATGGTACATTTTATTATGTACCGACTAATGACAAACCAATGACGCTAAAGACATTTTGGAACAGTAATTGCATACCATATATTAGAAATACATACACCGTTTAATAACTACTTAACGTCAAACACAATACAACAGCAAAGCCCAACAGAAAGTTGTTTGAAAGTGCGCCGTTGAACACATGCAACTGTTCACGGCGAAATTCAAGGATACGCCGCGTTCTAAGCAACGCTGTATTCACACAATACATAGGCGCGCGTACAAAATCGCATAGATTCTTGTAAGCTGAATTAAGTAAGTTTCGAGGCCCTTTTTTAGGAGCATGGTGTCATTTCAGCAAATCTTCATAGAATGGATAATACGCGCATTAAACAAAACCAACTCGTTTACTTTGTATGTTATCGTCTACATGTCATATGATAGAATAAACATTTATAAATTAATACAAATTTTAAATTTGCATGTTTGTTAGCCCTAACCTGTACGCAATTAGTGCGCCACTGTAGAACTAATCATTTCTCACCGTCTTGTACAAACTCTTTACAGCTATAATCATAATCAACAATTAGCTCTGACTTAATAAGTTCCAAGCTCCTTTGATTTTCTGGTCAATCCTTTTATTGCTTATCACTTTCTGCATTGTTGTTTTTATTTTAATTGTTACTACCCATTTACGAAAATGGATTCAATTTGATAATCATTTAAAAACACGAGGATATAACACGGGAGGAAGCAAAGCAAAAAACATTACAACCTGGAAACGGATCCTGCTATCGATTAGTATATGCTAAACGTTCTATCGGTTTCGATATTTATCGGCAAGTACCTGTAAGTCTAAACTTTCGATAATAACAGTACTTTATACCGAAACATGCGGTAATAGTACATTATATACATTCCGCAATCATTCTTTGATGAAATATGAGGGAGAAATTTGTAATCAATGAGCCCGGGGGTGAGAAACAAAATAGCTCTTTTCAACAGTAAAAAAGAAAAAAACCCTTATACTTTGTGTGTTCGCGTCCTTACAAATAAATAAGGTCTTGCACAGACATATTTGTGTTTAACGGGGACTACTCCCTTTTACACTTTGTACTGCAGAATATATTACTGAATCGTCTGTTTACAAAAAAAGTTTACTTATTACACGATTTTCAAAGTAGTAGCTAACAGAAAAGTATGCGTAGGTTAATAAGACTAATTATACAAATAGGTATAATACACAATTAAACAAAATATCGGTATGGAGAACCATACATGACTTCCATATTCTAAGATTTATATTTAAAATCATTTTCAGCCAAACAGCCAGGCTGTGCCTTACCTGCCTTTTTATTGCTGTATTAAATGAAAAATATTATATTACATTAAAATGAAAAAATTATAATTTTATTGCCTGGCAACAAAATTATTTTATTTTTAACAATTACCATTGTTTCAAAAAGTTTAAATAAATTTTCAAGTACTTTACTCTTGTTAAAACGTATAAGGTTGCAGGTAAACTACCCCTTCCCCTTAACCGATCTTCACCAAAATCGAAAGTCATTGAGACCTCTACAATTCAGGGACGTATGCAAAAAATTATTTGATTCTGTTTGAATTTGCGGCTGTTATCGTTTGCCATAGAAAATACGCTTGATAAAAAAACGTTGCAGGTAAACTACCTCTTCCCCTTAACCGATCTTCACCAAAAACAATAGGTCTTGAGTACTCTACAAATCAGGACTGTATGCAAAACATTATTTGATTCTGTTTGAATTTGCGGCTGTTATCGTTTGCCATAGAAAATACCCTTGTTAAAAAAACGTTGCAGGTAAACTACCCCTTTCCCTCAACCGATCTTCACCAAAAACAATAGGTCTTGAGAAATCTACAATTCAGGGCTGTATGCGAAACATTATTTGATTCTGTTTGAATTTGCGGCTGTTATCGTTTGCCAAAAAAAAAAAAATTTCCCTTGATAAAAAAAAGCGTTGCAGGTAAACTACCCCTTCCCCTCAACCGATCTTCACCAAAAACAATAGGTCGCGAGTACTCTACAAATCAGGGCTGTATGCAAAAAATTATTTGATTCTGTTTGAATTTGCGGCAGTTGTCGTTTGCCATAGAAAATACGCATGATAAAAAACGTTGCTGGTAAACTACCCCTTCCCCTCAACCGATCTTCACCAAAAACAATAGGTCTTGAGTACTCTACAAATCAGGGCTGTATGCAGAAAATTATTTGATTCTGTTTGAATTTGCGGCTGTTATCGTTTGCCATAGAAAATACCCTTGCTAAAAAAACGTTGTAGGTAAACTACCCCTTTCCCTTAACCGATCTTCACCAAAAACAAAAGGTATTGAGAACTCTACAATTTAGGGCTGTATGCAAATAATCTTTTCATTCTGTTTGAATTTGCGGCTGTTATCGTTTGCCATAGGAAATACCCTTGTTAAAACATAAAACGTTACAGGTAAACTACCCCTTTCCCTTAACCGATCTTCACCAAAAACAATAGGTCTTGAGAACTCTACAATTCAGGGCTGTATGCGAAACATTATTTGATTCTGTTTGAATTTGCGGCTGTTATCGTTTGCCAAACAAACAAAATTACCCTTGCTAAAAAAAAACCGTTGCAGGTAAACTACCCCTTTCCCTCAACCGATCTTCACCAAAAACAATAGGTCGCGAGAACTCTGCAAAACCGGGCTGTATGCAAAAAATTATTTGATTCTGTTTGAATTTGCGGCAGTTATCGTTTGCCATAGAAAAAAAATCTACAGACAGACAGACACACAGACAGACAGACACACAGACAGACAGACACACAGACACTTTTCGGAAAACGACTTTTTTTCATGTTTTGAGTGTAGTAGAATCAGAATCTGCAATAATCTCGAACACGATTTTTTTTGCCATCACCATACTTCCATTCCTTAAGGAATATGGAAGTAAAATAGTAACTTAGGGTAATATATATTAGTCAATAATATATAATATATTATTTATATAACAGTAATAAATAGTAATATATATGCGAATAGTAAAAAATATATGGATAAGATATGTAGATGATGGGCTATATGTATCAAATAACAAAAACACAAATGCAGAGAACATACTGAAACAAATCAATAACATAATCCCAAAATACAATTCACAGAAGAAAAAGAAAAACATAACAAAATCAACTATTTAGACATAACAATCACAAGATACAACAACCACATACAATATGCAATATATATAAAACCAACTTCCACTAACATCATTATACCTAACCATTCTGACCACCCACCACAACATAAAATGGCAGCATTTTATTCGCTATTTAACAGAATGTACAAAATTCCCCTAAACAAACAAGAAACTGACAAAGAAAGAAATATAATATACCAAATTGGTTATGAAAATGGATACAATAAAAATACTGTGATCAAAATAGAAAATAAAATAAAATATAAAATAAAAACTGAACAATTAAGAATTAATCAAACTGAACAACACATAAATAATAACAACAACAACAAATGGGCCACATTCACTTACATAAATAATAAAATGACAAAACTAACAAAACTATTTAAAAACACAGATATAAAAATAGCATACAAAACTAATAAAAATAAATTACAAAATCTAAATAGCTCACACAACAAAGATAATACAACAACTAACGGCATATACAAAATTGAATGCCAAGATTGCAATAAATGTTACATAGGACAAACAAAAAAACAGCTGAAAAAACGTTACTTTGAACACCTAAATGCATACAAAAAACCAGAAATATATAAATCCAATTTAGCCACACACGCAATAAACACAGGACATGAATTCCCAGACATAACCAATGTAACACTAATAAAACATATACCACACAAAGGCACCATAATGAACATTTGGGAAAATTTACAAATATACAAACATAAAACAGAAAACAAACTAATACCTGAACAAATACAAATCAATACAAAACATGACACAATATTCAAAGCACTCAACATTGAAAATACACAAAAAACTAACACATACACCACAATCACACACAATAAAACCAATTTAAAATTCCAGAAGCCAACAGGAAGCCACAATAATAATAGTCAACCAACAACACATATGTACTTCACCAGACAAAAAAACCGGAAGGCTGAGGATGGGTACAAGATAGTACCCGAAACATGTTCTAAAAAAGGAAAAAATAACATCTTGAGGTAAATTTAATTATAAATATTAAATAAAAAATATATATATGCGTAGGGTAAATGTTAAATAAAGGTTGTTTTGGCTAGTTATTCTGACATTTGGCCTCATTTGGAGAAAAAACTGCCCTTTGCAAAACAAGGATGCGATAGGTTATGGATACAAACTTATCGAAGGAAACTTGTGCCCCACCCCCCATTTTATTAAATAATTACCATATTTGTTTACCATTCTATTTAGCATGAATACAGGTTTGTTTAAAAATGTTTAAACATCAGCTAAATCGATCAAATTTTTTAGAAATGGTAAATGTATAAAATCTTCCGTAACAGGAGCGAGCAATTCTGGGTGAAGGTACAACTTTAAACAGCGAACGCACACACATATACATCGAGTATTTAGTTACGTTTTACGGCTGAACGAGGGAAGCGAGGAATTGGCTGCAATGCGGTCAGTATGCAGTTGTGGAGAAGGAAGTGCAACACCGCAGTTTAGCCACAAATAAACGTCTATTATTAACTTCACTCAATACGCTGCATTCAGTCTTCTTATCATTTTATATCTAGCTGTGAGCTCTTACATAATTACTGCACCACATAAATGGGCAGATTGCTAGCACAGAAAGATAACACGCCCTCTACATTACTTGTCTGCTCTTTGTAACAGAGGCAACTAACATTTTTATCAGTTGCACAAATATTTATATATATATTAAAACAAACACCTCTGGAAAATATCAATATTTCGAGGATACAGAAACAGGAGAGAAGATACAGGCACAAAATGTTGTTGGCCCACCGTAATCAAGTAAACAATAACCTGTGATATTCACGCCCCAATGTTCCTGGCTTAAAAAGAAATCCTGAGTAAATATTAGGCTAAATGGTAAAATATACTGTAAATCTGAATAGCCACAACCACTTATATTTAACTACGTCAAACGATAGTTTGGGAAAACTGACCACAAATGGAGGAAAACAAGCAAGTCCGACATTAGAACGATTCTGCGTTTTCCAGCAACAAGGAAAGTGAACACTGTGTTGTACGGAGGAAATGATAGTAATAATATGGAATTTAAACTTATAAAAATAGATCTAAATTCAACCATTTCGAATTCACAGAAATATGTGTCTTTGTTGGAGTATTAAGTTGGTGTTCACAGCTTTGCCACTGCTTTCATTCAACAGAATGCACTTTTTATTCAAACCATTGTGTTTCAAGAATAAAAGACTGTTTTCTGAACGAAGGATGTAGAAAATAAATCTGAAATAAAACGAAAAGCGGATACTGTCAACACAGAGGGGTGGTTTTAGGGATACTATTGTGTTCATACAACTTTTTGTTTCACGACTGTCCACAACTGTGACAAAAAAGGAAACAACTTATGCAATCTCACTATAGTTCAGCGTAAGTACAGGGCAAGTACATGAAACTTAGTGCTGATTTCTACAACAATCACTGTCACTTCCCGCTCCGCTAACATCGAACGATCCGTGTAGTTTAAAACTTGAAGCTTGCGGCATACGTATGAAAACGATATGACTTACATTCCTGGAAACGAAATAAAACAAGACAGACTCTCATCTCATCCAACTGTTTGATTCAGAAATAATATGTAAAATAAGAACCAACCACTGCCGAGAAAATAAAAAATAGCTGTCCTCTAGTATGCTCATTCTGCAATAAACATAAGTACATCATAGCTATAAAAAAAGCTATGATTGAAGGATGACTCGGACTTCAGAAGTTTCTGAGCTAAAGTGTATTTACGTATGGATAATCTGGATAATGAACGAAATGCCGACTTTGATGTTTACTCTGGGAATGGCTCCCATATGTGGGTAGTTCTGGGCAAACGAAATGCGCAAAACTAGTGACACTTACGGGGCAAGTAAGGCCGAAATTGGGAACAATATGAGAGATGTCTTTGTACAGTCCTGCAAAAACATGAGCTGATTTGAGTTGATACGATGCACAATCATGAACTGGTTAATGAATGCAATAAAAAAAATGTTGGATTATCATGGTAGACTTGATACTCAATTTTGTATAAATGGTACTCTAAATCCCCAGTTAACCGCACGGGTTCAGGACTAGAGAGAACTATCCAAAATCACAATTACGCAAATGTTTACTATCTAAACTGTTACCACGTCCTAGATAATACCTTAATCCTTTTTATATGATGGAGGTGGAAATAAGATAAAATTTCATGAAAATTACAACTAAATGCACGATGACTACTGGTAAACACCATTAAATAAACAAGAACACCAAAGACTTAGAGAAATGGTGTATTTTTACAAGGAACATATTTTTACGTAAAAAAGTACAAATATTCCTAAGACAATTAAAAAAAGTAACAACAAAATTAAGTGTATATGAAGGTCGTATCTGTTCTGGTCGTGTTAGTGGATACAGTGCTTTTCACGGGGGTTCCCAAGCAAAAGTTTTACTTCAGTATTTGCTAGTACACGTGAAATTATATGATACAGTATGACATTACGAGACTGTACCGTTCTAACTGAAGGAAAGGTCTCTCCTGTTACTCTGTGGTGTTACATTAATTTTATTTTAACGTAGGGCAAAATTACGATCCACCATGGCACAAAATCATCTAAAAAATAATTATTTAATTTATTATTTTTTTTTACTGAAATCAAATATAATACTGGACTAGTAATTAATTAAACGACAATTTTAACAGTAAAATAAAAAATGCAGTACAACAAAATCCGAAACACCTACAAACACAACCGTATACGGTTACAACGAATAATATTTGTTTAAAAAAACTGAAAATCGCATATTGTTACAGAGTTGTGAGTAAAGTTCTCGGTATCGACTGAGGTCCTAATCACTATAGGAATCTTGCTAATGACGCATTATAACATAAATGACGATACGTGATATTTACATGACGATTAGTCATGAAATAATTTGGTAAAATATGGGAAGGGGGGAAAATAAAATTCATTGGGAGTCCTGCCGAGCAATCTTACAAAACAAAATTTCGTCAGCGTAACTTTACAAGTAATTTTCTAATTATAACAAACTTGTAGTTACATAAAACATTAAACGTCAGCCATAATATAAAAAACACTGACGTACTCGGAACAAATCCGAACGCCTCCTTTGCCGACTGTATGCCATCAGGAACTGGCAATGACACTTCAACAAAAATAACAAATATTGTTGACATTAAAAAAGAATACGTGAGACAGAAAGGTCGACTACAAGACACTAGGACCAGCGTTACTATGTAAAATTCGCATTCATAATCTCAAACTACAAACCACCATGTCGTATAAAACAGCTCCATTATGGCGATATTTTTACTACTATTTCGTTGCATTTGCCACGTTTTTATTTCTTTGTCCACCGAGTTTTTATACGCCTATATAGGCACAAAGGGTCGACTAACCGTATTGAACAAACTGCTTGTCAAGAACACGATATATTTTATTTAACATGAAACTTTCTGCCCATTCTCGGGCCGATGACGACGCCTCATCGCAAAATGCAAACCATTCGGTGATAAGAAAAGTAAAGATAATTTCAACTCTAAATCGATAGTGAAAACCAAGACACGTAAACGAATAAGACTGCTCTTTGCGTTTATGGACACGTTAAGCATTTAGTAATTCTACTCTTGTTCATCCCTTAAAGCTTCAACATGATCTACGCTATAATATAAGCTCTAAACAGCTGAGGCCCACGGATAGACAGGCAGGCATATCGCGGAGCGTGATGTACTCGCGGGGCGCTGTCCTGATCTTAGCTTAAGGTGCTGCGCGGGCGTGCAATGCATTTAATCAAGGACTTTGGACTTTATAAGTGGAGGTTAGAGCCATGATGCGATAGGGAACCGCTTCGTCGGGTGGGGTGAGTTGGCGGTATCGACAAGAGACCCGGGTCCGACGACATAGTAACAACTTTCTTGGCAGTTGGGGATATAAGGCACCACTGCGAGCTCACACCTCCACAGGAACTATCCCCCGCAGTTTAGCCACGGAAGCGTGGAGCCGTAGTGGCGTGGGCGACAGGCTGTGCTGCCAAACACAAAGACAATGACATGGCAGCCCGGTTGCGGACGACACTGCAGCGTAACCAAGGTGGCTTTTCCGAAGTCGTGTTAATTACACCACTGAAACCCCTACGACTGAGGCGAGGATATCGCTTACAAAGCTTGCAGAACACTGAAGCGACGATAGTACGGAAACTGCGAGGAATAACAGTGGTTTTGTAAGCTTGTTTTTTCTAATAAGCAGACAAGTAATTGTACGCACTTCGATGACAATATTGTGATATTTTAATCTTATAACACATAAATATATATGATTCATTATTACGAGGTTATTTGATTATTATCTTTTGGGCAAGTCCAAAGAGTAGAACCAAGTATTTGCGGACACAGGCTAATTGTTTACAGTACTCAGTTGCGCAAGAACCGTTACACAAACAACTTCCGATTAGAGAGGACAACAGAAAACAACCCGCTGAAAATCAAAACATGCATTACACAAATTATTTTAATACATTAAGGAGATTCGTGTGTAAAGGCTAACTACGCGCTGCCCACGTGCAAAACGAATGTCACTGTACATTTTATTTAAACTGGAATAGAATTAAGAGACGAACCGATAATAAATCTCAATTCCCCTTGACAGTTTTAAAACAGATTTAATTCTTGTTCACCTTTTGAAGTCAATGCCCATTTTACATTTAAAGTTATTGTTCCTGTTAGCATAGGTCAAGCGTGCTTTGCAGGGTTAAAGACCCGTCTGTTCTTTCCGCTACTAACACTTTCCAGCCCTATGGGAAATCCGTTTGTTCGCAAAAAATAATCAATTAGTCCACGATCGTATAATTCAGCAACTGTCGATATTACAATGAAAAGCAAGTAAAATTTACTACAGTACAATAAAATGATCGTAAAGCTCACGGTGAATCGTGCAGTCCTCCGGGTAGCTGGTTCTCTTCTGTATCTTATTCGATACTACCAAAATAAAAAATGACCGCGTGTTATTTTATTTACTTTTAAATAAATAAATAAATGCCCCAGTTAATAATTTTATTTTATAAAAAAAATGAAAATAACAAAAACGCCTCCGTACAATCATGATAATACACAAAAATATCATTTACCATGACTGACACATTTTCTTTACGTCCTTTTCACGTTTTCGTTATTTTAATAACCGTTAGAGTAAACATTGGATACTCTATAACGCGTCGTCGTCATGTTGAACAGTTTACTCTCCTTGCATTTCCGTTTCGTTCGTGGTCATCCCTTTATAAACTTATGTATTTCTACTAGCCTTCTACAGAAATCTGTAATAGTATCTCTTTACAGAGCTAGGTTACTGTGGATCAACAGACCTTCAGCGAACTGTCTCTTATTTTGTAAAAGGATTTGTCTATTTCATCTAAATGTTTACATTACTTTTTAGTGATTTTTTCCAAACCACACACCGGTCACAAATACAATAACAATTTTCTTAGAAGTCTAATCAATAACGTCGTTTATTACAATTACTATTATAATTAAATGATGAGTAGCACTCGGAAGACATCGGAGAATGCTATAAACCAATTAATGCGTGTGTGCGTGCGTTACGTATTCAATAGTAATAATAATATTTATAATTATCACTAATTTTTTTCATTGTAATTGCATATGGTATCAGTTTATTAAAGCTTTCACTCTTGTTCATGGACATGCCACCGATATCACTACGTAGGCCTATCATACGTAATCTGGTTTCAAATTACAGTATGGACAAAAATACCTTTTGAACATCTTTCGTTACACACAAAATGTTATTTACATAAATTTAAAACTAAAATTAGAGTTATAATTACACAATTAGTACATAATTACGATAGTATTTCAGCTGATATATGCAGGAAATAAATTAGCAAGCAGTAATTTGTAGCAAGCCACTGAATTCGTTAAACGGTCACAGAATTATTCCTACCAATGGTCTGTCCAATTAATGATTCAATTAAGTTTCATGAATTTATTAATCAGTTAATCTTCAAGTTGTTAAAACATACAAGTGTGTTAACAGTGTGTGTTGACCTTGGCAAACGACTTGTCGGCCATTAGATCGAATAAGTCCTCCGTAAGTATTTGAGGAGGATAAGTCTGGAGTTCTGGAACTTTATGTTGACTATCCGGAATGTATTTAACCGCATAATAACTGTTTTTACAATATTCCAGAAATAGTGATTTACAAACTTACAATATCTTGCAGAGTACACGATATCTTCCAACATGGACAGGATAGTACAACACAGATTATACTGTTAGTAAGCACAGATTTAATAGGAAGGTGTACGACTTGGGAAGTGTTCGAAAAATACGTTTCAAACTTGGCGGCTGACAAACAGATGCGCAAATCAAAAACAAATAGATCCTAAACTCCATACTTTTCTCTAATACTGCGCATCCGAATTGCCACGTCTGACCAAAATTCCCGAACGTCTTCAACAACGTTCATGGCTGTTTAAACCACTATAATGCATTCTCATCAATACTACGACTTCTTCAAACTACGTCTCCCAATAAATTAATTTCCAAAAATTAATATAACGCATTTATATACATTTTCTGCTATCTTATCTTCCATCTGTAGACACTTGGGTTTTAAAACCCTAAGAAAATAAAATTACATGAATACTGTACAACTTAAAGTAAAAGTATTAAACATGCGTTATTACTGTACGTAAATTTGGTTTTACATTTATATACAAATAAATGACAAATAAACACGTCTCCGGTTTGCTACACGGATTGTGTATTTTACAAACACATGAAACTCATGTCAGCAACTGCTGACACTAACATACGATACTTCAACGGTACAAAACAGAGAGCTACAAACGTTTGAGTCGCGAGAGTAGACAACCACAATAATTTGTCGATTTCAACATAGGTTTAAGCTATCGCTGCTTTTTTGCGCGTTTGAAATGTCGCATACATATTTTTTAAAGAATTATTTAATCAATCCATAACGGTTAGAACAAAAAAGTATCTGCTTTTTTGTCTTTCTTAATCGAATTAGAAGTTCTGTCAAATGAAAATGTCCCATCCGATCATTACAAAATTTTGAACGGTGATTGTCCTGTGTTTCCTGAGCGTGTAGTAAAGTTAAGGGTTTTCTTAATTAAGAAAGCTATTATTATTTTTGTAAAATAATAAATACATTATTTTTTGTAAAATACAAAAGGTATTTTAGTTAAAGTCAAACACGATGTAGTTCTGTCTTTATCTCAGTTTAAAACAGAGTACATGGATGGAGGATTTTTATATTGATTTGTATTTGAAAGCGAAACACTTCGGGCTGAGGTGTGACAACTGTTTTCGGTTACCCGGCCACCACGGACAGGACTAGCTGGAGTAGGCCTACTTATTTCTACCGTCCCGTAACATATAGACACACAAACTCAGTGCTCACCTCCTTCGTTACTGCTACTGACAACGATATCCTTGTTCGGCCTTAGCTGTGCCGTAACCATACTCGACGCGATGAGAAGAACAAAAACGAGACTCCACGACGAATCGATACGTAAATGGCAATGTCTGCGATAGTTAGCAGTCCGTATCCTCCTCCTCCACGACACGTCGTCACCACTACCGTAACATTTGCACACTCCACAACCGTTCCCTTGCGCACTCCATCGTGTCCTCTCACTGTCTGACCCCTCACTCATAACATCACCTTCCTCATCGTCTGACCCTGCCCCTGCAACAAAACAAGTTCACCAATTAATACATTAGTTTCAGTTTTTATGTTTCACAAGTTACCATATTATCCTAACGAGGTTTAAACAAACTAAAAGCCTAACAAAGCAGAAAAACAAAAACAGGAACCTTACACTACATGGAATTAAAAGCACTACATTGGTATTCCGTTACATTGGCTACTAAGCATTCGACATCGCAGTCCGGGAATTTTATAACGTAACTTTCATCATAAATGAATTTTGTATGATCGCAACGACTTGCAAATTAAAATCATTCTGTCTCGCAAACATAACATCATACAGTTATGATGTAGTGTTATTTATAGAATATCCGATGTAAGCAGTAAATTTGTGGTCAAGCTAATACAATCTACTCAATTAACAACAAGTAATTCTAACGGCGTATATATTTGTCAGTTGCTACAAACAAGTCTTAAGATAAATCAACACACTAAACTCAGAAAACTTACGAAATAAAATGAAAAACAGGTACTACCCATTCAACAGGATGAAAGAAAAAACAGAAGGTTTCACTATCATACTAAATCAAGCAACAATGACCACAACGAAAGAAACAGCTGAAATACCTACAGAAAGTCATAAAAATACAGTCACGGTCAAAAGTAGAAGTGCAGGAAGAAAGAACGAAAAAAATGTGTATATAAGAAGCAAAACTATTTATACAGAACTTTGCAAAACAGTAACAAAAATTAGAAAACATATTCAATGTACATGGCGAACAAATGATGTCTACCATTAAGAGGAAAAATGAACATATAGGCCTAATAAAAGATGAAATTATAACAGTAAAATGTGTGGAAGAGTTGTATAAAAATTATTTAAAAATTAAGAAAAAGCAATGGAAAATTCAGTCACATATGAAATGTTCATTGAAGTAATGATTGCCTAAACAGACTATAGGAAAAAGTTGAAAAAATATTAAGAAACTAAAAAGAGAACTCCGCAGGTAATGATGCAATAACGGCGAACTTCCAAAAAAGATACACGCAGAATGGGAAGCGGTTTAGTGTAGCAGATTCTTTATGGATAAAAATTTGACAGCTGAAGTAAAACAGTACATTTTATAAAATAAAACAGTATAAAAGAGAGCAATGGTATTAGTTTACAAAGTAGAACAGATGAGATCAAATGTAAGAAAAAAGTAGACTAGTAGATGGAATATACAATTTTGTAAGAAGATTATTACAATGAATGTTAAAAAATAATAAGCGATCATGCTAACGAACTGGAGGGTTCGGGAGGAGAGATAACCTAGTAAAGGACAGCAGAGACACACCTCTGAAGACATTTCATTGGCACAAGTGCTATGATGATTATGATACTAATAAGTATACAGACCTGTTTAACGCGATTATTCTCACATCTGTAATAGTATACACACAAGAGTACTTTAGTGGACGCGAACCGCGCGCGCGCGTGTGTGTTAGGGGGAGGCAGCTTGTCTACATGATATGCAACATGTGAGCTTGCAATATGTGACCTACATATCCCATTTAAACAATAACTATGGAAAATATACTCTGTACTCAATATTATTCAATTTAAGTTTTGCAGATTTATGTTAACATACACAAGGCGGGGTTACTAAAACATGATTCTGCAAAAAAACCTGAAAATATAGAATACGTTCACCCATGTCTGAATCTAGAAATTTTGGGCCCCTCTGCAAAATCCGATAATGTCCCTTCAAAATCTGTGTGTAATTTATTTATTTTAATCATTATATATTAAACACTGTACATTCAAATATACAGCCTACTTGCGGTATTTATGAATTGAGCTGAGAGCAAAAAACAGAAAACATAATCATGTCCACCTGGGCACCCTAAGATCCAGGCCATTCGCAAAGTGGATTTTTGCGGCCCACATAACCGGCCCTGTGCTTCGCATAAATCGGTATCATCAGCATGCCTAATCTGTCAGAAGACCTCACCACGCCGATATGCAGTTTGGTTTTGTTACACGAGAATCCACACACACAAGGAGGTATCCAGCACCTTTCGTATTTCTCGCCGTATTTACATTCAGATTCATTAAAACACATTGGTATTGCAGCGCCTTGAGCTTAGTTAATAATGCCCGTTTTGTTAGTTTGAAAAACTCTATAACCATTGTGGCATTAAAGACACTGTGGTTATCATCGTCAAACAACAGTGTCAGTTATCAGATAATTGTTACAAAAGAAGCGAATGAAGAATGAGAATAACACTGAAAATAAATTATGCTGTGTTTTTATGTTCTTACATAAATGGAAAGCCTACAAAAGATAGCGTGACTTTATATGCATTAATCTGTCATCATGATGTGTGATCCAGTGAACCGGTCACCCGATTTCCGAATGTTGAAAGAGAAAGTTCCTTGAAGATCAGATAAAGCCTTTCGCAACTGAGGTTAATACCTCTTTTGTTTCTTTTCTTAGGGCGCACGGTGTTGTCTTGTCATATGTGTATGAGTATGTTTATGTTTATTTGGTGTAAAATACACTGATCCGATTCAACGCAAAGTTATGAAATATCACGTATTTGGCTTCTTACATCATCAAACTCCATTTCAGCACATATTACAATTATTATTTTACTTCGTTGAGAAAAAAATTGCATGTACAAGTTTTCATTGCAGACTTGCCAAATTTTACCATTACCAGTTCAAATTATTGTTTACAATATCCGTTAAGACATGACACATTACCATACATTCAGCCTTATTATAGTGCTCGGTACAATACTGATTGGCTACAGTTAATTTTAGCAAATACTATTACCCTGGAGGGGGGTCTTTTCAAGAAAGTGTCTACAAACAACTCTCGCAGCGTCACGAGCACGCCAAGCTCCCCCCCCCCCAAACACGGCCGCCAGTCGCTACTACTACAGTAGCGGTGTGAAGAAGGGGTGATTACCATACCACTACTACTACAACACATTTATCGTTTCTGTTTGGAGCTACGATTCTACCTTTACGCTGTGCAGTTATTGTTTTATTTTTCAAAGTTACTCTTTCGTTAGTTATTTACATTCGTTTCTTCTTACATACGCTCATTCTTTTATACGTTTATTTTGTGTGTTTTTTTAAATTCTTTACATTCCTTTCGTGTTTATTATTTACGTTATTACTATATACTTTTATTCTTTATATTGCTTTATTCAAAATGAATCTGATAGAGTTGCTAACTGTCGCCTGAAATGAGGTAAATGCCGTTCGTTTGTTTTTTTTTTAAAAAGGATTAATTCACAATCCTAGATTATGTAATTAATGTAATATAAATAATCGTGAAAATAAACTAAAAAACCCTTCTAATAAAAATTAAAAAAAAAGAAACAAAATAAAAAGAATTGAAGGCGTGCGTGCGTTTAATAAAATATAAATAAAAATAAAAAGCAAAAAGCTGAAACAAAATAAAAAGAATAGAATTGAAGCGTGTGTGCGTGCGGAATTAAAGGCACGGCGCGCGGGCGTGCGTCATATGAATGTGTATAATGTATGCTATCACTCCTCCTTCACACCGCTACTGTAGGAGAAGGGACTGGCGGGAACGTTGGTGGGGGAGCTTGGCGGGCTTGTGACGCTGCGAGAGTTGTTTGTAGACATTTTCTTGAAAAGACCCCAATGAGGTCGTACACACCTCGAAAAAACTGACTAGTTTTGTGCAAAGTGTAACACGTCAGTAGTGCTGCTGTATGTGACGTGGGTAATGTTATACCGGATGCGACGAACAAGGGTAGAACAGAACACGTTTTTGTGCATCATAAACATAGTACAGTAGTAGGTGTAAGCTTTTCTATCCGTAACGCTAATCACGTATTCTGTGTGTGTGTGTGTGTGTGTGTGTGTGTGTGCGTGCGTGCGTGCGCGCGCGCGCGTGTGTGACGTTGAAGTAGAGGAGCGCAGAACTTAACGCACATAATGATGATTGTAAGCACATAAAGCGCAGTGTCTGCCTTTGTTAACGGTACCAACATTTACAATTAAACTACCACCACTCTAATTCATCTCTCCCTATAAGCGAATAAATCCGCGTTCATCCTGTTTCTCTGGAGAGTAACACTGTAAATTATTTATTACTCAATATAACAATACAATTATTCATTTTATTCGTTTTTTTTTCAGTAGTGCACACGTATGCACTACTGATGGTGGCGGACGTACAGGTGAATCACAGATTAGTTCTTTATCACTGGACAATACAAGTTATTCAGAAATTTAGTGGTTGTTTGGTCACTCGTACAGTACATAATATAGGCGAAGACATACAAAAACAAACATTTTCAACTGCTATTAAGAGATAGAGATTTTACGGCGTAACAAAGTAAGACACAAAAACGCCAAGTCTCTCACAGCTGGACTTGGAAAGAAATTTCAGTTCAATTTAATTCTTGCCGCTTTTAACTCATTTCAGCTTTTGCAATACAAAAGCATGACACTGTTTTTATATCGATCAGATAAGACAGTATGTTGTGTCAAGAAAGTCGGTAGCGATGGTAAGCATCTTAACTGTGCCACGTGATCATTACGTCAGCACTCTGTCTGCATAGTAGGCTGCTGCTTAAATCTATAAAAAGGCGGCAGAAAAATACTTCCTTTTATGTTTCCCGGAAGTCGGTCGCATAGGCCTGGCGTGAACAATTTCTGTTTTCGTCTGTTAATAAATAAAGGGTATGGAAACAGTTACGTAAAATGCAGTGTCACTTTAATAGTTATTTCTTAATCGCTGTGATGTCATTTAATAATGCACATAATTAAATGTACCAATTTTCTTAAATTTAATATCACCAAATTTCTTAAGTAATAAGTAATTAATAATGTCCTGAGTCAACAGCATAATTTTTTACGAAGTTTATTAAAACAGTACAGCATTTAATATTCACCTAGGATAGAACAGCAAAAGTCGATAGACTACAAATTTTTCGGCAACAAATCTTAGCACCCCTAAACGATTATGAATCAGTTACGTGTTACAGTTTTAAAGAATAAACATTATTTTACAATTTCACACAAGATCTATAATTTTTTTTTTTTGCTTGCGTTCCTTCGGATATTAGTAATAGGCATCAGTTTAAATGTTCACGTTTGTAATTTCAATGTTTTTTTTTTAATGAGATACGGTGCGCGCGCGTTCTACAGTGTTCACCTCACAATGGCTTTATATTTTGGGGAATTGTACCTATGTTATTAAGTTTAACACTGTCACTGTACAATTATTTGAAGTTTTGAAGTCGGCAATAAAGTTTCATAAAACTAAATATCTTTCGAAATGAAAAATTTGGTAAGGAATGTTTTCCGAATACCAAGTGATACAAGTATCGTAGTATACT
Organism: Magicicada septendecula; assembly: GCA_034769895.1. Taxonomy (NCBI): domain Eukaryota; kingdom Metazoa; phylum Arthropoda; class Insecta; order Hemiptera; family Cicadidae; genus Magicicada; species Magicicada septendecula. The sequence goes on along the minus strand of CM068367.1, from coordinate 1,028,866,443 downwards.
TTTATAATTACCATTAACAACCCGGTTAATACTTGTTAATTACAATTTTTTAATTCATTTTCCAAGCTTTTAATATTATTTATTGACTACTGTTAAAAACACTCTGCGACTACTCAAAAAAATGAAGAAACTTACAAATATGTTTTTTTAAGGAGTCTTTTTTTGCTGAAAATAAAGTTACAACCAATTATAATGCCGTTGTTACTATAAATGAAACTTGAGTTTCTATGAAACCTGTCAACGACACATCTGACCGTACGTGTAATTGTACTTTGCAATTCCGCATTCTTGTAGCGTTCGGGAATTCTGGACGTTCATAACTCACGCTTTAGTACTCTCCGTACGGTTTATTCTCTAGAATAGCAATCTGAAACTTACGAGAAACAGTTAAAAGCAGACAAAGAATGAAAACGGAGCAACTATTTATGATCGCAACACAATACATGCTAATTTTATCCTAATTAATTAATTAATATTAAAGTTTCTAGTATTCAACAAATGTACTGTAGGCTTCAAACGAAGAGAACACCAGCTTATTGACGTTCTGTTCACGCTACTGTAGCTGAATACCTGGCAACGTAAAGAGTTGTTTGTGTCAACATGTTTAATGACTTACGCTGGCACCAAATTTAAAGGTGTCTATCACAAGAACTGTTCATCCGACGTTTGCCAGGAAATAGCCCTCTAATATTGATAAAAATAACCTTTTCGATCTTTAAAACTGTTGTATTTTTATAACATACCTCATTACATTTAATAAGTTACCATCAAAGTTAATATATTCTTATTTTCGCAAAAAATTATGATTATTAGAACCATCCTGGTGGCCAATAGTTTCGGACTTCCTGGAAACACTGTACCACACTCACTAGCCGTGAGTTTAAAATGTGTTCGACTATTAAAATAGGATACGGCTTTTCGCAAATATTTAATAACAAACCAGTATCTTCAACGTTGAGAATATTTCTATCGCATCCCTGGAGAAGCCTAACTAAAATATTCTCCTTTCAAGACCTGAGGTCAACTTCTACATCTGTTACTTTCAACCCAAGTTATCTTACGTCCGTGACTATTTTTAAATACGTCTAGCCAAACTGTGTTGACATCAACTCTCCAAACCTCAAATAACGTTTTCCCATATTCTAATGATTTTCTGATATCACTGTACACGAAACCGGGAAATCTGTCACCAACTATACGCCTACGTCTACGTTACTAGATAAGAACTCTTTTACACGTTTTGTACTTGCACATCAATTTAATATCTTCTCAGATTGAGTTTTACGGCTAAATTTTTAGAATTGTTCATATTTCACTTTCTGATTTCCCTCCACACGAGAAGAGTTACAGTTTAATCAATCTAATAATTTTCTTTTCTAGTTTTCCATGCAAAACTCATATGCTTTTTGATTATTAATTGAAAAATACAGTAATTCTACCATACGAACTTGTCCGTTAATAAGAAGTGGAATGAATAAAACTAACGACCACACGTGCTGTAATACGCCTAGAGTTAAAATTTATAGGAAAATTTAAAGTGTAAAATATTTTTCCAAAACTCGCGAATACAAGCAAACAATGTATGAACACCTTCCTGTAACTGAAATGTCCAAGTTTGTGTATTGCCAGACACATATCCCACCAGGGGCGGGGACGAACGGGACCGGACCCACCCCCAGACGGTAAAAAAAGTTGACGAATCCTGTTAATCTGTCAATTTTTAGATTATTTTATTATTATTTTTCAGGCGTGTACGCCAATATAATAATAACTCTTTTTTAAATACACAAACAACTTTATTACACAGGATTTGCGTAAACGTTTGACATATGAAGTGCAAGAAAATAAATTCAGTCAATAAGTATCTTCTAAAGAATGTTTCAATAACGCGTATGTTTATTGTGTTATTGCCGTTTATTAATATTATCACACGTTTTTCAACCACTTTAAAGATAGTAATGATGCTCTGTCTTTACTTGTTTCTTTCTTTTGTATCAAGCCGACTCGACCGGACCCACGGCCAAATTCTAGATACGCCACTGTATCCCACTCTAGCGCCAAATAAGGTTCACTTACTTTAAAAGCAACGCTGTGCTACAGGACTGAGCACATGACTGATTAATATCTGTATGGTTTAAGGCACAGCCGGCGACGATTGTTAATTCACTTAATTTTTTTATTACAGCAGCCAATGGGGGATACTTTGTAGTCGATTGCTAGTTCCTGAGAAAACAGGCTATTTATCCTGTGAAGAGTTCTAACTCTTAATATTATTTAATACTCTACTGAAGATTAACAAAGGTCTATCGCTTTAGAGCTTAGTGCACAAAAATTAATTTATTATCATAAATTCGATAATGAGAAGTAGATTAATATGTAAAATAAACTTCTTGTTTTATAATTTCATGGGATCGTAGAAAAATCGTAAAACGATGAAATTCGGTCGTTCTCTTACGGAAAATTGAAGCACATCACGATTTAAGAACACACATCTGTCAATGTACGAGACTCTACATAATACCATTATCAAAACTGTACAAATTTTACAATTAATATTTTTAACACATAAAACACCTGACAAGAAGCAGCCTGAAACAACGTTGTGCTGAGTGTGATTCAAGGAGATTCTTTATTTTAGAACACGTGACTTTAACATCTACATATGAGTAAACGACGTATAAAATTCCATACACAATCTATGCTCGTTTTTTGTACATGTCAATAAATTGTATTAATTTTACAGCAGCAAATAACTATAACTACAAAGCTGCTGTGGGCCTACAAAGCTGTAGGTGTAAAAAAAAAAAAAAAAAATTAAAAAAAACTTATGTAGGCCTACCCATTATACAATTTCTGAAAAAATAAACTGCTAATAATTTAGTAAATTCCAAAAGTATTTTCAGAAGTAGTAGTAATTACAGTGGAATTTCTTTACGCGCGCGCTCTATACCATAACTCTCCCTGCCACTACACTCTATATTCGGCCCGCCACCACAAATCGCGAAACTGAGAAAATGAATACGATCTTGTCAGCTTTCTTATATCGTTTAAAAACAAGTGGCTCTTATCAAGTATCGCGCAAAAAGGTTCCCGCGACAGTAGAAACACTAGGACGACACTAGAAATACACTGACAGGATCGGAGCGACAAGCCTATTTTGATACTGATGTCACATCATCAGACTGTGATTATTATCAAGCGTTCAGAATGCTGTCCCACCCACACACGCCCGCGACACTTGGTGCAAGATTTTTCTTACTTTTTGTGTTGGTTATTTACACTTATCTAAGGGAGGCAGGTAACGAACATTTCTGTATATTTCTCTAACCGGCCTACTGATGTGGTTCGAGATAACTCCACCAAAATTAATTAATTCATTCATTCATCACTGCGGTTATAATTAACAATGATAAATCATTCACTTCTAAAATCTACCTGGACACAGCCAGCAGCCGCAATTTCCGTTTTGACATAGGATGCTGATAACCGATATGAAATTTCATACTTTTTGATACGTAGTGTATTGTACTTTGTTACCTTTGTAAAGTACTAACGATCATATGCGATCACATTATTTCAAAATTTCTGCATTCTAAGCTTAATCAATTACCAATTGTTTCTGTTATCTGTGTAACTGAAGTGAACCAGTAAACCGTGATTTTCATGCCTTTACGTCTTAGCGTATACTTTTAGAGAAAAAGGTACTACTTCACACGGGAGCGAAACTTCATATACAAAATACGTGGCAAGCAACTACAAACACTATAATTATGTCTACCTCACTGATTGAAAAGAAATTTTTACGAAATCGTCTGAGTGATACTGGGTACATAAAACACAGTAAATATTTAAAATATCATTAAGTTTTGGATTACATCGAGATATAAATATTACACTATTATCACACTGTAAGAATTTCACACACGCGCGCGCGCGTAATTTGAAATTTTAATCGGTAGGTCTACCATTTTCTTTTTTCGTTTTAATAAAACACAAAGATTACGTGGCAAGTTCTGTAAGGCTTTCTGCTCGACCTGATTCTCTTAAAACATGAGAAAGTCTGAGACGTGAACTCACATGGTACAGTAAAACACTCCCCTCCTCGTCTCTTTTGGCTACATAAATTTTTGCGGTGCAAGTTGACGCTAGCCTCGTCTCACATTCACAAACTGTGATGAATATTTAATTTAATATAATAGAACGTGAAAAACTTTAATTTATAACTTACATTTTACATAAAAAATGTAATGAATTCGATAAACGCAATGTTATACTGTCCTTAAAACTTGAGCTAGTGTACACATCCCTGTTTATGGGTGTCATGAAAGTACTGTGCGCGTGAGGACGTCACAAAACCAAAGGGAGCTGACAAGACAAAATGTTTGTCTCAGTGACGTGTTGTTTGTTGCTTCCTCACACGCACACGCACTCTCTCTCTCTCTCTCTCTCTCCTTAGTTATTTCTGTACTAAGCATATACTGTGACTAGTTGTACGATAGTCGGCGTTCTATGCACATCTATAGCGAATGTTCTAGTGCATTTCCCGTTTTCTTCTGTTTTTACTTTTGTGCATAAGCGCTTGTGTAAATATGCGAACATTTATTTTTCAAGTAGTTTATTCGAAATTATTAACAATGACCAGTAAAGTGATGATGACAAATCGTGTATTATTTATGTAAAACGTTTCAGTTACCATCATGAATTCAAGGGATTTTACAGCCTCCTCTGTACTTGACAATTTGTCCGACAGTAAACGTTTCAGTTACCATCAAGAATTCAAGGGTATTTTACAGCTTCTTCTGTACCTGACAATTTTTCCGACAGTAAACGTTTCAGTTACCATCAAGAATTCAAGGGTATTTTACAGCCTCCTCTGTACCTGACAACTTGTCCGACAGTAAACGTTTCAGTTACCATCAAGAATTAAAGGGTATTTTACAGCCTCCTCTGTACCTGACAACTTGTCCGACAGTAAACGTTTCAGTTACCATCAAGAATTCAAGGGTATTTTACAGCCTCCTCTGTACCTGACAATTTGTCCGACAGTAAACGTTTCAGTTACCATCAAGAATTCAAGGGTATTTTACAGCCTCCTCTGTACCTGACAATTTCTCCGACAGTAAACGTTTCAGTTACCATCAAGAATTCAAGGGTATTTTACAGCCTCCTCTGTACCTGACAATTTGTCCGACAGTAAACGTTTCAGTTACCATCAAGAATTCAAGGGTATTTTACAGCCTACTCTGTACCTGACAATTTGTCCGACAGTAAACGTTTCAGTTACCATCAAGAATTCAAGGGGTATTTTACAGCCTCCTCTGTACCTGACAATTTGTCCGACAGTAAACGTTTCAGTTACCATCAAGAGTTCAAAGGTATTTTACAACCTCCTCTGTACCTGACAATTTGTCCGACAGTAATCGTTTAAGAAAACTTTTTTTTGTATTGAGCTGTTACAAATTCATACTCATACTCTTCGCAATTCACACTCAGTGTAAACGCACGCACTTCACACAACATTAACCTCCTTCATTTTAATATTTTTATTACATTCGTTTTTATAATAATTATGAATTACGGATTAATTTGAAAATATTTATGGATTATTTGGACGGACAAAAGACATTGTCTTTATTTCATCTTAGAACAATTCTTTCATGTGTGAAACGTGTGACTGACAGTATGGTAGGTTTTAACCTCCAATCCTATCTACTGATTCCGCATATCTCGCTTTAACTATGATCATAGAAATTTGGTGTTTTGTTTCTGGATTCCTCTATTCTGTGGGTACGCAAAATTGTAATTGTGATTTGCATGCACATAAGTGGCTATCGTTTGTGTCAAGTGCCCGTTGCTATTGTAGTTCCAGTCGACACAAATTCTTTAGCAATATTCAAGAGAATATTACTGTTTTTCTTTACTACTTTTAAAAGACTTTTCATCGATTCTCTGTCTATTGCCCATCAAATCATTTCGTTTTTTGTTCTTCTTGTAATTTTTTTGCCAATCAAAGGAAAATGCATAGATTTCAGCCGTCCATGGATGTTGCTTGCAGCTAAGCACTGTTTTCTTGAAACCACAGAACACAAAAACTCACAAAAACAGTAAATACTTTTCACTGGTGTTTGCGAATGTAAGTAATGTTCCTGAACAATGGTCGATTCTGAATATCGTAATATCCACCCAACTAGAACAAAAAACCTATATGTACAGGAACGTTTACAAGGCTAAAAATTCATCCAGCCTCAACAGACGATTTCTTCCTGCAGGTCCGACTCTGACACACCTCATTATGTGTCCCTCAATTTTCCTAAAATGGAAAGTGAAATTCTAATACTTGTTCAGTCATTCATATAATTAATTTCATCAAACATAACAAATGTTAATCTCTCTCTCTCTCTCTCTCTCTCTCTCTCTCTCTCTCTCTCTCTCTCTCTCTCTCTCTCTCTCTCTCTCTCTCTCTCTCTCTCTCTCTCTCTCTCTCACACACACACACACACACACAAATATTATGGTTTACACATGTAAAGTATCTTATTAGTGTATACAATAACGCATAGTACAGGACAGTAGGCCTATTGTAAATATTACAGAAATCTGTACTTTTGTACTAATACATATGAATGATCAGATTCATAAATGTTTCAGTTTTCAGATGAATTAATTTTATTATTATTTACTAAGATAAGCTGTTTTAATTATTAAACTCATAACCGGATCTACTGGTTATTCAATGTAGGTCTACTATTTAAAATCGTTCAAAATAATATTTTGCTAAATACGCATAATTTAAAGAGATTCAACTAAACTGTTGAATGTAACGATATACATTTAGCAGTGACTGCAGAAGTTTGAACATCTGAATCAATATAAACTGACTAAATCTATTATTTCAATAGGTAAATATTAGTCAAAAATTAATTATTATTATTAATAATTAGTGTAGCACATACCGTTAAACTGATTTTTGCGTGCATTCACGAGACAAACAAACTCCTCTGTCAGACATTTATTTATATGTTAATAAAAACTGTAATAAACTTCCTCAAGCCAACTAATTAGGGCACGAGTGAGAGGGGGATTGTGTCTGTATGTGTGCTGTGAGCAGTAACTATATTCAGACTTATCGGCTCAGTAAATTAAGAATGAATATCTTCTGTTCCAAAAATGATGAGTGTGGGGGCGACATTTGCAGGCAGAGACTGTAAAATTGTTTCGAAAAACGTTTTAACGGCCAGTTTCATAAAAGGCCTATTTATTCACTTAAGAAACACTTTCTGCCCCCACATGTAGGCTACGACTTTTGGCCGAAAAAATGAGTGCAGTCCTTATAGCCTAAGTAAGGATCATAGTCTATTAAGAGTACACAGTCCAACTAAAAACTGGAAACCTATGTTTGTACGTATGTCAGGAAATACATCAGATGACGTCAACGACTAAGGGTCGTGTGAATTTTTGAAAGAATTCCATCTCTGTCGGATTTACTACGACGTCAGCCTAAGACATATTCAGATTGTATGTGTTGTGGTATCTTCCTGCTACCGTCCATCCAGGAAATGGTGGACAGCCATATTCTGATGTCGCCCTATAACGAGGCAACAAATAGGCACAGTACTGGCCTCACCTATAAAAACTGGCCCACTGATTAAGTGCAGATGAAGAAACACAGGTACTCAAAGATGATTAATTTTTATAAACTATGAAAATACGTACTGATACCGGTAATAAAGTGTATGTTGATTCAACTTCCATTTTCCAGTTTTCACCGTATTCACTGAACATGGAAAACCAGGTCTGTCGTCTTTCAGAAACAATCTACTCTATTCTAGCTTGCAGTCCAAATAAAAGACCAAAAGACGTCGTACAAGATTCAGTGAGTAAGGTTATCCTTAGCGCACACATTCTACACTAAATTCATTAACATGAATACGTTAAGATTTGGAAACGCGGTTTTATTAAAATAATATCCATTTTAAATTTCTACAAAAAGTAAAAACGGAATGAAAATACTAACATCTGAGAATTCTTTGGCATTTGTTTTTGTAACACCCATTCCTCTAATCAAGTACAAGAATTTCACCAATTCAGTTAACACAAACTTGTGTTTCTATTCTTTATCAAACACAAAATGTTTCTGTAACACCCATTTATCCAACACAAAATTACGCATTTTCTCAAAATTTATACATTAATACACGGCAGACTTACAAAAATAACGTTAAGACAATTGGATTGTTCAAACAAATTGTTAAAGGTACGTTTTTTTATTTTCACGATGAAAATCTGTTATTCAAACACCAAAAATAATACTGAATGAATAATAAGTAACTTGTAATTCAGAACTATTTCACTCGATGAAACTCAATAAAAAATTCGCTGGTGTAAAAAAAAATATTTCCCGTCATTAACGATTCGCTGCTTAGTAGTTGTAAGAACATGACGGTAGTGTTTGCACATGCATCGTTATCTGGGAATGCAAAACATTATTCCGGGCACCGACACCAAACCTATATAGGTAATGTGTTTTGTTGGGACATAAATAAACTCGTGTTTCTAGTTGTAAACGCCTTTGTTTACGCGTTTTATTCTAAATTTACAAACACTTAATTCTACCACAAAACTATTAAGCGGTACATCTCCCAGCAGAAGGATCACATTTACTGATCTTCAAAAATATAATAAATTATGTTACACTCAGGTCACAGTAACTTGTTTACAAACAAGGGTGGGTTAGAAGTAGCAAATGAAAGTTATGTTCTCCGGAGAAAATTTTACTTAGTAAACGTTTTCTCATATTTCAAAGCTTATTTAGTAATACGCAGTTTCGCAAACGTTGTTTTGTTGAACCCATGCGTGCGAAAAGACGCCATGTAAGGTAGGTAGGTAAAGTAAAGATGGTGTAATGACCTGAAGGAGGAGGGAGCAACGGGGCGCTAGTAGACTGGAACGCGGGTCATGGTGCCCCCTCCCTGCAACAGGGCTATTGTCCTCACATTCCAAGCATAGCGGAGCACTTCCATCGTACTAACACCAGCATCATTCACACTCAAATCTAACAGCATGTTACAAACATTAGCCAGTAGTAAATGTTTGTAAATCAATGAGAGCGCGCGCAAATGCCAGTAGTAAACACTACGCTAATTTGTTCCGAGTACGTTTATTGTTCACTCATATTATGAATCATTCAAAAAAATGTTCCACATGTAAAAAATGAAAACACTCAAATCAAAATTTGTCAGTTACGCGTAATAACAATATACGTACAATACAGAAATTGCAAAACTGTCCACTGACATTGTATAGAAAACTTTCGAAAGAATACTACTTTCACACACACACACACACACACACGCGCGCGCGCGCGCGCGCGCGGAAGTACAGCAACCCTACATTAATATTTTTACAGTAGCATCTCGCTAAATACATATTTGTATGCCTTAGTGACCAGACAGTGAACCTAAAGACATCAACAAATATTAAAGAGCAGAAGGTACACAGAGATTGAAGAAGATACGACGACTGTCTGGATGTTAACAGATATCGACGCACTGATCTGAGAAACATTTATTTTAATTACAAAAAAACAGTTACCGAGTTTACAGCTCAATAATATAGCATAGAATACTTCAACAAGCAAATAACGGACGCCGTCTGCAGTGTGGGGGTGTAGGCGAAAGAAATATGTAGCTGAAGTATGTCTATCATTGTAAGGCAAAAATGTATAAAACACCAAAAATCTCAAAAGAATGGGAAGAGCGAAGCAAAAAGACGAGACTGAACACACAGAACGAAAAACTGAAATCACTATAACTTCAACACCATAAAAATACAAAATACTTCAGGAAATAAAGAATGCAAAAAACAAGATACTACATAAAAAACAAACGATGACGGATGATGCATTTAATTATAAGATGTAAAAGGAAAACAGAAAATTTGCAAAACATTTTATATCTGAACACATTCAGATGAAACCATAAATACTGATGATAGCTGTAAATAGTTAAAAGCAGTATGGTATTTTTTTTAATCGACAGAAAATGGATAACCGTGATTTAAAAAACTAAAGAATTTTCAACAGAGGACTTGACAGCAGAATGTACGTCACCTGACTGAGCAAAACGGGAAAAGTAAATACAGCACTACAGATCATCAACACGCAATAAACGAATTTCACAACATTTCAATGAGTATAGAAGTGACTGGCGATTATAACAATACGTTGGATTTAGTCTACACAAACGTTACTTTGAAAGTCTTAGAAAAACACATTAATAAAGACATTTACCGACTGTGTCTGAAATATATAAACTGAACAAACTCTACTTATTACTATAATAAAGAATAACAATTAAAAAGAACGGCTTAACAAACTGCTTCAGCACGTGTAACCAAGTTCGGAGAGTGATTTAGATTATTATAATGGGGAAACGAAAGAGTTAAAAAAGATCAATATATTTTTCAAATCTGGGGGCAAATGACAAAGTGTTGCTTACTCAAAATGCAGCGGAGGTGGACAAAATATTGTTAAGCCAATCAAAAAAGAAAATGCTATAAGTATAGACGAGATAAACATAATTTTCAATAAGGCTACACCAGCTGAGGCGATGAATATTGACAGTACGAGTTTGAAAGCTACGAATGAAGTGAAATATTTGTGTAACGGTAATACACAGACAAAATTCAGTGGCTGAAATTGTTGCAGCTGGATCAAGGTAGACTGAATTTAACAGAACAAACCATTGTTAAAAAAGGAATGTTTTCAACAGGCGTGTGCTACTCACGTTTCAGAAACGTAGACAATGATCACCAGAGACTGCACAGGAGAGCATGGAAAAGACTATGGTAGGAAGTGTACAGAATTATCGTTACGCCCCGGAAAACTTATAAACAATAATCTCCGTACACAATAATTAGTGGATACGCAACAAACTAGAGTCAGAAAGAAAGTTAAACAGAAGTGAGCAGTTTGTGAGAAGGCGGAAGACAGTCACGGAAGGTACTACACTAGAGACATAAAGAGACCAGGACAACAAGTTGCAGAAATGATTCTGTGGCATAGTGAATTGGACAAACAATTCTCGTATCCAAGAGATTAGCAGCCATGCAGTACAGCAAGATTAGTCATAACATGCTCGGACATTTTTCCTGATTTTAGAGCTAGAGTTTTGCACACATCAGAGGTGGAATATTCAACATTCGCCCCTATATGTACACGCAGAGTTGCTATCGGAACGCTAGTCAGACAGATAATATGTAGACCTGCACTTTCTGTTAACGGGTACAGTCAAGTCGTGTCCGATGGAGGCACTACGTTAAATAACAGTTGCAATTCTGAATATACACTGGTATTTCGACAGTGTATAGAGTTATCGTTACGTCTCGGAAAACTTATAAACAATAATCTTCGTAAACAATAAACCGCTTATAAAAGAAAATAAATTATTTTACTTTAATTCATGTGACGATTCTAATAAAAATACGTGGTGTATTTATTATCACTCCGGACGATGGTCATAAATCATTTCACGATAACAATGCGATGACGATTTGTTATGATAGACTACATTTATCTGACACCGGAATTATTTTAAAAATATTTTCGTATCAGTTTGATGAGCTTTTAAATAATCCTTCACATCCTATCGACGGAAAAGTCGATACAAAATTTTAAATATTATTTTATTACTGAAATGTACAGACAGATGTACACAGCCAATTAAGACTGTAAGGAAGTTGATATGTATCCTGTCGCAGCAAAAACAATTCACCACCATCATAAAGTCACAACGAATTTCGCTTCTAGATTCGCATAAACTAACAATTTCGTCGAATTATGCAAGATATCCGGGCTGTTTGGCCGTGGTCCCTGGTTTAAAACAAAACCAAACGTTTCGGCAGCTCCACTGGCTGCCATCATCAGTGGTATAAAATTTCTGCATTATGGGTGTCTACACTGTAACATACCACAGTACTGTGGGCCTGCACGTAGACACCCATAGTGCAGAAATTTTATACCACTGATGATGGCAGCCAGTGGAGCTGCCGGAACGTTTGGTTTTGTTTTAAACCAGGGACCACGGCCAAACAGCCCGGGTATCTTGCATAATTCAAATGACACCGGCCGTGAAAGCCTAAGGAATAATTTAACAATTTTGTCTTTTCGTTTCTCGAGAAGGTACTTGTCCGAGTTCGTACAGAAAACGCGATGTTTCCGAGTTTATAAACGCGTAAAATAGGATTTGTTAAGCTAACATACACTACAATAGTGTTTACATAGTGCTTATGTGGTTGGAATTACTTCTACAGTCTAGCCCAAAGTTTCTCAACCTAAGGGCGCGACCCACTGTTGGGTTCCGAGGAGGTGGGACGCCAAATCGGGCTCGAAAATTGATTTACTATCTCTTAAAATATCTGTTCGTATTTACTTTTCTCGAATAAAATACGTATAAGTTGTTTAAGCGTAAACGAAGGCTCAAAGTACTCGATGTTAGCAAAAATAAGATTAATGAAGAAAGTTGTGTTAGCGGTTGAAATCACAAGCAGAATGATCACTGTTGCACACCACTATATAAAATTATCCCGATTAGCGCTTTCAAGCTTCACAGCTCATCGTCAGAACAGTGATCATTCTGCTTGAAAAATAAGATTATCAACGGGTGCACATTCCCTACAAGTAATTCAGCAGGCGCCTACGCTTATGATCCCTCGAAGTGTAGTAGCCTTCAAGGTGGGTTCTGGACTTGAAAAAGGTTGAAAACTACTGGTCTAGCCCGTTTAATTGAATACTAATTTATGTAAATGAAACAAGTGTTATAAACTATTTTCTCTTTATATATCGGTGTCGGCAATTAGCAACAGCACAATAAAATATAATGATCCAAATTTTTCTTACTGATAATACATTTACTGCTGAATTTATTTGTTAACACTAAAATTTATATTTGCAGTAAAGAGGACAAGTTGTTTCAACGCGTAAGAGACGGAGAAAGGCAACAATACTCAGGATGCAATAATTATGTCACCGCCTTCTACTGCTTTTCCTGACTGACGGACGACAATAGTATGCAAAAATGCATAAACAATTTGAATAATACAACGCAAACAACAATGTGGCCGTCATAATTATAACCGTTTAAAAATGTCAACCATTCTATGTAAATGAGTTTGGGGGATCAACGGAAGTACGCGATCACTGTGGACTGAACAACAGTACATCTCGACTGCGGGTTGTATTCCTACACGACTCGCCACTTTCTGCATTACTCACAGATACTACTTTTGTATCACCCCGCTTTCACCGAAACTGACCTGGTACACGCACTTACCATTAAATTTTTGTCAGTTTATTCATGTACTGGTTTATATTTCTGCAGCAACAAAAATACATAATAATATTGATAATAATAATTATTATTATGTGAACCGTACGGCATAGAGAAAGATAGTGTGGCCAGCAATACTCTTCAGCCGCCCATTATTCCTCAGGATGTTATCCCAGGTACTCATTTCTACAGGTTGACTCGACCTGGGGGCTAAAACGCACCTTTATTTTACGGTGCGCCCGGTAACCGAACCCAGGACCTTTAGATTTATAGCCAGGTACCATCCCACAGATCTGTTGTTAAGCCCACCCTCCCCCCAAATAATCTTTACGCTCGTTTTCGTGGCATAAGATAATCGATTTTTAATTTATTAATTCTGTTTACTTGCGGGTGGGTTTTTATGTTAATTTATTCTTTCTTACGTTGTGCGCTTGGTACAGGCCTAAGTAGTAATATAAGGCAAATTTGTTAATTATTAATTTGATGGTATCCATTACTCTACTGGAATAACAATTACATTACAATTACGTACTGCTTAGAAACAACATATTACAGTGCGTTTTACTTATCACAGCAACAAGGACCACTGCTGTTGTTGACATCTGTCATAAATCTGTACAAGCGTTAAAACGTAACTGTAGTTGTTGTATGTAAAGTAATGGAAAATAAACTATTCTCTAAAACAGCAAGTTATTACACTTTTATTAATTTTTTTTCTAAAACTTAGTTATTGAAACATCTTAGTATTTTACATTTTGTAGGTAACCGTAATACATTCTGCGTAGCTCGAGACAAAAACATTTGTTAAATTAAATAAAAACTGAAAATTTGTTTACATTCGATGATTTTTCCCTACTGGCTAGGAAATACTGTAAAGATAATAGATGTTTTGACAAAACAGGCCACTTTCGAGTGCTATCGACGCTGACCTTGTAACACATGAGACTGATAAACACAAGTGTCTGTTTCATAACGTTGTTAACAACAACCGAGTTTACACGATCTATGCTGTCTCAATTATTCGTTGGAATAGGTCTACTGTAGAAAACCTGCTTCCTCTTATCAGAACCGAATCGATCGAAGAGAAAGCATCGTTCTAGTTTCCTACTGTCGAAGCAGATCGAGCTCCTGGAACTGTCGATGGAAAAAGCCAACAACATGCCTGCGAAAACAAAAGGTGCCCTTGTACTGGAATGGTATATCAATTAAGCTTATAGTATTTATAATACAGAAAATTATCCTTCTGCAATCCAAGACTAAGTCTTCCAGTGATACCAATTTTACAAAAACGCCTAACAAATTTTGCGAAGAAAAAAGTGAAAGTGATCGCTGAAAGATATTAAGGTGTAAACGACTGATCTCAATTAATGCCGATTATAATCGAATGTAGATATCATCAGTATCCTGCTTCTGTTGTATTGCGACTGAATACAGTTTGATACTATTAAATTCTGTTACCGTACATAATCAAGTCACACCTGCCTGCCACAGCATGTGAGGTGTAGATTTTTCATAATCGCTCGAAAGCAAGCGGGTGTCGCCCACATACGCAGAATAAAAAATATCACTATAATATTGACGACTCGGAACACTAAGTTTTTTATAAGTAAAAACGTAAAGTTTTACCTTACAGCCCAAACCGGCTTTCACCTATAGAAGGCTTCATCAGAGGCTGTCGTTAGTAGCGCTGCTCGTCTTGTTGTTGGCGACGAGATAGTGTTTCGAAAGATTGAAGCTGTGTGTGTGTGGTGAGATGTGTTCGAATAATGCGTGCGATTTGAATTGTATCTGTTCGTTTAGGATGTCATTTTTATTTGTTATTGTGTGTTTGTATATTTCTAATTGTTCTAGAGTGTCTAGTTTTCGGCCTTTTGTGTGTACGTGTACCTCCTTTTTATGTGTACACAACACCTCCAATCACCCAATACAACACAAACTAGCTGCTTTTAGAACCATGATACATAGACTTAACAACATCCCCTTAGATGAAATAGACTACAAAGACGAACTAAACACGATAAAATATCTAGCAGAATCTAACGGTTATGACAGAACAATAGTCAGTAAACTCCTACACAAAACACAAAACAAACAACAGACAAAGACAGAAAACAACAAATTCATAACACTAACATACATCAACAAACAAACAGAAAAAATTGCCCACAAATTCAAAAAAGCAGGATACAGAATCGCTTACAAAACTACTAACAAAACAGAACACACACTATCAAAACGCATCCCCAAAGCACAAAACAAATTCGATCTACCCGGTGTATATAAACTAAATTGTTCAAATTGCAGTAAATTCTACATAGGCCAGACAGGACGTAGCTTCAAACAGAGATACATTGAACACACAAAAGCACTCCACACCACTACAGAATCTACCTTCGCAAACCACCTCATTGAAGCAAACCACACATATAAAAACATCGACAATAACATGAACATACTACACGTACACACAAAAGGCCGAAAACTAGACACTCTAGAACAATTAGAAATATACAAACACACAAAAACAAATAAAAATGACATCCTAAACGAACAGACACAATTCAAATCGCACGCATTATTCGAACACATCTCACCACACACACACAGCTTCAATCTTTCGAAACACTATCTCGTCGCCAACAACAAGACGAGCAGCGCTACTAACGACAGCCTCTGATGAAGCCTTCTATAGGTGAAAGCCGGTTTAGGCTGTAAGGTAAAACTTTACGTTTTTACTTATAAAAAACTTAGTGTTCCGAGTCGTCAATATTATAGTGATATTTAGTTAAGTAACGGACACGTCATGGACAACGAAATCCAAGAATAAAAAATACTTCATTAGGACAATGAGAAGCAGCTTAGATGATGCAAACAGTTCGTAAAATGGTAAGGAACCTCAATACCTACAATTCTTAGTTCTAGTCCTGCTGCTTAGTTTCTTACACCAACCAATTTTTCTTTAAAATTTTCTTCTTCTTCTTCTCTTCAAGGATTAGCTTATATAAACCTGTTATCCATCTCATCCTCGGACGACCCACGTCTCTTCTACTAATGGCTTTATAGATCAGTGCCTCTTTCGGCAATCGATCCTCTGTCATCCTTTGCAGATGATCCAACTATCTGTAAAATAAAATAATTTCATGTATGTCCTTTACTTCGAGTTCTGCTACGATATCTTCATTCCTTATTCTATCTTGCAATGTATAATTTAAAGTATTTCGAATAAACTACATTTCAGCACTCTGAATCTTGCCACTTTCTTTTTTGTCATGACCCACGCTTCACTTGCATAAATCAACGTGGGTATTGCAATTGTCTTTTACAAAATTTAATCCTTGTGCTGTTTCTTGTTTTATTTCTAGGATTTCTATGAATCGTACCACAAATATTCCTAAATTTATTTATCTTCTCTCTTATATCAGATTTCAGCTTCATATTCAGATTTACAGCTTACTGCAAAGCCGATATATTTGAAACGGCTCACTTGTTCTAAAGTGCTGCTGTTTATAACTACCTTAGTCCTCACTGGATATTTATCTTTAATGGCCATGGTTTTAGTCTTTCTTTAAAATTTAGTCTGTTATTTACACAAGAGTTTCTCATATCCTACACAAACCAATTTACACAAATCAGTTATGAACATTCACACACTTACGATGGCATATTTGTTTTATATTGTAAGCCTGACAGACAAAGTTCAGTTGTTTTGATAGTTCATCTTCTTTTTTCACAGTACTAAATTAATATAGATTATTGAACTTTCACTTGTGCAACTTACTTGTTTCCTCCCGTACGCGTTTCGGCGTGATGTGCGCCTTCATCAGCGGTGTGATACAGACTGCCAGTAACTCGTAACGGTTTTATTTGGTAGGTTGAGTGGGGGTGGTGTGTGGTGGAAGGGGATTGGCGCGGCGATCCGAATTATTGTTTGTTTTATATATAATTGTGTCAAAAAGTGTGTGTGATTTATAGTGTAATTGGTCGTTAAGTATTCTGTTTGGTTGTGTTGTGTAGTGTTTGTATATTTCATATTGTTCTGCTGTGTTAAGTTTTCGACTTTTGGGTAAGTAGTGTAACATCTCAAGAGTAGTGTCTATGTTGGTGTAGCTGTGGTTTTTTTTTGTGTATGTGTGTGGCAAACGCGGAATGTATATTGTTGTTGGATAAAGCTTTTAGGTGTTCAGAGTAACGAGATGAAAAAGATCTTCCCGTCTGGCCTTTATACAAACTATTGCAATCATTACAGTTTAATTTTAAAACACCTGTTTTGTTGTATTTGTCTATGTCCGTGTTTGTATCATTGATGTGTTTTTTGATGGTATTGTTTGTTCTCTATGCTATTTCGTACTTGTGTTTCCTGAATGTGTTGGCGATTTTGTGTGTGTTGGAGTTATGGTATGTGATTGTGATGTATTTAGTTTGTTGTGTGTTGTTGGTATTTAGTGTTTTGTTGTTTTTGTTTATGATGTGTTTGTGTAGTTTGTTTATTAAATTAGGGTTGTAGCCGTTTTTTATTGCTATATATTTGATTGTGTTGAGTTCATCGTTATAATCCTGTTTACTTAATGGTATTTTTATTAGTCTATGGAGCATATGGTTGAAGGCCGCATGTTTGTGTTGCGTTAGATGGTTTGATGTGTTGTGTATAACCATGTCAGTTGTGGTTGGTTTTCTGTATATTTTATACATGTGTGTATTGTTTGTTTTGTTAATTGTTAGGTCCAGAAAATTTATACTATTGTTTTGTTCTATTTCCAGTGTAAATTTTAGTTTGTGGTGTATTGTGTTTATGTATTTGTGGAAGTTTTCGACCTGCCTTGTATTGCCATTGAATAAAAGTAATATATCATCCACGTACCTGTGCCAATAAATGATTTTGTTGGTGTATTTGTTGTTTATTATGTGCTTCTGTTCCATGTTGTGTATGAATATTTCAGCCAGTATTCCTGATATGGGGGATCCCATCGGGAGACCGTCTGTTTGTGTGTATATCTTGTTGTTGTATGTTAAGTAATTTTGTTCTGCAATTATTTTGGTGAGTATGATGATCTCATGTATAATGTGTGTTTCGGGCGTGTTGTTTTGTCTGAGTAAATGTTCTAGTGTTTGTATGGTGTCTTTAATGGGTACATTGGTGTATAAATTGGTTATGTCAAATGATGCTAATGTTGAATTGTGTGGGATGTGGATGTGCTCGGTTTTCTTTACTAGTTCTATGTTGTTTTTGACAGAAGTATTGTTACTGAGATTAATGTTTTTCCTGATTATTTTGTCTAGGTGTTTTGCGATTTTGTGAGAGGGAGCTTGTGTGTTGTTTATTAAGAGTCTGATGGGAATGTTAGGTTTGTGTATTTTCGGTAAAGCATTTAGTTTTGGGGGGTTAGGTTTTATTTGTTTGAGGTATTTGGTGCTTTCTGGTTGGATTATGTGTTTTGTTATTTACATATTATTTTCGTTGAAAAATTTCTCAACATTAGTGTTTAGTTCTTGTTTGTCCATTATGTCGTATATGTTCCCTTTATCAGCTTTTAATATTGTTATGTTGTGTTCAAGTAACTTTATTTTTCATTATTAAGTGTTTTAATTTCGTTGTTGTGTCTTTTTGGTTGTATTTGTGTGCGTTATAATTTTCGTTTTATGTCATGTCGTATGGAATCTTGATCGTTAATGTGCTTGTTTTGTACAGCTGTTTCTGTGTCTATGATTATGTCGCGTATATGTCTATTGTGGTTGTTGTTGGAAAAACAATACATCACAATACAGTTACTTGAACACAACATAACAATATTAAAAGCTGATAAAGGGAACATAAACGTCATAATGGACAAACAAGGACTAAACACTAAAGTTGAGAAATTCTTCCACGAAAATAATATAACAAAAATAAATAAAGACGCCACACTACAATATCAAAAACAAATAAACAAATTTATAAATAACACAAAATACATAATCCAACCAGAAAGCACCAAATACCTCAAACAAATAAAACCTAACCCCCCCCCAGAACTAAATGCTTTACCGAAAATACACAAACCTAACATTCCCATCAGACTCTTAATAAACAACACACAAGCTCCCTCTCACAAAATCGCAAAACACCTAGACAAAATAATCAGGAAAAACATTAATCTCAGTAACAATACTTCTGTCAAAAACAACATAGAACTAGTAAAGAAACCCGAACACATCCACATCCCACACAATTCAACATTAGCATCATTTGACATAACCAATTTATACACCAATGTACCCATTAAAGACACCATACAAACACTAGAACATTTACTCAGACAAAACAACACGCCCGAAACACACATTATACATGAGATCATCACACTCACCAAAATAATTGCAGAACAAAATTACTTAACATACAACAACAAGATATACACACAAACAGACGGTCTCCCGATGGGATCCCCCATATCAGGAATACTGGCTGAAATATTCATACACAACATAGAACAGAAGCACATAATAAACAACAAATACACCAACAAAATCATTTATTGGCACAGGTACGTGGATGATATATTACTTTTATTCAATGGCAATACAAGGCAGGTCGAAAACTTCCACAAATACATAAACACAATACACCACAAACTAAAATTTACACTGGAAATAGAACAAAACAATAGTATAAATTTTCTGGACCTAACAATTAACAAAACAAACAATACACACATGTATAAAATATACAGAAAACCAACCACAACTGACATGGTTATACACAACACATCAAACCATCTAACGCAACACAAACATGCGGCCTTCAACCATATGCTCCATAGACTAATAAAAATACCATTAAGTAAACAGGATTATAACGATGAACTCAACACAATCAAATATATAGCAATAAAAAACGGCTACAACCCTAATTTAATAAACAAACTACACAAACACATCATAAACAAAAACAACAAAACACTAAATACCAACAACACACAACAAACTAAATACATCACAATCACATACCATAACTCCAACATACACAAAATCGCCAACACATTCAGGAAACACAAGTACGAAATAGCATAGAGAACAAACAATACCATCAAAAAACACATCAATGATACAAACACGGACATAGACAAATACAACAAAACAGGTGTTTTAAAATTAAACTGTAATGATTGCAATAGTTTCTATATAGGCCAGACGGGAAGATCTTTTTCATCTCGTTACTCTGAACACCTAAAAGCTTTATCCAACAACAATATACATTCCGCGTTTGCCACACACATACACAAAAAAAAAACCACAGCTACACCAACATAGACACTAATCTTGAGATATTACACTACTTACCCAAAAGTCGAAAACTTAACACAGCAGAACAATATGAAATATACAAACACTACACAACACAACCAAACAGCATACTTAACGACCAATTACACTATAAATCACACACCCTTTTTGACACAATTATACATAAAACAAACAATAATTCGGATCCCCGCGCCAATCCCCTTCCACCACACACCACCCCCACTCAACCTACCAAATAAAACCGTTACGAGTTACTGGCAGTCTGTCTCACACCGCTGATGAAGGCGCACATCACGCCGAAACGCGTACGGGAGAAAACAAGTAAGTTGCACAAGTGAAAGTTCAATAATCTATATTAAAGTTCAGTTACAACAAAAGGAGCGTCCACGTACTAATCTACCGCCTAAATTTCATTGTTCCGTGCAATGCCAGATGATGTTGGCACAATTATTAATTTTCTACGTTTCTGGAGAAGATTACATCCAATTTTCTGGATATACTTAATAACTAGTGAACAGTACAGTTAATAACTACTATAACAGTTAAATTCTTGGATTTCGTTGTCCATGACGACAGTTAAATTCCTTCACACAAATTCTACCCATGTACAGTAAACCTCACGAACAAATCGCTAAAAACGAACAAACACTCCTTGATAAAGGCCTAAAACATAACCTACATTACAAACAAAACAACCAAACACTAACAAAACTCATAGTTGACACTGAAACAAATATACAAAACACAGCACCAGAACATCAAGACACATTAAGACACAACGTAAACAATATAATAGGAGCACATAAGACACCAGACAACAAGAACCACAACTCAGAAATACACACAGCCATCAAACTGAGAGAAAAGGCACACAAACACAACATCACATTTGTAAAAGGAGGCAAAGGCAACACGACTGTAATCATCTCCACAGACGACCTACACAACAAAATACAAAACTTCATGGAACAGAACAACATCACAGAACTAAAACACAACCCCACCGACAGATACCAAAACACAGTAAAACAACTAATCAACAAAGCCAAACACATAATAACACACAAACAAAAGCCCTACATGAGACAAATCCGACCATCAGCCCCTACCCGCCAAGCGCTTCCCAAAATCCATAAAGAAGAAATTCCGATCCGCCCCATTATCAATTACCGTAATGCCCCTGCATACAAAGTCGCAAAACATCTAGACAAAATTATCAGACAACACACACAACTAGACAACAACATGGCAGTGAAAAACAACACAGACCTAGTAACAAAAATAAAAGACATACACATCCCCCATAATGCCACATTAGCCTCTTTGACATTAAAAACCTGTACACAAACATCCCCATCTCTGAAACAATCACCATCCTACAAAACAAACTCAAACAGAACAACACACCAGACGAACTTATCAACGAAATAACAGACACGCTGAACATTATCACAAAAAAAACTACTTTACACATAACAATACATTTTACACACAGAATGATGGTCTACCCATGGGCTCACCCATATCCAGCATTCTAGCAGAAGTCTTCCTCCAACACTTAGAAAAAACAAAAATCCTCACAAACAATGACAGACACTCATATAAAATACTATATTGGCACAGATACGTTGATGATGTACTATACAGGGGAAACAAAAGACAATGTGAACAGTTACTAAAGCACATAAACAAAATACATAAAAACATAACCTTTACTGCCGAATACGAACACAACAATAGCATAAACTTCTTAGACCTCTCCATCACAAAACTTGGAACACAAGCACAAATTCAGTATATACAGAAAACCAACTACAACTGACACACTAATACACAACTCCTCCAATCACCCAATACAACACAAACTAGCTGTCTTCAGAATCATGATACATAGACTTAACAGCATTCCCCAAGATGAAAAAGACTACAAAATATCTAGCAGAATCCAACGGATACGACAGAACAATAGTCAATAAACTCCTACACAAAACACAAAACAATCAACAGACAAAGATAGAACAAATTCATAACACTAACTTACATCAACAAACAAACTGAAAAAATAGCCAACAAATTCAACAAAGCAGGATACAGAATCGCTTACAAAACTATTAACAAAACAGAACACACACTATCAAAACAGACACACAAAGCACAAAACAAATTCGATCTACCTGGTGTTTACAAACTAAATTGTTCAGATTGCAACAAATTCTACATAGGCCAGACAGGACGTAGCTTCAAACAAAGATACATTGAACACACAAGGGCACTCCATTCCACTACAGAATCCACCTTTGCAAACCACCTCATTGAAGCAAACCACACATACAAAAACATCGACAATAACATGAACATTCTACACATACGCACAAAAGGCCGAAAACGAGACACTCTAGAACAATTAGAAATATACAAACACACGAAAACAAATAAAAACGACATCCTGAACGAACGGCACAATTCAAATCACACGCATTATTCGAACATATCACCTCACACACACAACATCGATCTTTCGAAAATCGATTCCGTCACCAACAACAAGACGGACAGTGCTACTAGCGGCAACCTCTGAAGAAGCTTTTTAAAAGTGAAAACCAGTTCAGGTTGTAAGGTAAAACTTTTACGTTTTTACCAATAAAAAGTTTTGTGTTCCGAGTCGTATTAATGTTCAGTTTGCGAAGGATTAAGTGTACAATTCGTTGTTATTCAATCTAAAGGACTAGAATCCGTGCATCTGTAAATGTAAAAACGACCTGTCAGACAACCTACTGTTCAACTCCTGCTGCCCTTAATTTGAGGGGGACCAAAACCGGAAATCTTTAATGACCATTATAACTAAAGCATCACAAACATCAGTGTACTGAAATAATTGAAATAGATGTAAACAAAATACGAAAGTGTCTATGTAATATATGCCACACACGTTTACTAAACTGATGTTTTACTTTATAAATTTTAAGAAATTTAAAAATTGTAACGCCTTCACAAAACGTGTTGAATAAAGTAGTCAGTTAACTTGAAGTAAATTTCTAATGTAACCGATGTTCACCACAAATCATATCAAACGTAAGGTGGGACGATATGCCTTTTGAGCTATGATAGTAGTCAGTACATTCGTAGGCAATCATACAAGCCTTGCATACAAAACAAGAATTTTCGCTAAATAAATTACCACACACAAATACGTGGTACGAAAACCTTTTGTCGCTCGTCTGCTCACTATTGACTTTAATAAAAATGCAATAACATCTTTGATGTATTAAATAAATGAAATGAAAAAGGCATTAACATATTACATTTTGTTCACATTAACATTACTTCTTAGGGAGCACGCAGTTTCACTTCACATAAGTCTACACATATACGTATTGTGTATCTATTGCCAAACATTAATCTGATGAGATAATTAAATCGCAATAAATGAGATAATTACACCACACTTAGACTTCTATAAATCAGATTCTTGCAAAGAGGACTGACGAAGACACGTGTATTCTGGAATGAATGGTCTGATCTAACGCATTACACCCGCCACGACTATTACGTTTGTATCCACTACTGAAACTATCTTACGCGAGCTTGCTCCCAAGTCGCTTTCCTTCATTTATTATTTTCAACACATTTTTAACGATAAAGTTATACAGCGTGTTTATCACCAGTATACAATCGTGTTAAATTCAATACAAAACACGCACGCTCAGACAAAGCATGTGAAGGTGTGAAGTCCTTTGCAACAAACATCGACAGTGCCAAGCCGTGAATGTAGCAGTGTGACTCATCCATCCGCGAGTAGTCTCCACCAATTGGAATGCCGCGCAACATAGCCAATGGCCTATGTTTCACTCTTGATAACAAAAATACTAGTTACATAACTAAAGTACGATATTACCATGACGTTATAGGTGCTTTAGGCGATAAGCATACATAAAAAACAAAAACTTTCCTGGCATACAAAACAAGAATTTTCGCTAAATAAATTACCACACACAAACACGTGGTACGAAAACCTTCTGTCGGTCGTTTGCGCACTGTTGGGTTTAATACAAATGCAATAGCATCTTTCATTTATTAAATAAAAACCGCATTAACATATTACATTTTGATCACATTAACATTACTTTTTAGGCACCACGCAGTTTCACTTCATATAAGTCTACACATACACGTATGTGAGGGGAGTCCCGATATGGATAATTTCTAAAGACCCTTATTTGTCGTTATCACTAATTTGTTATCCCTATTTATAATGATATAATTAATAATAAGAAAGATTAAGATTATTGTTATCCTGACGTCCTTAATAATGTGCACATATTCAATTTCGTGTTTCAAACATTTTACAAATAAGTCTCTGATCATTCAGTCGGGTTAAAACTGCGGATAATGACTCAAGTCTAATTTTAATATAAAATCCTGTTCATATCGAGGTATGCGCTCACATCGACGTACACTGTACAGGTACTGAAACCTTAATCACGTCATGATGTCTATAGCAGCTGTCAAACCGGCGGCCTTGCCAAAACTTGAAGAGACAATCATTCCAGACCGCTAAATAACATGGTGGTGCCAGATTAATTTTTTCCTTATTTTCAACCAATTAATTTAATAGCACATCGGCAATTTATACTCTATGCACGTGTTACACACAATACTGTCTCTGTATACTACTCTACTATATAGTTATATAATACTACATGGGACCAAACAGTCATTACCATCCGTCATTATCTTAAAGCCATTACCGTCATATCGGCAGTTTTTTTTTTTTTTACATGTGAACATTTCATGTACCTATGTTGGAATATTTGAAATAAAACTAATATATAATATGTCGTGTACTATAGATTAATAAAACCAAAGTAAGCGCATTACTTTAAGGGGCTAGTTATGCAATTACGTAAATCGTGCATAATGTGTTGCATCTTCTTTGACTGTCTCTTGTGTGCGTGCTCGCGTCCACAATAATTATTTGTCACTGCTTGCATATTAAAGAAACTTACATATTTCTTACATATTGAATAAACTATTTATTTTCTTATAAAACTATTCCTACCCTAGTATTTATTTCTTTTCTGTAGTGACGGGCATTTCGTTGGTCACCTTTGCTGGTCAACATTATCAGAGATGTAAAAAATTTTATATGGTGAAAATCAGATCTTTTGTTTGTTTATTTATTCGTTACCATCTAAATTTTAATCAGCTGTTTATGTGTGTTTTAGATGCCTAAATATTAAATATTTTATTATATCAGATGTATTATATTAAATATTTTATATGAATGATTTAATTAGGTTTCTGGCCATATCTTTCAGAGCTTAAAAGAAATGATCAAACTTTGTATTTATTTGTGTCTTGCCCGTTTATTAACAAATTATTGCTTTCATAGTTACAAATATATAAACTTCCACAATTTTTCAACTTTGGAAACATTTTCCATTAATTAAATCCCGAAATTTATGTGAATTATTTATTGAATGTCTCCCTAAGTCTGTTTTACATATCTGCGGTTTTAAATACGCATTTTTATGGTGAACAACCCGAAAATTTTTTTCTCTCACCTTTTTATGCGAACAGAGATCAGATCTCTAGACTAGTCAGACGTAGCAAACCTAATATTAATTATTAATAACGTGCAGTTTTGAATGTTGTGACAACAGCAGTCACTTTCGTAAATTCTAGAAAATTCACTTGATTATGTTTGGTTTGCTACGTCTGACTATTCTAAAGATCTGATCTCTGTTCGTATAAAAAGGTGACAGAAGAAAAATGTTCAAACTTGAGTACAGTGAATTAAAGGATTTGAAACACTTCATGGTTTCGGTCATTTCTGAAATAAAAGATACATCGTAGCGTTTTATGAGGGAACGTCAAAAAGTAAAGGGAATTTTTTCTTTCCCATCCGCTGAACTAGATGTCAGCACCGACTACTTTGTTGTAAATCATATCTTCCTTAGTGTGTATTCATTGCAAGTTTTATTTCATTATTAGCAATTTACAATAATTGTGTTTAAAAGTTGATTTAAAATCACCACTACATTGTCCGACTGCTCCAATGAAGAAATGTGAACGGCGAGAAGGTTTTCGGGGAAAATGTTTGTTTAGATGAAGAATTCATAGAAGCAGTGCGAAATTGGCTGCTCACGAGACGGAAAGTTTCTTCCAGGAAAAAATTCAAAAGCTTGTTACAGATGGATTACGTCATAAAAATAAGAAAAGATAATTTCAAAAAATACCATAATTTTTATTTATGAAAATGCAAATACAAAACATGATTTTTTAAAATTTCCCTTAATTTTGTTTTGTTTACCCTCGTCATTAAACTGAGACGGATATGAGCTGCCATTGGATAGAAACCTTCCGAATTATTGTACAGGGAAAATTAATAGGTAATACAATATTTTGTGTGCATAAGTATGCATTAATTACATTCATATGTAACAAACAGAAAACAAGTAAAAGAGACATGACATGGACACCATAAAAATGAGTATTTAAAACCTCAGATATGTAAAACAGACTTAGGGAGACATTCAATAAATAATTCACATAAATTTCGGGATTTAATTAATGGAAAATGTTTCCAAAGTTGAAAAATTGTGGAAGTTTATATATTTGTAACTATGAAAGCAATAATTTGTTAATAAACGGGCAAGACACAAATAAATACAAAGTTTGATCATTTCTTTTAAGCTCTGAAAGATATGGCCAGAAACCTACATTAAATCATTCATATAAAATATTTAATATAATACATCTGATATAATAAAATATTTAATATTTAGGCATCTAAAACACACATAAACAGCTGATTAAAATTTAGATGGTAACGAATAAATAAACAAACAAAAGATCTGATTTTCACCATATAAAATTTTTTACATCTCTGATAATGTTGACCAGCAAAGGTGACCAACGAAATGCCCGTCACTACAGAAAAGAAATAAATACTAGGGTAGGAATAGTTTTATAAGAAAATAAATAGTTTATTCAATATGTAAGAAATATGTAAGTTTCTTTAATATGCAAGCAGTGACAAATAATTATTGTGGACGCGAGCACGCACACAAGAGACAGTCAAAGAAGATGCAACACATTATGCACGATTTACGTAATTGCATAACTAGCCCCTTAAAGTAATGCGCTTACTTTGGTTTTATTAATCTATAGTACACGACATATTATATATTAGTTTTATTTCAAATATTCCAACATAGGTACATGAAATGTTCACATGTAAAAAAAAAAAAAAAACTGCCGATATGACGGTAATGGCTTTAAGATAATGACGGATGGTAATGACTGTTTGGTCCCATGTAGTATTATATAACTATATAGTAGAGTAGTATACAGAGACAGTATTGTGTGTAACACGTGCATAGAGTATAAATTGCCGATGTGCTATTAAATTAATTGGTTGAAAATAAGGAAAAAATTAATCTGGCACCACCATGTTATTTAGCGGTCTGGAATGATTGTCTCTTCAAGTTTTGGCAAGGCCGCCGGTTTGACAGCTGCTATAGACATCATGACGTGATTAAGGTTTCAGTACCTGTACAGTGTACGTCGATGTGAGCGCATACCTCGATATGAACAGGATTTTATATTAAAATTAGACTTGAGTCATTATCCGCAGTTTTAACCCGACTGAATGATCAGAGACTTATTTGTAAAATGTTTGAAACACGAAATTGAATATGTGCACATTATTAAGGACGTCAGGATAACAATAATCTTAATCTTTCTTATTATTAATTATATCATTATAAATAGGGATAACAAATTAGTGATAACGACAAATAAGGGTCTTTAGAAATTATCCATATCGGGACTCCCCTCACATACGTGTATGTGTAGACTTATATGAAGTGAAACTGCGTGGTGCCTAAAAAGTAATGTTAATGTGATCAAAATGTAATATGTTAATGCGGTTTTTATTTAATAAATGAAAGATGCTATTGCATTTGTATTAAACCCAACAGTGCGCAAACGACCGACAGAAGGTTTTCGTACCACGTGTTTGTGTGTGGTAATTTATTTAGCGAAAATTCTTGTTTTGTATGCCAGGAAAGTTTTTGTTTTTTATGTATGCTTATCGCCTAAAGCACCTATAACGTCATGGTAATATCGTACTTTAGTTATGTAACTAGTATTTTTGTTATCAGAGTGAAACATAGGCCATTGGCTATGTTGCGCGGCATTCCAACTGGTGGAGACTACTCGCGGATGAGTCACACTGCTACATTCACGGCTTGGCACTGTCGATGTTTATTGCAAAGGACTTCACACCTTCACATGCTTTGTCTGAGCGTGCGTGTTTTGTATTGAATTTAACACGATTGTATATTGGTGATAAACATGCTGTATAAATTTATCGTTAAATGTGTTGAAAATAATAAATGAAGGAAAGCGACTTGGGGGCAAGCTCGCGTAAGATAGTTCCGGCAGTGGATACAAACATAATAGTCGTGGCGGGTGTAATGCGTTAGATCAGACCATTCATTCCAGAGTACACGTGTCTTCGTCAGTCCTCTTTACAACAATCTGATTTATAGAAGTCTAAGTGTGGAAAGTGTGAATGTTAATGTGAACAAAATTTAATATGTTAATGCCTTTCTCATTTCATTTATTTAATAAATCAAAGATTTTATTGCATTTCTATTAAAAGTCAATAGTGAGCAGACGATCAACAGAAGGTTTTCGTACCACGTATTTGTGTGTGGTAATTTATTTAGTGAAAATTCTTGTTTTGTATGCAAGGGTTGTATGATCGCCTACGAATGTACTGACTACTATCATAGCTCAAAAGGCATATCGTCCCACCTTACGTTTCATATGATTTGTGGTGAACATCGGTTGCATTAGAAATTTACTTCGAGTTAACTGAAGTATGTTACTTTATTCAACACGTTTTGTGAAGGGGTTACAATATCTAAATTTCTTAAAATTTTTAAAGTAAAACATCAGTTTGTAAACGTGTTGTTTATATATATATATATATATATATACATATATTACATAGACACTTTCGTATTTTTTTTTACATCTATTTCAATTATTTCATTACACTGATGTTTGTGATGCTTTAGTTATACTGGTCATTAAGGATTTCCGGTTTTGGTCCCCCTCAAATTAGGGGTAGCAGGAGTTGAACAGTAGTTTCCCTGCCACGTTTGTCTGACAGGTCTTTTGTACATTTACCGACGCACGGATTCTAGTCCTTTAGATTGAATAACAACGAATTGTACAATTAATCATACGCAAACTGAACATTAACCGTTATAGTAGTTATTAACTGAACTGTTCACTAGTTATTAATTATATCCAGAAAATTGGATGTGATCTTCTCCAGAACCGTAGAAAATTAATAATTGTGCCAACATCATCTGACATTGCACGGAACAATGAAATTTAGGCGGTAGATTAGTACGTGGAAGCTCCTTTTGTTGTAACTGAACTTTGTCTGTTAGGCCTACAATATAAAACAAATATGCCATCGTAAGTGTGTGAATGTTCATAACAGATTTGTGTAAATTGGTTCGTGTAGGATATGAGAAACTCTTGTGTAAATAACAGACTAAATTTTAAAGAAAGACTAAAACCATGGCCTTTAAAGATAAATATCCAGTGAGGACTAAGGTAGTTATAAACAGCAGCACTTTAGAACAAATGAGCCGTTTCAAATATCTCGGCTTTGCAGTAAGCTGTAAATCTGAATATGAATCTGAAATCTGATATAAGAGAGAAGATAAATAAATTTAGTAATGTTTGTGGTATGATTCATAGAAATCTTAGAAATAAAACAAGAAACAGGACAAGGATTAAATTTTGTAAAAGACAATTGCAATAACCACGTTGATTTATGCAAGTGAGGCGTGGGTCATGACAAATATCGGTATGGAGAACCATACATGACTTCCATATTCTAAGATTTATATTTAAAATCATTTTCGAAATGAAATATTACCATAGAAACTACTTCTTTCTACTTACTGCTTCAGCCTTAACCACAGTACTGTGGTCACTAACGTCTACTACCTCACGTTATCGCACTCGATTTTCACTGATGATGGAAGTCGATGGCATTGCCGAAACGTCTTGTTTTGTAGAAAACATTGGACTACGGCCAAATATCCCGGGAAGGAATTTTAACAAAAACTACTTCGTTGCCGATAACGTTGTACACATATATATAAAAAATTAATGGCTTGTATAAGTTAATGATTGATCTCCGTTAAGTAGTGCTCAAGTTTCCAAAGTTTTAATATTATGATGTCCGTAATTAAAACATCAGAGCAGGTTTAGTGTGTATGAGGGTACACCGTGGACAAAAATTTTCAACATTTCCTATTGAGCGTTGCTTAGAGTAAAGCTGCGAATCTACAGTGGATGTTTCACAGAACAAACACGCGAAAAAGAAGGAGCGCTCCGAAGTCACTCATGGACCCTCAGCATCTTGCAGAGGGTTCATTCCCTAAAGGCGAAAAGAATGTCTATGAATCGTTCCTCTGTAAACACGTGCAGTTACACTGCCCAGCGATCCACAGGAAGCAAATTGATGTCCATTTTTTCGGCTTGCATGCGTTATGTTGGTGTGGGTTTCGGCACTTTCCATTTAAAAAGCGTGCAAATGTAAGAAAATAAACATGAGTGAGGCCAGAAATAACGCGATGTGTGTGTGTGTGTGTGTGTGTGTGTGTGTGTGTGTGTTCCCTGCCTTTTTATTGCGGTTGTCATAATAATAAAATGGAAACGTAAACATTACGTAACTGAGATATGCTTGCCTGCCACGAACGATATATTTTCTCTCATACATGATTTACATTAAAATGAAAAAATTATAATTTTATTGCCTGGCAACAAAATTATTTTATTTTTAACAATTACCATTGTTTGAAAAAGTTTAAATGAATTTTCAAGTACTTTACTCTTGTTAAAACGTAAAAGGTTGCAGGTAAACTACCCCTTCCCCTTAACCGATCTTCACCAAAAACAATAGGTCTTGAGAACTCTACAATTTAGGGGTGTATGCACAAAATTATTTGATTCTGTTTGAATTTGCGGCTGTTATCGTTTGCCATAGAAAATACCCTTGTTGTCATAAAACGTTGCTGGTAAACTACCCCTTCCCTTAACCGATCTTCACCAAAAACTATAGGTCTTGAGAACTCCATAATTCAGGGCTGTATGCGAAACATTATTTGATTCTGTTTGAATTTGCGGCTATCGTTTGCCAAAAAAAAAATTACCCTTGACACAAAAAAACCGTTGCAGGTAAACTACCCCTTTCCCTCAACCGATCTTCACAAAAAAACAATAGGTCGTGAGTACTCTACAAATCAGGGCTGTATGCAAAAAATTATTTGATTCTGTTTGAATTTGCGGCTGTTATCGTTTGCCATAGAAAACAATTCTACAGACACAGACAGACAGACACACAGACACTTTTCGGAAAACGACTTTTTTTCATGTTTTTTAGTGTGGTACAATCAGAATCTGCAATAATCTCGAACACGATTTTTTTGCCATCACCATACTTTCATTTCCTTAAGGAATATGGAAGTAAAATATCGGTATGGAGAACCATACATGACTTCCATATTCTAAGATTTATATTTAAAATCATTTTCGAAATGAAATATTACCATAGAAACTACTTCTTTCTACTTACTGCTTCAGCCTTAACCACAGTACTGTGGTCACTAACGTATACCACCTCACGTTATCGCACTCGATTTTCACTGATGATGGAAGTCGATGGCATTGCCGAAATGTCTGGTTTTGTAGAAAACATTGGACTACGGCCAAATATCCCGGGAAGGAATTTTAACAAAAACTACTTCTTTGTTGCCGATAACGTTGTACACATATATATCAGTGGCGAAGTTACATGGAGGCAATTGAGGCAATGCCTACCCTAACAAATTCTGTAGAATAAAAATTATAAATACGTATGAACTACATAACGTAAAGATTATACATTGTTACTGTGACTGTCAAATTTATTAAACCGAAACGTGCTTTATTGAGCGACCGCTAGATGGTGACAGGTGAGATTCGGCATAGTTCGTTTAAATCGAATGAGGCAACCTGAACTTGCCTCAGCGTTTTTTGTATACATCGTATGTAAGCAATGTAGTGGTGTGATAGGGAAGTGTAGGGAGGGGGGATTGTCCCGCGCTGTACACATAGAGCGTTGAGGCATGCCTCACTTCTGTGGTCCAAACAGTTAAGTTAAAGCGCCTGTGTTGTTACTAAGTGTTTATTTTATGCGGTTATTAAAAGTGTCACTGTTATTCCGCTGAACTAACAGATGATCAAGATTGTTATTTGAATTATTTGTAACATTAAACATATATATAGAAACTAACCAAGTTTAAAAATTTGAAGTTCAATCAGTTGTATTATTGTGTATGACTAATACAAGGATTGTTCAATAGACACACGTATAGAGCTGTAAAGCATTTTTTATTCAACGATTTTAAAAGAAGTCTCCAATAACATTAAGACATGAGTTCCACTGTTGCGCTAATCTGTAGATTCCCTGCTAGTAAAATTCTTACGGCTGTTTGTGGAACCATTCGGTTACAGCAAACTCTACCTCAGCGTCCGATTTGACCCACCGTCCTTTTAGTGATTCCTTAAAAAAAATTTAAGATAAGATTTTTGCCTACCCATTCATTAACTACTAGCTTCGCCAGTAAGCAAATTGATGTCCATTTTTTCGGCTTGCACGCGTTATGTTGGTGTGGGTTTCGGCACTTTCCATTTAAAAGGCGTGCAAACGTAAGAAAATAAACATGAGTGAGGCCAGAAATAACGTGAATTGTGTGTTTGTGTCTTACCTGCCTTTTTATTGCCGTATTAAATGAAAAATATTATATTACATTAAAATTAAAAAATTTTAATTTTATTGCCTGGCAACAAAATTATTTTATTTTTAACAATTACCATTGTTTCAAAAAGGTTAAATAAATTTGCAAGTACTTTACTCTTGTTAAAACGTAAAAGGTTGCAGGTAAACTACCCCTTCCCCTCAACCGATCTTCACCAAAAACAATAGGTCGCGAGTACTCTACAAATCAGGGCTGTATGCAAAAAATTATTTGATTCTGTTTGAATTTGCGGCAGTTATCGTTTGCCATAGAAAATACGCTTGATAAAAAACGTTGCAGGTAAACTACCCCTTCCCCTCAACCGATCTTCACCAAAAACAACAGGTCTTGAGTACTCTACAAATCAGGGCTGTATGCAGAAAATTATTTGATTCTGTTTGAATTTGCGGCTGTTATCGTTTGCCATAGGAAATACCCTTGTTAAAACATAAAACGTTACAGGTAAACTACCCCTTTCCCTCAACCGATCTTCACCAAAAACAATAGGTCTTGAGAAATCTACAATTTAGGGCTGTATGCAAATAATCGTTTGATTCTGTTTGAATTTGCGGCTGTTATCGTTTGCCATCGGAAATACCCTTGTTAAAACATAAAACGTTACAGGTAAACTACCCCTTTCCCTTAACCGATCTTCACCAAAAACAATAGGTCTTGAAAACTCTACAATTCAGGGCTGTATACGAAACATTATTTAAGTCTGTTTGAATTTGCGGCTGTTATCGTTTGCCAAAAAAAAAAATTTCCCTTGATAAAAAAAACCGTTGCAGGTAAACTACCCCTTCCCCTCAACCGATCTTCACCAAAAACAATAGGTCGCGAGTACTCTACAAATCAGGGCTGTATGCAAAAAATTATTTGATTCTGTTTGAATTTGCGGCAGTTATCGTTTGCCATAGAAAATACGCTTGATAAAAAACGTTGCAGGTAAACTACCCCTTCCCCTCAACCGATCTTCACCAAAAACAACGAATTCACGACAAAAGCGCCCAGCGACATAAGCGCACATGCTGAAATTTGCGACATAAGCGCCCAAACTACCCCTCCCTGCCTCTAGCTACCTGCGGTCAACACCCTCGCTGAAAAACAATGAAGTGGGAATCCCGAAGCTCCAACCCCCTACCTCGCCGACACTTGCCACTGTTGCTTTAGTTTTTCGTTTATTAAGACGTGTGTGCTGGTGCGGTGTGTGCTACATAATTTTGCTGGCTGGTGAAATGGAACTTACGACGACAAATAAGGGTAAGCCGTGCGCGCTGTACGGAGGCTACTCGTATGTCTTAAAGCGGCAGAATGTGGAAGGGGCAATATTCTGGAGGTGTTCAAGAGAGAGGTCTACAAGATGCCGAGGACTTATGAAGAGTAAGTCTGGCGAAGTTTTGAGTACTAGTGAACATCAATTTGGCGCTCCAGACGAAGCACGACTGGAAGTCAAAAAATCACTTCAAAAAGCAAAAAAAGCGTGCCCGTGAAGAGGAAACGCAAATCTCGAGAATCTACAATCAAGAGTTGGGTGAACTTCACAACAAAGATTTCGATTTTGTCACAGAGATTCCAGCTCAGGCCACGACTAAAAGAACTCTCCAACGACAGAGATGTAAATCACAAGGGAATCAAACAGAGCCCGAGAATCGTGAAGACGTAGTTCTTGACGAAGATTTGTTGAAGATGAATGATGGTAGCAGCTTTCTACTGGCGGATGACAACTCACTCGGTGAAAGAATATTGATTTTTAGTGGAAATATAGGAAGAGAGGGGCTAAACAATTGTGAAGATTTTTTAATGGACGGAACTTTTAAAAGCTCCAGCAAACAGTTTTCGCAGATTTACTCTATCCATGCAGATTTTGGAAGCTCAGAAGAAGAAACAAATATATACCCCGTGGCTTTTGCATTGTTACCAGACAAGAAGAAAGAAACATACGTCAAGCTCTTTCGACTAATTATTCAAGCTATACCTAACTGGAAACCGAAAAAAGTCAATGTAGATTTTGAAGCAGCGGCTATAATGGCATTGCAAGAGGTTTTCCCAGCTGCACAAATTCAAGGTTGTTATTTCCACCTGAAAAAGTGTCTATGGAGGAAGGTGCAAGAGTTAGGTCTTACGCGGGACTACAAAGAAAATGAGGAAGTTCGAACTGTGATAAAAGTGTGTGCATCTCTCGCGTTTCTCAAGCCTGAGGATATCGTCGATGGCTGGTTAGAGATTTACTCCCAGAACCCTGGAAATCCAAAACTTATAGAATTTTTTGACTATTTTACCGAAAGATGGTTGGAAAATGAGCAGATCAGCATACAACTATGGAACTGTTACAAGAGACGTCACCGGACCACAAACGCAGTTGAAGGATGGAACAATAAAGTGAACAGCACGTTTCAAAAGCCACGTCCTAGAGTTAAAGATTTGGTCCAAACTTTGAAAACGGAGGCCGAAAACTCAGCTGTGATCTACATGAGAATGCAATTGAACCTGGATGGAAAGCGAAGAAAACTGAAATATAAGAAACTGGACAAGAGCATCGAAAAAACAATCAAGCTGTATGAAGAAACTGGCAATATAAGGCAATGTCTTCGCACGCTCTCTTACCTTCAAAAGTTGGAGTAAACTTATAAAAAACCGAAATGACGAAGCTTTCTTCAAGGTGATTTTAAAAAAGCTAAAAACTTATAAAAAACCAAAAATTACAAAACTACAAAAAAAGATGTACAAAATGACGAAGCTTTCTTCAAGCTGATTTTAAAAAAGCTAAAAACTTATAAAAAACCAAAAATTACAAAATTACAAAAAAAAAGATGTACAAAATGACGAAGCTTTCTTCGAGCTGATTTTAAACACGCCTAAGTGAAAGAAATCATAATACATTGGTTTCTCTCATTTAGCCAGTCCAAAGCCTGGATAAAGTGTGATGGAAATCAGTAATCATTATTAAAATACTAAATGTTCGTTTTTCCTAAATATGCAGCCTCACCCATTCACTCGCACCCCTTTCAACCACTATCAGTTGTGAGCTTATGTCGCTGGGCGCTTATGTCGCTGGCCGCTTTTGTCGCGACACCAAAACAACAGGTCTTGAGTACTCTACAAATCAGGGCTGTATGCAGAAAATTATTTCATTCTGTTTGAATTTGCGGCTGTTATCGTTTGCCATAGAAAATACCCTTGTTAAAAAAAGTTGTAGGTAAACTACCCCTTTCCCTTAACCGATCTTCACCAAAAACAATAGGTCTTGAGAACTCTACAATTTAGTGCTGTATGCAAATAAACTTTTGATTCTGTTTGAATTTGCGGCTGTTATCGTTTGCCATAGGAAATACCCTTGTTAAAACATAAAACGTTACAAGTAAACTACCCCTTTCCCTTAACCGATCTTCACCAAAAACAAACGGTCTTGAGAACTCTACAATTCAGGGCTGTATACGAAACATTATTTGATTCTGTTTGAATTTGCGGCTGTTATCGTTTGCCAAAAAAAAAAATTTCCCTTGATAAAAAAAACCGTTCCAGGTAAACTACCCCTTTCCCTCAACCGATCTTCACCAAAAACAATAGGTCGCGAGTACTCTACAAATCAGGGCTGTATGCAAAAAATTATTTGATTCTGTTTGAATTTGCGGCAGTTATCGTTTGCCATAGAAAATACGCTTGATAAAAAACGTTGCAGGTAAACTACCCCTTCCCCTCAATCGATCTTCACCAAAAACAATAGGTCTTGAGTACTCTACAAATCAGGGCAGTATGCAGAAAATTATTTGATTCTGTTTGAATTTGCGGCTGTTATCGTTTGCCATAAAAAATACCCTTGTTAAAAAAACGTTGTAGGTAAACTACCCCTTTCCCTTAACCGATCTTCACCAAAAACAATAGGTCTCGAGTACTCTACAATTTAGGGCTGTATGCAAATAATCTTTTGATTCTGTTTGAATTTGCGGCTGTTATCGTTTGCCATAGGAAATACCCTTGTTAAAACATAAAACGTTCAAGT